>CM046953.1:13610000-14210000 GCA_025698515.1 Gossypium sturtianum | reverse complement strand
TTAAACGGAGTTGATCACGCGCCTAGAGATAGGGTGACGAGATTTTGCCGAATTAGGGTGAAACCTAATATGGGATTCCATAGATCGAGTTAATGCAATTCTAGGGGTTTTAATTAGAAAGAGATTTCAATTAATCAACCTAGGGTTAGACGTTATTCGCCTTGAGAGAGGGTTTAATATACATTAGGGAATCTTACGGATCAAGTCAAATGAATAAATCGTCTGGTTCAGAGTTAGATAACAAGTGAAGTCTAGGTGGATTCTTCCTTGGGTGTCGTCTTAATCAATTGGTTTTTCCTCAAGTTATTTTCCCCAAATTCATTCTTCTTTGTCTTAAAGTCTTTAGTTTAGTAGTTAATTAATTTAGATTAAACAACAAATTCCCTTTATTTTAGGCTAGATAATAAAAAGAGAGTTAGTATTAGTACTTTTAGTTCCTTTGGGTTCGACATTCCGGTCTTGCCACTAAACTATACTACTGTTCGATAGGTGCGCTTGCCTCAAATTATTGTCATAGTTAGTTTCCAGGTTCGATCATTCTTTTTATAAATTTTAAGACTTTGACATCGCAAAAACAACGATCAAGTTTTTGGCGCCATTGCCGGGGAGCTAAAATATTAAGAAAGCTTAATTTTTTATTACTTTAGCCATTTTTTATTTTTTGCAATTTAATTTTATTTTAATTTTTAACTTAGCCAATTTTTCTTCTGTTATTGTTTCCTCCTTTCAGGTACCTCTAGTTTATAACTAGAAGGAACCCGACAGGACCTCTAATCTACGACAGTGATATTGAAAGAACAGTTCGCAGAAATCGTAGAGAGATAAGGCGAAGCTTAAACTACATAGAAGGAGAGCAAGAAGGCGAAACCAATCCTACTGAAGGGATGGCTGAGAATCATCCGCCACCTCTAGAGATGGCCGAAAATCATGCTCCACGTACTATGTATGATTATGCTAAACCTAGTTTAACAGGAACTGAATCTAGTATTGTTAGGCCTACTATTGCTGCAAATAATTTTGAACTGAAACCTAACATTATACAGATGATACAACAGTTTGTTCAGTTTGATGGTTTACAGGATGAAGATCCTAACACACACTTAGCAAATTTTCTAGAATTCTGTGATACCTTCAAGATAAATGGCGTTTCTGATGATGCCATCCGTCTTCGATTATTTCCCTTTTCTTTGAGGAATAAAGCCAAACAGTGGTTACATTCTCTTCCACGAGGGTCAATCACTACATGGGATCAAATAACCGAAAAATTTTTACTAAAATATTTTCCACCGGCCAAAATGGCCAAATTGAGGAATGATATCTCTTCTTTTGTGCAGATGGATTTAGAGACACTTTATGATGCATGGGAGAGATACAAAGATTCATAGAGAGGTGCCCACACCACGGATTACCTTTGTGGCTACAGGTCTAAACTTTTTACAATAGTGTGAACCCTTCAACAAGGCAACTAATCGATTTAGCTGCCGACAGAACCCTGAACAACAAAACTCCTGAAGCGGCCTACGAGTTTATAGAAGAGATGTCACTAAATAACTATCAGTGGCAAGTTACAAGGACAAGGCCCACCAAAGCAAAGGAGTTTTCAACATTTATGCAGTGACCGCGCTATCAAACCAGGTAGAATTATTACATAAAAAATTTGATGGTTTATATGGTTCTTCGCAGGCACATCTAGTTATGCAGTGAGACGCAAGTGAAGGAGTGGTGAATCTTGAGTACCCACCCTACAGACAGGGCATGAAGAGCGAACAAATGAACTATATGGGTAACAATTTCAGATCTAACAATAACCCTTATAGTAATACTTATAATCCATGTGGGAAGAACCACCCAAATTTCGCATGGGGCGGTCAAAGAAATCAAAGGCAACAACCATCCCAAAACTTCCAACAACAGCCCTACTCACAGGAAAAGAAGCCAAACCTTGAAGAGATGCTGACAAACTTCATAGCAGCCTCAGAAATACGTTCCCAAAATACAGAAACACGTTTCCAAAAGATAGAAACAAAACTTGAGGCATTGACACAAGAGTTCAAGGATCAAATCGGGCAACTCGCTAAGCAAATCTCAGAGACCACATGGAAGACTACCGAGCAACACAGAGACTAACCTAAGGGAGCAAGTTCAAGCCATAACGACTCAAGATAGTGAAGGGTTAGGCGAGCCCAATTCGAGGCAAGAGAACGTGGTCGAAGAAGGTAAAGTTGAGGTAAGTAATAATAAGCCAAAACCGGTAATCAAAGAGTACCAACCTCGCATACCATATCCCAAAGCATTAAGGAGAGACGACACAGAGAAACAGTTCGGTAAGTTTCTTAAACTGTTAAAGAAATTACATATTAACTTACCGTTACTTGAAGCTCTTACGCAGATGGCAGACTCTAGAAAATTCCTAAAAGAGATGTTGACGAAAAAGCGAAGGATAGACGAAGCATCACATGTGGAACTAAACACAATGTGCTCGACAGTATTGCAAAATAGACTACCACGAAAATTAAAAGATCCAAGGAGTTTTACAATTCCATGCTTAATTGGTAGTTTATCTATTGATAATGCGTTCGCTAATTTAGGGGCAAGCATAAATGTCATGCCTTATAAATTGTTTAAACAACTAGGTCTAGGGAGGCCCAAACAAACTAGGATGAGCATTCAATTAGCTGATAAACTGTTAGAATTCCTAGGGGCATAATTGAATATGTACTCGTAAAAATTGACAAATTTGTATTCCCAGTAGACTTTGTCGTTTTAGACATTGATGAGGACAACACTATCCCCCTAATTTTAGGAAGACCATTCTTAGCAACTGCTAGAACTAAAATCGATGTTGATGCAGGCGAACTTATACTCTGTGTAGGTGACGAGACAGTCACTCTTTAAGCCCTCGATTCAACTAGAACATCGAATAATCTAGGTGAAAAAATAAATTCGAATGATAATCATTCGGTTAACCCTTCTTTTCAGGAAGCACCACAAAAGAATACAACTGAACCCGATCCTATACCGTGTGCCAACAAAGAAATAACTCATGAGAAACGAGGGATTCAGATCGATGATCTAGACGAGTGAAAGACACATTTTAAGGAAAAATTAGGGAGACACAAAGCAGAACCAGAGCCACTCCACGCGGCAAACAAGTTCAAAATTGGAGATCAAGTATTGATTGATAAAGCAGACCCTCGAATATCTCCTCCTGACCCTAACACTAACAAAGAAATCCCTTTTAGGGTAATCAGTGTTTTCCCATACACGAACGATCGAGGTAAGTAATCCTATTTTTGGTACTTTCAATATAAACGCATCTCGACTTGAACTATATTATGATAATGAAACTGATAGCATGAGGAAGGACTTTCAACTCCTCAAACCACCCTGATTAAGCGAACGAGAGGTGAGTCTAGCTTAAGACTTTAAACGAGTGCTTCTCGGAAGGCAACCCGAGTACTAACCCCATTAACTTTTACATTTTTATTTTGTCTTATTTATTCTATTTTATCCTTTGTTTATAGTGCCTAACTATAAACTAACCAAAAGTACAGAATTCCAGGCCACACGGCCTTGCACACAGTCGTGGCCGTGGCCGTGTGGATGCACTGAATTGCTGTACTGACATGGCAGAGATGGTACGAGTTAGAGCGAATCAATTTTCAAATCAAGGACTCCAACCACCACACCACGGGCACCGACAAAACCCCACAACCATGCGATACGGCCGTGGTCGACACTGGTAGTTTACACACGGGCGTGGTAACCTAAACATGGGCGTGGGAGAAACGATACGATGCTTAACACGACCGTGCGAGGCAGCCGTATGACTTAGCACGCCCACGGTACACGGGCGTGGGGTTGTACCAGGCTTGAAAATCTATTTAAACCTCCTCATTTTTCTCTTCTCCTACTAACTCTCAACTTTCAACCATTTTCATTTTTCCCATTCCTCTCCTAACAAAACCCTTGATCTACCACATCGATGTCGAAGAAGCTGAAGGAACCAAGCACAATCTCCTCACGGGAGACCGATCTACATAAGTTCATGTCAGCCGCTTCATTTACTCGACAAGCCAAAGGTCTTTGAGACCATTTAATTTTTCTTCTTCTTTACTCTTCTCCTTTATTTTCCTTTTCTTTATTCCTCTTATGTTTAATTTAGTTTATTTTATCTTAGTTTCTTGGTTTTAGGTTCTAAAAATTTTGCTAGGGAATCACACCTCGACCATGACCACCACTCCACCACTGACCTTAGAAATCACACCCACCTCATAAACCATCCAACAATAATGACTCTTCGGTCCATTAATCTTTTCTTTTAATTTTATTTCATTTTTATTTTCCTTCACTTTAGCTTGCTTTTCTTTAAATATATAATTAGTATAGTTTGAATTATTATTATCATTTTCTCAGCTAGTGCGCTTTGAGCTACCCAATTCCTTCATCTAGTGCAGAGGCGTGGATGGCCACCATACCACCACCGTAAACGCCTCCTCCAACTTATCTTTCACCTCCAACGCAAGGATTTCATCCATAATTCGGGAAGTTTCACCTCTCTCCATATCTTTTGAATTTATACTTAATTGTCTATATATATATCTTTGTACATTGAGGACAATGTACATCTTAAGTGTGAGGGGGTGAACAACCTAAAAAGGTGCCTAACTTTTTCATTATTCTCAAATTCACGAAATTAGGTGCCAAACTTTTTGCATTATTCTCAAATCTGAATTATGTCTTGTTTCTTAAGTAAGTTTCTCATATTATAATTAGAATGAAATTCCTTTGATTTATGATTTTTATTGATGTGTCTTAGATTAAGTCATTGATAATTGTGTATTGATAATTAAATTCTAAGATACTAGAGAATCAAGCATGATAAGTGTATTTTTCAGAAATTAAAAATTTTTCTAGGTTGTCTACCTGAATCTGAATATTACTTTGAAATTTGAAATTTACGAGGTTGACATCAAAAACCCATAATTTTCGTGAGATTTTGAGCCTTATAGAGCATATATTCTTTTTCTTGCTCACCTTATTGATTATGAGTGTGTCAACATTGATTTGTTATTTTAGAACTTGCATTGATTATACATCTCGAGACCACACTTTTTGATTTGATATACAGAGATGATAAAGGCACCTAGGATTTAACCCACTTACTCCACTAAAAACCTACCTTCATAATTAACCCCTAGTGAACCCCGTTTAATCCTAACAACCCTATTTATTGACTTACCCGCTAATATTAACCCAAAACCCTTTTTATTTGTTATCACCATCCTTTTTAACTACCCTTATATCGAGATTTGATTTGATTAGTTGTCTAACTATGATTTTTATTTCAGTAATTTATCCTTTATTATGTATGTACTTATGAAAAAAAAATCGAAGTATATTCATTATTAGTTTTGTGATTAAATGAGCTTATACGTTTGAATATTGAAGAAGAAGCTCGAATTATTAGTACTATTAGTTTTCAATTGATGTAATTACTTATATTCAGTTCGTTGTTTCTGGTTAGGTAATTTGTCAATTCAATCTCGATTCTAACCCTCTAATTCAGCCTTTATCCATACCTTAACCCAAACCCCATTACAACCCTGTTAAAGACCTTTTGATTTTTTCATCATCTCATATTATAGTGGTGGAGATCTGATTTTCATGCAAGCCTATGGGATTAACTCTTCATGTTGACTTTTGAGTGCTTAATTCTGAACCTTAAACACTTTGAGTGATTTGAGTGAATCTTTAGTGAGGATGTCAATCCTTGTCGATTTTGAATCAAAGGTAATTATTTAGATGAAGGGAAACACCTATGTTTTATGCTACAAATGTATGACTTAGATTGTTTGAATCTTTAAAACTCTTTGAGTTGAATTATCCATGTATAAATTATCTTTGAATTATAATGAAACATTATCAATGACTATCATGAATTGAGGGAAGTTCGTTTTAATTATGAGTTGAGAATTTTGCTTGAGGACAAGCAAAAGCTTAAGTGTGGGGGTATTTGATAAACCGTAAAAGTAACATATTTTAATCCCACATTTAGCATGCTTTTGGATGAATTATCCCTTATTTTATGTAATTTGGTGCTCTTAATCCTTTATTTTCATGTTTTATACTCAGGGAAGCACCAGAGGATGAAAAGAACAAGAAACGGGCTTAAAACGGGCCAAATGGGCCAGATCACAAAATCGGCATGGCCTAGACCCAAGACCACACGGCCGTGCCTCATTAATGAAGTCCAACACGGCCTGGCCACGATTCACACGGGCGTGTGCCATGGCCGTGCCCCTGCCGTGGCAAAGAGAAGTTTCATTCAGATTGGGATACTTAGGGGCAAATAAACACATTCCAAAAGCCTATATATACACCCTAAGTATGACCTAAAAGGGGGAGCCCAAGGCTATCGTCTAGGGGCATCTTGCTAGGCCAGAGAAAGCGATTTGTGGGGATTCACTCGAGGATAGCAGTTGATTCATCTCTAGGCGGAATTATACTCAAGACGGAAGATCTCTCCTTCAATTCCTTCAGGGGGTTTTAGGGATTTCTTATATTTAGTTTTATCTTTTCTTCTGAGATGTTTTCTTTTATTGTTATGAACTAAACCCTCAGATACCTGAGGGGGATTAAACTTAGATGAATCTTGTTATCGTTTGCTGAATTATATGATAAATATTTGACTTGTTCTTAATTATGTGTTCTTAATTCTTGTTTTAATATTTCCGGGATATTGATTCAAGTTTGATGTGCTTAGGTGGAGGAGCAAAAGTCCCTGTTTAAGAGTAGATCTAGCATAGTTAAGCGGAGTTGATCGCGCGCCTAGAGATAGGGTGACGAGATTTTGCCGGATTAGGGTGAAACCTAATATGGGATTCCATAGATCAAGTTAATGCAATTCTATGGGTTTTAATTAGAAAGAGATTTCAATTAATCAACCTAGGGTTAGACGTTATTCGCTTCAAGAGAGGGTTTAATATACATTAGGGAATCTTACGGATCAAGTCAAATGAATAAATAAATGCAGTTGAGTTAGATAACAAGTGAAGTCTAGGTGGATTCTTCCTTGGGTGTCGTCTTAATCAATTGGTTTTTCCTCAAGTTATTTTCCCCAAATTCATTCTTCTTTGTCTTAGAGTCTTTATTTTAGTAGTTAATTAATTTAGATTAAACAACAAATTCCTTTTTATTTTAGGCTAGATAATAAAAAGAGAGTTAGTATTAGTACTTTTAGTTCCTTTGGGTTCGACATTCCGGTCTTGCCACTAAACTATACTCTTTGTTCGATAGGTGCACTTGCCTCAAATCGTTGTCATAGTTAGTTTCGTGTTCGATCATTCTTTTTATAAATTTTAAGACTTTGACATCGCAAAAACAACGATCAGGTTCCCTCGATTTTGCTTTGTGTGTTCCTAGTTTCTCTTTGAAATGTGTCTTCCACTCGTCTAGTTCCTCGACCTGAAGCCTTCGTTCCTCATGAATTACTTCTTTATTGGCATGGGGTCTAAGATCAGGTTCAGTTATATGTTTTCATGGTGCTTCCTATAAAGAAGGTTGAACCAATTGGTTATCAATAGAATTTATGTTCTCACCTTTTTCACTTGACGTCCTAGCCGAGTCAAGATCCTGAAGAGTGATCGTTTCGTCACCTACACAAAGTGTGAGTTCACCTGTACCAACGTCAATTTTAGTTCTAGCAGTTGCTAAAAAGGGTCTTCCTAAAATTAAAGGAACATTGTTGTCCTCATCCATGTCTAAAACGACAAAGTCTACTGGGAATATAAATTTATCAACTTTCACTAGCACATCTTCGATTATACCCCTAGGAACTGTAATGGTTTTATCAGCTAATTGGATACTCATCCTAGTTTGTTTGGGTTTCTCTAGACCTAGTTGTTTAAATAGTTTATAAGGCATGACGTTGATGATTGCCCCTAAATCAGCTAAAGCATTATTAATAGATAAACTACCAATTAAGCATGGAATTGTAAAACTCCCTGGATCTTTTAATTTTCGTGGTAGTTTATTTTGCAAAATTGATGAGCACGCTGCGTTTAGCTCCACATGTGACGTATCGTCTAACCTCCATTTGTTTGTCAGAAGCTCTTTTAAAAATTTCCTTGAATTGGGCATCTGCGAAAGAGCTTCAAGAACCGATAAATTAATATGTAATTTCTTTAGAAGTTTAAGAAATTTACCGAATTGTTCTTCTGTATAGTCTTTCTTGGTTGCGTTGGGGTATGGCACACGAGTTTGGTACTCTGCAATTACCGATTTTGGTTTATCATGGCTTACCTCAATCTTACATTTACTTACCTTAGCTTCCTGGCTTGGTTCTGATTTGTCTAACCCTTCACTTTCATGAGTAGTTATGACATGAATTTGCTCCTTTGGGATAGTTTCAGTGTTGCTTGGTAAGCTTCCCTGTGGTCTTTCGGAGATCAGCTTAGCAAGTTGTCCTAATTGATTTTCGAGCCCTTGAATCGATGCTTGCTGATTTTTGAGTGTTGTTTTGGTGTTTTGGAAGCGTGTTTCTGACACCGCGATAAATTTTGTTTGCATCTCCTCGAGGTTCAGCTTTTTCTCTTGTGGGTAGGGTTGCTGTTGAAAGCCTGGAGGGGGTTGTTGTCGCTGATTTCCTTGGCCACCCCATGAGAAGCTTGGGTGGTTCCTCCAACCTGGATTATAATTGTTACTATATGGGTTATTTTGAGATCTAAAATTATTACCCATATAGTTCATCTGCTCGCTTTCTACGCCATGGTTGTAGAGTGGGTATTCCGTATTGTTCGCCCCTCTTCCATTTGTATCGCACTGCATCACTGGATGTATCTGCGAAGAACCATATAAACCATCAATTTTCTTATTTAAAAGTTCTACCTGATTTGATAGCATGGTTACTGCGTCGAGGTTGAAAACACTGGCACCTTTTGTTAGCTTTGACCTCATAACTTGCCACTGTTAGTTATTCAGTGACGTCTCTTCAATGAATTTGTAAGCCGCTTCTAGGGTTTTGTTATTTAGGGTTCCACCGGCGGCTGTATCAATAAGCTGCCTAGTTGAGGGGTTCACACCATTATAGAAGGTTTGAACCTGTAGCCATAATGGTAACCCATGATGAGGGCATCTTCTCAATAAATCCTTGTATCTCTCTCATGCATTGTAAAGTGTCTCTAAATCCATCTGCACAAAAGAAGAGATATCATTCCTCAACTTAGCCCTTTTAGCCGGTGAAAAATATTTTAACAAAAATTTTTCGGTCATTTGCTCCCATGTAGTGATTTATCCTCGTGGAAGAGAATTCAACCATTGTTTGGCTTTATTCCTTAAAGAAAAGGGAAATAACCGAAGGCGAATGGCATCATCAGAAGCGCCATTAATTTTAAACGTATCGCATAATTCCAAAAAGTTCGCTAAGTGTGTGTTAGGATCCTCATCCTGCAAACCATCAAACTGAACAAATTGTTGAATCATCTGTATAGTGTTAGGTTTCAGTTCAAAATTATTTGCAGCTACAGCAAGTCTAACAATACTTGATTCAATTCCTATTAAATTAGGTTTAGCATAATCATACATAGTTCGAGGAGGAGGATTTTCGGCAACCACAGGAGGAAGTGGATTATTCTAGGGATCAGTCATCTCTTCCGTGTTATTAGTATCGTCCTCTTGCTCTTCTTGTATGTATTGTAGGTTGTGCCTTATCTCTCTTCGATTTCTGCAAACGGTTCCTTCTATGTCATTATCGTAAAGTAGAGGTCCTGACGGGTTTCTTCTAGTCATAAACTAGAATTCCTGCCAGAAGCAAGGAAAAAGAAAAAGTAGAAAAGTAGAAATAAAATAAAAATTAATTGTAAAAATAAAAATGGCTAAAGTAATAAAAATTTAGTTTTCCTAATATCTTAGTCCCCGACAACGGCGCCAAAAACTTGATCGTGTCCAAACTAACTATGACAACGAATAAGGCAAGCGCACTTATCGTTCGGTAGTATAGCTATGGCAAGACTGGAAATATCGTATCCTCAAGGACCAAGAGTACTAGCAGTTACTATCTTTTTATTATCTAGCCTAAGTATTAAGGGAATCGATGTTTAATTAACTAATTACTAAACTAAGGATGCTAAGACACAGAGAGTGAATTGGGAAAATACTTTTGGGAAAACCAGTTGATTAAGACAATACCTGAGGAAGAATCCACCTAGACTTCACTTATTACTTAACTTTGAACCAGACGATTTATTCACTTGACTTGATCCGTAGGATTCCCTAATTTATATTATTATCCCTTTCGAGACTAATAACATCTAACCCTAGGTTGATTAATTGAAATCTCTTTTTAATTAAAACCCCTAGTGTTTCATTAACTCGATCTATAGACTCCCATATTAGGTTTGACCCTAATCCGGCAGATTATCGTCATCCTATCTCTAGGGTTGCGATCAACTCCGCTTAGCTATGCTAGATCTACTCTTAAACGAGGGACTTTTGCTCCACTTGCTAAGCACATCAATACTTGAATCAATATCACGAAATATTAAAACAAGAATTAAGAACACATAATTAAGAACAAATCAAGTATTTACCATACAATTCAGAAAACAATAACAAGATCCGTCTTAGGTTTCATCCCCCTCAGGTATTTGAGGGGTTTAGTTCATGTTTAATAAAGAATACATCTCAGAAGAAAGTAAATAACAAAACATAAGAAAAACCCTAAAACCCCCAGAAGGAAATTGAAGGGAAGATCTTCCGTCTTGAGTGTGATTCCAGCTTATGGGATGAATCAACTGGCTGTCTTCGAGTAATTTCCTGTGTTCAACCCTCTCTGGCTTCGTCGCTTCATCAAAAGCCCTGACAGAAGGCTTCTGTCGACTCCCCCTTTAGGTTGCCCTCTAGGGTGTTTATATAGGCTTTCGGGATGTCTTACTTGGCCCACAAGTATCCTAATCCAAATGAAACTCATCTTGGCCACGGCAGGGACACGCCCGTGTGAAACGCCCGTGTGAATCGAGCCTAGGACCGTGTTCGAGTCTGCTAAAGTGGCACGGTCGTGTGGTAAACTCCAGGCCGTGTTGATTTCCTACTTTGGCCATTTTTCTCCGTTTTCGGCCCGTTTCTCATTCTTTTCATCCTCATATGCTCTCCTAAGTATAAAACATGAAATTAAAGGATTAGGAGCATCAAATTCCACAATTCAAGGGATAAATAATTAAAAAGTATGCTAAATGTGGGATTAAAATATGTATATATTACGATTTATCAGTGAACTTAATGTTCAATCTTCTTTGCAGAAAATTCCTCGAGAAAAGATGACAGAGCCATGGCCTAGCTTCCATATTGAAATGTAACTGTTCATGAGGAACGAAGGCTCCGGATCGAGGAACTAGATGAATGGCAAACACAGCTTAAGGAGAAATTGAAAGTACACGATGAACCAAAACAGAGCCATGACAAGCCTAAAGATAAAACGAGTCAAATTAAGGTTGGAGATCGAGTTCTAATGGATATCTGAGATCCTCGTGTTGCCACTTCGAACCTAATGGAACAACCCCTTTCACGCATCTTGAATATCTTCCCATACGGTACAGTCGAGGTAACTCATTCCAAATTCGACATTTTCAAGGTAAATCGTACTCGTATAAAACCTTATTTCAATACAATTGATAGCAAGTATGAGGAGTTTCAACTCCTCAAACCACCATGATTATGCGAATGAAAGGTAAGTCTAGGTTAGGACTCTAAACAAGCGCTTCTCGGGAGGCAACCCGAGCACTAACCCTACTAATTAGTTTGTTTTCACTTTCTTTCATGTTTTAGGCGCAGGTTTCCCTACCACACGGCCTTGCACACGGGCGTGGTCGTGGCCGTGTGGACACCACGAGGAGGCACACCAGCGTGACAGAGACCGTATGGGTCAAGGACGAAAATTTTCCCAAAAACACGGGCTGCGATAAATTGCCACGGTCGTGTGATGAGGCCGTGGTCGACACTGATTAAAGAACACGGGCGTGTGATCCTCTACACGGTCGTGGGAGGACCTTTGAGTCCATTTATTTTTTTCTTTTTCTTTTATTTTAAATTTTGAACTCTTTCTTTTTATCTTTCTTGTCTTAAACTTTTATTAGTATAGTTCGATTTCTTTTATCTCCAGCTGTCTAATTCTCGAGTAAATATAACAACCTCCACTAATAGAACTCCCTAAAAATTTACTGATGACTTCGCAGTTTACAAAGGTTCAAGGTGCCACTAAAGGAACGAACACACCACCGGAGTATTCTCCCCCACCTTTACCTCTGCCTAGTGATCATGTTCATCATTGGTTATTTTCTAAGGATTTCATCCACAATTCAGGAAGTTTCAATTCTCTCCCTCTTTTATGATTTCTAACTTTATTGTTATTATCCATTTTTGTACATTGAGGACAATGTACATCTTAAGTGTGGGGAGGTTATTGATTTCATTATCAGAAAATCCCTGAATTATGTCTTGTGCTTAAGTAATGTCCTCATATTACCATTAGAATAAAACTTCTATTAATTTATGATTTTCATTGATATGTTTTGGATTAAGTCATAGGTAATTGTACATTGATGGTTTAAACTTTAAGACATTAGAGAATCAAGCATGATAAGTCTATTTTCAAAATTAAAAATTTTCTAGGTTGTTTACCTAAATTTAAATATTACTTTGAAGTTTGAAATTTGCAAGGTTGACATAAAAAACCATAATTTTTGTGAGATTTTGAGCCTTTTAGAGCATATATTTTTCTTGCTCACTTTATTATTGGTTATGAGTGTGTCAACACTGATTTGTTATTCTAGAACTTGCTTCGATCATACATGTCGAGACCACACCTTTAATTTGATATACTGAGATGATAAAGGCACCTAGGTTTTAACCCACTTACTCCATTAAAAGCCTACCTTCATAATTAACCCCTAGTGAACCCCTTTGAAGCCTAATCAACCATTTCTTGATATACCACTAATATTAAACCAAAACCCATTTTGTATTTGTTATCAACATTTCTCTTGACTACCCTTATATCGAGATTTAATTTGATCAGTTGCCCAACTACATTCTTTATTTCAATTGTTAAATTCTATCTTATTATTGTAAATACTTGTTCTTAAAAAAAAAAGAGGGAAATTTATTCATTATTAGTGTTATGAGCTTAAACTGTTAATTTCATTATCTTTAGAAGAAGCTCGTGTTATTAGTATTAAGTTTTCAATTAATGTAATTATTCAGTATTAGTCCAATTTTCCTAGTTAGGTAATTTATCAATTCAATCTCGATACTAACTTTCCAATTCAGCCCTCATCCACACATTTAACCCAAGCCTCATTACAACCCTTTAAAAGACCTTTTGATTTGTGTATCATCTCATTTTATAGTGGTGGAGATTTGATTTTCATGCAAGCCTATGGGATTAACTTTTCATGTTTGACTTCTGAGTGCTTAATTTGAACCTTAAACATTTTGAGTGATTTGAGTGAATCCTTAGTGAGGATGTCAATCCTTGTCAGGTTTTGAATCAAAGATAACTATTTAGATAAGGGGAAATACCTATGTTTTCGTGCTACAAAATTTTGTGACTTAGATTGTTTGAATCTTTAGGACTCTTTTAGATTAAATTATCAATGTATGAATTATCTATGAATTATGATGAAACATTATTGATGAGGATTATGAATTGAGGGAGTTAATTTTAATTGTGAGTTGAAGATTTTACTTGAGGACAAGCAAAGGCTTAAGTGTGGGGATATTTGATAAACCATAATTTACACATATTTTAAACCCATGCTTAGCTTACTTCTGGATGAATTTTGATTGAATTTGATGAATTCGATGCTCCTAATCTCTTAATTTCATGTTTTATACTCAGGAGAGATTAGGAAGTCGAAAAGGACGAGAAACGGGCCAAAAAGGGGCAAAACGGGCCTACCTAGGAAATCAACACAGCCTGGACCATTGGCCACGGCCGTGTGTCACGAGCAGGATCAACCACGGCCTGGACTATCGACCACGGGCAGATCACACGACCGTGTGTGGCGAGCAGGATCGACCATGGCCAAGGGAGTCCACCACGGGCGTGTCCTTGCCGAAATCAAGATGAATTCTATTCGAAATGGGATACTTGTGGGCCAAGTAAGGCATCTCAAAGCCTATATAAACACCCTAGGGGGCAAGCTAAAAGGAGAGCTCGACAGGAAGACGAATAGACGCCAAGTAGAAGGAGAAAATACTCCAAGACAGCCTTCGGGAACAGCTTAGGAGAAGGATCTCCATCAAGACTGAAGATCTCCCATCAAGTTCTTTAGGAGTTTTTTGGGTTTTCTTATGTTTTGTTGTTTTTCCTCTTTTCATGATGTTTCCCTCGTTTAGTATGAACTAAATCCCTTAGATACCTAAGGGGATGAAACCTAAGACAGATCTTATTATTATTTGATTTATGAGATAAATACTTGTGCTTATTCTTAATTGTGACTTCTTATTCCTGTTTTGATAATTCAGGTTATTGATTCAAGTCGAATGTGCTTATTCAGTGGAGCAAAAGTCCCTGTTTAAGAGTAGATCAACACAATTAAGCGGAGTTGATTGCAACCCTAGAGATAGGGCGACGAAAATATGTCGGATTAGGGTCAAACCTAATAAGGGAATCCATAGATCGAGTTAATGCGACAATGGGGGTTTTAATTAGAAAGAGATTTCAATTAATCAAACTAGAGTCAGTTGTTAGTAGCCTCGAGAGAGGTATTAATATAATTTAGGGATTTCTACGGATTAAGTCAAGTGAATAAATCGCATGAATCAAAAGTAATGAGTGGCGTCTAGGTGGATTCTTCCTTAGGTATTGCCTATCTCATATAAAAGTTGTTTAAAAGTATTTTCCCAATTTACTCTCTGTCGCGTTCATAGTTAGTTAAATTAGTTAGTAAATTTTAGATTAAAAATAAATCCACTTAATTATTAGGCTAGATAATAAAAAGATAGTTAATTCTAGTACTCTTAGTCCTTGAGAATACGATATTCCGGACTCACCATAGCTATACTACTGTTCGATAGGTGCACTTGCATTTGTCAAAATAATAGTTAGTTTTGAGCTCCATCAGACGCTTTATGGGCCTATAGAACCGCTTTTAAAACTCCCATAGGAACATCTCCATACAAACTTGTTTACGGGAAGAGTTGTCATCTACCATTCGAATTAGAACACAAAGCATTTTGGGCTATAAGGTTCTTAAACTATGACCTTAAACTTGTAGGTGAGAAAAGAATGATGCAGTTGAACGAGTTAGATGAGTGGCGAGCAAATGCCTACGAGAACTCACGTTTATTCAAAGAAGCAACAAAGTGACACCATGATGCTCACTTGAAGCAACCTAAGCAGTTTGAAGTTGGAGATCTTGTTCTACTATACAATTCGAAGCTCAAATTGTTCCCTGGAAAGCTGAAATTAAGATGGTCAGGTCCATTCGTAATCAAAATCATTTTTCCCTATGGCACAATCGAGGTAACTCATCCGACTCATGGCACATTCAAGGTAAACGGTCAACGACTTAAACTATATAATGGCGAGGATTTTAGAGATATCAGAGAGGAGCTTCAGCTCCGTAAACCTCCATAAAGAGCGGATACAAGGTAAGTCTAGCTTAGGACTCTAAACAAGCGCTTCTCGAGAGGCAACCCGAACACTAACCCCATTAATATTCATATTTTCAATTTTTAGCATCTAACTAAAAACTAACCAAGTAGGCGCAGGTTTCTATACCCACACGGCCTTGCACACGGGCGTGGCCGTGGCCGTGTGGCGACCACGAGTAGGCACAAGGACGTGGCGGAGACCGTGCGGGCCAAGGACAAAAAATTTTCCCAAAACACGGGCGACAATAACACACCACGGTCGTGTGATGCAGCCGTGGTCAAAACTGACTCAAGAACACGGGTGATCAAATCTGAGAGTTTTAATATTTATATAATGAATGATCGAGCCTAGAAACTAACTATCACCACGATTGAGGCAAGCGTACCTATCGAACAGTAGTATAGCTTAGTGGCAAGACCGGAATGTCGAACCCAAAGGAACCAAAAAGTACTAATACTAGCTTTCTTTTTATTATTTAGACTAAGAATTAAGGGAATTGTTGTTTAATCTAAAATTAACTAACTACTAAGCTAAAGATGCTAAGACACAGAGAATGAATTGGGGAAATACTTGTGGGAAAAACCAATTGATTAAGACAATACCCGAGGAAGAATCCACCTAGACTTCACTTGTTATTTAACTCACGAACAGACGATTTATTCACTTGACACGATCCGTAGGATTCCTAATTTATATTAATACCTCTCTCGAGGCTACTAACGTCTAACCCTGGGTTGATTAATTGAAATCTCTTTCTAATTAAAACCCCTAGGATTGCATTAACTTGATCTATGGACTCCCATATTAGGTTTGACCCTAATCCGGCAGATTTTTGTCATCCTATCTCTAGGGTTGCGATCAACTCCGCTTAACTGTGCTAAATCTACTCTTAAACAGGGAATATTCTTCCACTGCCTAAGCACATCAATACTTGAATCAATATCCTGAAATATCAAAACAAGAATTAAGAACACATAATTAAGAACAAATTAAGTATTTATCATATAGTTCAGAAAATAATAACAAGATCCGTCTTAAGTTTCATCCCTCTCAGGTAACTGAGGGGTTTAGCTCATAATCATAAAAGAATACATCTCAGAAGAAAATATTGATCGTTGGTATCGATAGTCTTAATATTTATATAATGAATTATCTAGCCTAGAAACTAACTATCACCACGATTGAGGCAAGTGCACCTATCGAACAGTAGTATAGCTTAGTGGCAAGATCGGATTGTCGAACTCAAAGGAACCAAAAGTACTAATACTGACTTTCTTCTTATTATTTAGCCTAAGAATTAAGGGAATTGTTATTTATTCTAAAATTAACTAACTACTAAGCTAAAGACGCTAAGACGAAGAGAATGAATTGGTGAAATACTTGTGGGAAAAACCAATTGATTAAGACAATACCCAAGGAGGAATCCACCTAGACTTCACTTGTTATTTAACTCTGAACCAGACGATTTATTCACTTGACTTGATCCGTAGGATTCCCTAATTTATATTAATACCTCTCTCGAGGCTACTAACGTCTAACCCTAGTTTGATTAATTGAAATCTCTTTCTAATTCAAACCCTAGTGTTACATTAACTTGATTTATGGACTCCCATATCAGGTTTGACCCTAATCCGGTAGATTTTCGTCATCCTATCTCTATGAGTACGATCAAATCCGCTTAATTATGCTAGATCTACTCTTAAACATGGACTTTTTCTCCTCCGAATAAGCACATCAATACTTGACTCAATTTCTTAAAATATTAAAGCAAGAATTAAGAACACATAATTAAGAACAAATCAAGTATTTATCATACAGTTCAAAAAATAATAACAAGATTCGTCTTAGGTTTCATCCCCCTCAGGTATTTGAGGGGTTTAGTTCATGTTTTTAAAAGAATACATCTCAGAAGAAATTAAATAACGAAACATAAAGAAAAACCCTAAAACCCCCTGAAGGAAATTGAAGGGAAAATCCTCAGTCTTCAGCGTGATTCCGACTTCTGAGATGGATCAACTGGCTTTCTTCGAGTAATTCCCTATATTCAGCCTTCTCTGGCTTCGCTCTTCGTCAAAAGCCCTGACAGAAGCCTTCTGTCGAACTTTTTTTTTAGGTTGCCCTCTAGGGTGTTTATATAGGCTTTCAGGATGCCTTACTTGGCCCACAAGTATCCTATTCCAAGTGGAATTAAAACGGGTCACGGCAGGGACACGCTCATGTGAAACGCCTGTGTGAATCGAGCCCAGCGCCGTGTTCGAGTCTGCTAAAGTGGCACGGCCGTGTGGTGAACTCCAAGCCGTGTTGATTTCTTACTTTGGCCCATTTTCTCCATTTTTGGCCCGTTTCTCATTTTTTTCACCCTCCTATGCTCTCCTAAGTATAAAAAATGAAATTAAAGGATTAGGAGCATCAAATTCCACAATTCAATAGATAAATCATCCAACAGTATGCCAAATGTGGGATTAAAATATGTATATATTACGGTTTATCAACGGCCGTGCCCAAAAGCCGTGGTTGAATCTGAGTAAGTCACACGGAAGTGCGACACGCTCGTGTCTATAGGCCGTGGTCGACACTGATTAATTAACACGGGCGTGCTAACCTCTACACGGGCATGGGAGAAACGAAAGAAGCATCACACGGCTGTGCGATTTGGCCGTATGACCCAACACGCCCAGGAAACACGGGCGTGGGCCACGACTCAGACGCGCCCTAATTTAAAAATTTACAAAACACACGGGCTAAACATAGGGCACACGGCCGTGGGCCTCGACTGTGTGCCTCAATTTCTATTTAAACCACCCCACTGTTCATCTTCTCCCCAAATTTCCCCCTAAAAACCCTAGCCGCTCTCCACTCTCTCTACTCCGTTCCCCTATCCCAACCACCACCGTCGACTCCCTCTCCCTTCTCCTTTCCCTTTCCTCTTTCTCTTCCTCCTCTACACGTACAGCACGCAGTCCACGCCAGTGTAAGTACGACACGCCCGCGCGCCACCACCACGACCGTGCGCCTCCTCCCACCACCTCACCGTCGGTCACCATTTTCTTCCCTTCCATTTTTATTCAGTTTTTTATTATCTATTCTCTTAATTATTATTCTCTTCATCATTACTTTTAGCTTGAATAGATTTCTTTTTCATCGATTGCGTTAATTTTTATTCTCTTATTCTATATTTATTTTCTCTAATTCTTAATGCTTAGTATTCTGATATTTCTATTTGCTAAACAAGTTGTCTTATTATTAGTTAGCTAATTTCTCTTTTCTTCATTGCCTTCTCATTATCAGGTAGAATTATGTGTTCTTAGTTCTTAGTATTAGGATTATCAATTTTTTATTCTTGTTACAAGAATATAATGACAAGTAGGATCATATATCCTTGGCTGGTAAATGGTACTTGACTATTGTACATCTTTTGCATTTTCAGGTACATAATGACTCCCTCACGTAGGAAGAAGACTGCCGTTCCTGCTTCAAAAAAATGGAAGGGTGCCGGTGCGACCTTATCAAGCGCCTCTGCTGAAATACACCACCATTTCCTACAATTTCATTTAGAACCCCAGGAGGAGCTCTTTCAATTACTTCGTGTGCAACCCCTCGGCGTGGGGAGGTGCATTGATTGGGCCGTCTTGGAGCAGGTCCAACTAGCAGACGTCATCCGGGACCTTTTGACTATCGACCCATGGGGGCACTTCTTCGGGATTGTCGAGCCGACATATTTAGAGCTCACTCTGGAGCTCTGTTCCACATTCCACCTTCAGGCGGTGATGACCAACTTTGACGACCCAGGCACGATCCAATTCCGTCTTGGGGGCCTCGTACGAGATATGAGTGTCCCAGAGTTTGGGGTCGCCTTAGGATTTTACACCGAGGAGTTCATGGAGGACGACGATTTCGAGGACCTCTATCGCCACATCCACTACTCCCCTTCATCTTGTTGAAGAGATTTGGTCCCTAACTCGTCCAGTCGCTCCAAGGCCTCCGCTCTCGCCCCATCCTTGAGGTACTTACACGCCATCCTAGCTCATACTTTGACGGGTAGGTGAGAGAGCACCGACGTCGTCAACACCCACGATGCCTATTTTTTATGGTGCATGGCACACAGGCACGTGTTTGATCTAGCTTACTTCATCGCCCTAGCCATTCAATATCATACAGAGCGACATTGGAGAGGGGTCATCTCCATGGGCCCCTATGTGACGTACCTGGCTTGCTATTTTGGGCTCCTCAACACCGCAGCTCAGTCCTCCTCGCTCACGCTCATAGGACAGATGGCCCTACACGGCATCACGACGATGATTCGTATGAGGATGATTGAGCGTCGCCATGGGTTCGATCCCCCTCAATACCGTTTGTCGACGGCCACTGATCAGGATGCTCCAGAGGACATTACTGATGATGTCCCTTCACACCACAAGGAGGCACCGTCTGTACCACCACCACCCCATCGACCAGTTCATGCGGCAGTTTTACTAACTGACATATCTGAGCGCCTCACTTGGTTCAAGCAATACTGTACTCAGCAATTTAACGACAACGCTCGACGATTCGACGGTATCAAGGCGACCCTTCACCAGATTTTTCAGCACTTCCACATATCGCCGCCACCCCTACCTCGCGACGCATCCGACGATGAGGACCTTTGAGTCCAATTATTTTATTTTTATCTTTATTTTTATTTCTATTTTTATTTTCCTTTTATTTCTATTTCTAGTCTATTTCCCTTTATGTTTCGTATTATAATTCCAAAAGACTTATCTTTTATATTTTGAACTTTATTTTAGTTTTTATAATTATTCCTAATCGAGTAATCCCGTAACCTTCTTCCACAGTTGTGTTTATTTTTTTAATAGTTACTCAGAATTATGCACTTCACTTTGTTATATCTACAATTCCGCGTCAACTATTCCATGGATTTCATCCCAAATTCAGGAAGTTTCACTTTTCTCCCTCTCTTTTAATTTTCTTACTATTTGTCATTACGTATCTTTGTACATTGAGGACAATGTACATCTTAAGTGTGGGGAGGTTATTGATTTCATTACCAGAAAATCCCTGAATAATATCTTGTCTTAAGTAATTTTCTCATATTACTATTAGAATGAAACTTTTATTAATTTATGATTTTTAATGATATGTTTTGGATTAAGTCATAGGTAATTGTGCATTGATGGTTTAAAATTTAAGACATTAGAGAATCAAGCATGATAAGTCTATTTTCAGAATTAAAAATTTATTAGGTTGGTTCCTAAATTTAAATATTACTTTGAAGTTTGAAATTTGCAAGGTTGATATCAAAAACCATAATTTTTGTGAGATTTTTTAGCCTTTTAGAGCATATTCTTTTCGTGCTCACTTTATTGATTATGAGTGTGTCAATATTGATTTGTTATTCTAGAACTTGCTTCGATTATACATGTCGAGACCACACCTTTGATTTGATATACTGAGATGATAAAGGCACCTAGGATTTAACCCACTTACTCCATTAAAAGCCTACCTTCATAATAAACCCCTAGTGAACCCCTTTGAAGCCTAATCAACCATTTCTTGATATACCACTAATATTAACCCAACACTCAGTTATTTGATTTGTTATCCCAATTTTTCTTGACTACCCTTTTGTCGAGATTTGATTTGATCAGTTGCATAACTACATTCTTTATTTCAGTGATTAAATTCATCTTTTATCATGTACTTGTTCTTATTCTTAAAAAAAAAAGTTGGAAATTTATTCATTATTAGTTCTTGATTATTTGAGCTTAAGTAGTTAATTTTACATTTTTAGAAGAAGCTCGTGTTATTATTGATAAATTTTCAATTATTGTAATTAGTCAGTATTAGTTTATTTTTCTAGTTAGGTAAAATATCAATTCAATCTCGATTTTAACCCTCCTTTTCAGCTTTTATCCACACCTTTAACTAAGGCCCCGTTACAACCCTTTTAAAGACCTTTTGATTTGTGTATCATCTCATTTTATAGTGGTTGAGATTTGATTTTCATGCAAACCTATGGTAATAACTTTTCATGTTTGACTTTTGAGTGCTTAATTTGAACCTTAAACACTTTGAGTGATTTGAGTGAATCTTTAGTGAGAATGTCAATTCTTGTCGATTTTGAATTAAAAGTGATTATTCAGGTAAGGGGAAACACCTATGTTTTCATGCTATAAAAATTTTGACTTAGATTGTTTGAATCTTTAGAACTCTTTTAGTTAAGTTATCAATGTATGAATTATCTATGAATTATGATAAGACATTATTGATGAAAATTATGAATTGAGGAAGTTAATTTTAATTGTGAGTTGAGGATTTTGCTTGAGGACAAGCAAAGTCTTAAGTGTGGGGATATTTGATAAACCATAATTTATACATATTTTGACCCCATGCTTGGCTTACTTTTGGATGAATTTTCATTAGATTTGATGAATTCGATGCTCCTAATCCTCTAATTTCATGTTTTATACTCAGGAGAGCTTAGGGAGTCGAAAAGAACGAGAAACGGGCCAAAAAGGGGTAAAATGGGCCTACCTTAGAAATCAACACGGCTTGGACTATCAAACATAGCCGTGTTTCATGAGCAGAATCGAACACGGCGTGGACCAACGTACACGGGCAGACCATATGGCCGTGTGTGGCGAGCAGAAGTGAGCATGGTCGAAGGAATCCACCACGGGCGTGTCACACGGGCGTGTCCCTGCCGTACCTTAGCTTAATTATATTCGGAATAGGCTACTTATGGGCCAAGAAAGACGTTCCAAAGCCTATATAAACACCCTATGGGGTAACCTAAGAGAGACGCAGGGTAGAAGGTAGAAAACACTCGAAGACAGCCATCGGGAGCAGCTCGGAAAAAGGATCTCCATCAAGACTGAAGATCTCCCATCAAGTTCTTTAGAAGTTTTTGGGTTTTCTTATGTTTTGTTATTTTTCCTATTCTATGATGTTTCCTCTATCAAGATGAACTAAATCCCTTAAATACCTAAGGGGATGAAACCTATGATGAGATCTTATTATTATTTGATTTATAAGATAAATACTTGTTCTTATTCTTAATTGTGAGTTCTTATTCTTGTTTTGATAATTGAGTTATTGATTCAAGTCGAATGTGCTTATTTAGAGGAGCAAAAGTCCCTGTTTAAGAGTAGATCAATACAATTAAGCGGAGTTGATTGCAACCCTAGAAATAGGGCGACGAAAATTTGCCGGATTAAAGTCAAATCTAATAAGGGAATCCATAGGTCGAGTTAATGCGACAATAGAGGTTTTAATTAGAAAGAGATTTCAATTAATCGACCTAGAGTCAGTTGTTTTTAGTCTCGAGAGAGATATTAACATAAATTAGGGATTTCTACGGATTAAGTCAAGTGATCATATGAATCAAAAGTAATAAGTGAAGTCTAGGTGGATTCTTCCTTAGGTATTGCCTCCATCACATAAGTTGTCTAAAAGTATTTTCCTATTTCATTCTTTGTCATGTTTTAATTAATTAGTTTTAGTTTAAAAAATAATCACTTCAATTTTTAGGCTAGATAATAAAAGGATAGAAATTACTAGTACTCTTGGTCCTTGTGGATATGATATTTCCGGTCTTACCATAACTATACAATTAAACGATAGGTGCGCTTGCCTTTATTGTGGTCATAGTTAGTTAGAGACACATCACTCCGTGAAGCTGACGAATCACAGTGTAGCAATGGGAATATGGAAAGAATCAATCAGAGAAGTATTTTAAATTGGGAGAATGATATTGGGCGTAATTTAAGGGGGGATTTTGGAAAAAAATCTTTAAATCCCAATTTAATTCCTTTGGAATCTGGTCAACAGATTTTCACTAAAGGGCAAGACAATTGGCGTAATATGGGCAATGGGGATTTGAATGGTAATGGTTTTGAAAATGGGCCCACGGATCTGATGTTGGAGGAGGAGAATGACCCATTAATTACTTTGGAAGGAAAGAAACGGCAAAGGATAGTGGAGGGTTCACTAAATCTCTCGGAAAACAACGCTGAAGGAGGTTCTTTGATTTAACGGCTAGCTCTGTTGAACAGAGCAGCCGAATGCAATAAAAATCCTAAGCTGGAATGTTCGTGGTTTGAGGAGATCACGAACTATTAAAAGGCTCAAGAACAAATTGAGAGCCATTAATCCCCAAATTTTGTTTCTTATGGAAACAAAGTTAAGTTCTAAAAAGTTGGAAATGGTTAGATTGAAATGTGATTTTGAAAATGGGATTGATATTGGGGCGATGGGTTCAAAAGGAAGCTCTCCTTGGGTTGGAAAGGGAATTCATTGATTCGACTTAAGAGTTTCTCCTATTTTCATATTGATGTTGAGGTCCATGACAATGAATGTGGTGACATTTGGTGACTAACGGAGTTCTATGGGAATCCTGATGAAAGGAGTAGATGTGAGTCTTAAAAATTACTTAGACAATTGGGTCATGACCAAGCGATTCCTTGGGTTGTTTTGGGGGATTTCAATGAGATCACGAATTCTTTTGAAAAAAAAAAGGGGTCGTCTAAGATTAGAACAATAGATGAATGATTTCTGAACGACGTTGGATGATTGCGGGCTCAATGATTTAGGTTATATTGGTAGGTGGTTTACGTGGGAGCGAGGAAGGTTCTTGTCAACAAACATAAAGGAGTGACTGGATCGGGGAGTTGCATTTTTGAATTGGGTGAACATTTTTCCAAGCTACCAGATAGAGCATTTGAGTCATTCTTTCTCAGATCATTGCCCTATTCTTTTAGACACCATGAGAATGCGAAGGAATGATCAGTGTAATAAAGACAAACTGTTTCGGTTTGAGGCCAAATGGTGTTTAGAGAGTTACTTTGAGGAGGAGATAAAAAGAAATTGGGTTGTTATTTCAGGAAGTGTCCCGGATAAGCTTGAGAGAATGGGCCAACATCTCTAGCAATAGAGTAGATCCAGAAATAAGGAGAAAAAGAAAAATATTGTGGATTTAGAAGAAAGACTAAATTGTCTTTACAATCGGGAACCAACTGATGAGATTTTAGCCGAAATCACAGATGTTCAATTTGGCCTTAATTTGGAGGCTGATCAAGAAGAATTTTTTTGGGAGCAACGAGCCCGCGTCAACTGGCTAAAAAATGGAGATCGGAATACCAGTTATTTTCATAAAGTAGATGTTCAACGCCAGCTTCATGGTCGAATCACTGGATTAGAAGGAGAGAATGGCCGAAGGTCTATCACGACTGAGGAGATGTTAAAGCTTGCTTCAGATTTTTTTGGTAATTTATTTTCGGCTTCTGATATGGGTACTGATGAGCATTTGTTTGGGTTAGTGGAGAAAAGAGTTACTGCAAATATGAATAATAATTTGCTAAAACAGTTTACTGAGGAGGATATTGCCTATGCAATCAAGACGATGGCGCCTTTGAGAGCCCCCGGCATTGACGGCTTTCCCGCAGTTTTTTTCCAAAGGTACTGGCATATTATTGGGCCTGAAATCTCTCTTTATTGTTTATCTATTTTGAATGGTGAAGCTGAAATAGGAGACATTAATAAAACCCGCATTATTTTGATCCCTAAATTCGAAAAACCAAAAACTCATTCACAATTTAGACCCATAAGTCTTTGTAACGTAGTTTACAAAATTATCGCAAAAGTCTTGGTGAATCGTATGAGTGCAATTTTGGGAAACTGTATTAATGAAGCTCAAGGGGCTTTTATCCCAAGAAGACATATTTAGGATAATGTGTTAATTTCCTATGAGGTTCTTCATTCTCTTAAAATGAAGAAGAAAGGCAAGAAAGAGAATTTTGCGCTTAAACTCGATATGAGTAAAGCGTATGATCGTGTTGAATGAGATTTTTTGGCTGGAATGATAACTCATTTGGGTTTTCATGCTGATTGGATTGTCATCATCATGAGATGTGTTTGTTCTGTCTCCTATTCTGCGAGCCTTAATGGATCCAATAGTGAGTGGTTCTCACCTTCAAGAGGTTTAAGGCAGGGCGATCCACTCAGCCTTTACGTATTTTTAATTTGTGCTTAGGGTTTTTCTACACTTCTTAATGAAGCCAAACATAAAGGTCTGATGAGGGGTGCTCCTATTGGAAGGGAAAGATTTTCGATCAATCACTTGTTTTTCGCGGATGACTGCATTCTTTTCGGAGATGCTTCTAGTGAGGGAGCTAGGGTGGTTCGAAATGTTATTCGAGAGTATGAGATGGTTTCGGGTCAGCAGGTGAATTTTGACAAATCTGTTATATACTTTGAAGCTAATGTGGATTCAAATGTCAAGGAATCCATAACCAATTTGCTAGGAGTTCGGGTGGCTTCAAATCCTGAGAAGTATTTAGGGTTGCCTATGATGTTTGGACAAAAAAAGACATGGGCTTTTGCTAACTTTATTGATCGGTTCAAAAAATGAATCGAAGGGTGGAGCTTGCGTTATCTATCAATGGAGGGAAAGGAGGTTTTCATTAAGTCGGTTTTACAGGCTATACCGGTTTATGTTATGCAATGTTTTGCTTTGCCAAAATCGTTATGTCGTAAACTTGAATGCATAATGAATAAGTTCTGGTGGTTTAATAATAAATCTGCTAAGGGCATCCATTGGAGTAACTGGGATACTTTGTGTAAACCGAAATGTGTTGGTGGGCTGGGTTATAAAAATATGTTTTTGTTTAATAAGGCTTTATTAGCAAAACAAGTTTGGCGTCTTTTATCTCTGCCCAATTGTCTTTTAGCCAAAGTTTTAAAAGCCCGATATTATCCTTTTTCAGATATATTATCAGCAAAGATTGGTTCTTACCCATCGTTTACCTGGAGAAGCATTTGCAGCGCTCAGGATCTGGTTGCAGAAGGGATGCTGTAGCGTATTGGTAATGGTGCTTGCATTAACATATTGAATGATCCTTGGCTGCCTGGACCAGGGAATAACAGATTATCAGTTCAGAAAATTAAGCCTAATTGGACGACTGTGAATCAATTAATTAAGGCTGAGACCAATACTTGGAACAAGGATCTGGTTTACAATATTGTTGATGATGATTATACAACTCAGTATTTTCTCCATTCCAATTTCTGGGGCTAGATCGGAAGACATGCTAGTCTAGAAATATGAAGGCACTGGGAAATACTCAGTGAAAAGTGGGTATCGGGTCCTAGTTACAGAACATCTACAGAATACTATTTACATCTCCCCTAATGTAGATGACTACAAGGATTTCTACAAATCTTTCTGGTCTATGCACATCCCAGCAAAAATAAAAATACACATATGAAGGTTGTTTAATAATCTTTTGCCTCATTTCTGTAATTTGGTTCGAAGGACATTGAGTGTTGAAGTCGTCTGTCCCCTTTGCAAGGAAGCCCCAGAGGATTCTGATCATCTGATGTAGACTTGTGGAATATTACAGCATGTTTGGGCTTCTCTTCAAATCAAGATTGCTCCAATCGGTAGTTCTTCGAGTTGCAAAACTCGATTTGTTAACACCTTCTCTGCAGCAGATGAACAACACAGACAACTTATTGCAATTTCTATATGGGCCCTATGGTATCGAAGAAACAAATTGATTCATGAAGGTGTTAAATTTTCTTTGCATGAACTGATAGGATTCATTCGAGGCTATGGTCAAGAAATAAACTTAAACCAAGAGAAACTCCGAATTTTTTATAGATCTCTGTCAAAAGAACTATGGAGACCCCCAGACATTGGATTTATTAAGCTAAACTTTGACGCGTCCTTTCAAAGCGACTCTAGAACCTCTACAGCAGTAGTACTAGCTAAAGACTCTGAAGGAGAAATTGTAGGGGCGGAAACTTATCTTTTTGAGGATGTTGTCGACGCTTTTGTGGCTGAAGCAGGGGCATGCGAAAGGGCTCTACTCTTTGCGTTTGAAATGGGTTTTCAGCATCTGCTCTTGGAAGGGGATTCCCTGTCGGTTATTAAAAAACTCAAGACAAAAGGGGAAGACAAATCAATTCTTAGACCGATTACACATCATATTCGTATCCTGGAAAATTATTTCGAAGATGTATATTACCTTTTTTGTGCCTCGAATTGTTAATAGAGCGGCTCACACTTTGGCTTTGGAAGGAAGGAGAAGACAAATCTCTGGTGTCTGGGTAGATGGAGTTCCAGAATCAGTGAGGACGATGGCGGATAAGGATCGGATGGCTTGGACCCAGATTCAGCAAGCTTTTTTTTAGATTTGCTTTGAAGATGGAGAAGGTTCACCGAATCTCCAGTGCTGGACTCAAACCTTTTGATTTTCTTCAGTTTGCTCACCTCAGTAACGTTTTCTACACAAGGAGAAGAAAGATGTTCGACTGATATTTTGATTGTGAATCATTTTTGGTATTTGGCTTAGGGCGGTTTTTCTTCTGCATTTATGGTTTTGTTGTTTTTCTATGTGCGGTTTTATTGTTTGGCTGTTTGTACTGCAGTTTTTTTTGTCTTTTCAATTTACAGTTTGTTGAGACTTTGTTTACTCCACCTTGAGCCATGTGCAATAAAAAAATCTTAATTGTAATAAAAAAAAATTCAAAAAAAAAAGCATAACAAAAAACAATTCCCAAGAAAATTCTAAAAATATCACTAAAATCCAAAAAAATGAAAATTTTTTAAAATATTCTAACAATAAAGTACTAGGTTTTTATATTATTATTATTTTTTGAAATTGTAAAAAATATAAAACTATTAAAAAAATATGTCTAGAATGATGTGGACAAATGGACATCTAGATTAATCTGCGTTTAGATGATCATTTATCTAGATTTATTTTAGATGTTATTCTTTTAATAATTATATATTTTTTTTTTATAATTTTCTCAATTTTTAGATTTTTCAATTTGTTTTGATGGGATGAATGTGGATGTGCACATGTCATGTATTTTTAAATAATTTTTTTTTATATTTTCAAGAAAACAATAATTTGAAATATATCAATTGTATTTTTTCGAATTTTATATATTTTTAAAATATTTTAGAATTTCATGATTTTTTTAAATTTTATTTTGTCATTTTTAATTTTTTTAACGGAATTGTTAAATGGAGTAACGAGATAAATGGAGCTAAAGTATATGTGCCAAAGTGACAACTTTTGAGGTACCAAATTGAGAATTTGTACATGGACAAAAGCCAAAGTAAAATAAAGAACACAACCAATTGGCTATGTAGTTCAGATCTAATCTTACGTTTTCCGAGTCTTACTAATAGAGTAATTCACTATAATTTCTTTAGTATAAGAGATGATTTAAACTCAACCTCACTCATGTTCATTGTAATCTCACTTCAATGCAATTATGATAATTAAACACTCTCACTATGATTCTTTCATGTGAAAGCTTAGCTCAAACTATTACAACAATTTGATTACAAAATAAGCTCACTTACAAATGTTAGTAACAATGAGCATTGATAAACCATAAAAGTAACACATTTTAATCCCAATGCTTAGCGTATTTTTGGATGTTTTATTATACAATTTTGTGAATTTGATGCTCCTAATCCTTTAAATTCGTGTTTCTATACTTAGGAGAGCATAGGGAAGCGAAAGAAGCGGAAAACGGGCCAAAATCGGATAAAACGGGCCATCTTAAGGATCCACACGGCCAAGCCCGTACCACACGGGCTGAGCACATGCCCGTGTGAACCACACGGACTGGACACACGCCCGTGTGCCAGCCTGTGTCGATCGAGAGCCATGCGAACTTGCACACACGGCACAGGCCTTTCACACGGGGTGATCACACGCCGTGTTCTGTCGCACCACCGCGCCGTTTTCACGCGAAAAAAGCCAATTTTTAGGGTTTCTGGGCATTCTAAAGTCTATAAATACACACCAGAGGAAGACCTAAGGGAACACGCAGAGTAGAACGAAGAAATTACTCGAAGGAAGCCGTCGGAATCATCTCGGAAGCAGATCCACTCCAAGATTGAAGATCTCCATCAAGTTCCTTAGAAGTTTTTGGGTTCTTTATGTCTTGTTGTTTTCTTGATTCTAAGATGTTTTCCTTTTACGTTATGAACTAAACTCCCTAAATACCTAGGGAGGATAAAACCTATGATGAATCTTATTATTTAATTATCTGAATTACATGATAAATACTTGTTCTTGTTCTTAATTATGTGTTCTTAACCCTTACTTTAATATTTTCAGGATATTATTTCAAGTCTAATGTGCTTATTCAGTGGAGCAAAAGTCCATATTTAAGAGAAGATCTAGCATAATTAAGCGGAGTTGATTGCAACCCTAGAAATAGGACGATATAAATCTACCGGATTAGAGTCAAATCTAATAAAGAAATCCATAAATCGAGTTAATGCGACGATAAGGGTTTTAATTAGAAAGATATTTCAATTAATCAACCTAGAGTCAGTTGTTCTTAGTCTCGAAAGAGATATTAACATAATTCAGGGATTTCTACGGATCAAGGCAAGTGAATAAATCGTTTAATTCAGAGTCAGAATAATAAGTGAAGTCTAGGTGGATTCTTCCTTAGGTATTGTCTTTATTCATTGGTTTATTCGATTACTTTCTTCACTCTCTGTCGCGTTCATAGTAAATTAGTTAGTTAAATTTTAAATTAAAACAAATCCCCTTAATTATTAGGCTAAATAATAGAAAGATAGTTATTACTAGTAATTTTAGTCCTTGTGGATACGATATTCCGGACTCATCATAGCTATACTACTGTTCGATAGGTGTGCTTGCCTTTGTCGAATTATTAGTTAGTTTAGAGACCATCAAGCATATTGTGTTCTTTATTTTTTTGCACTCATAACACGTAAAAACAAGTCTCCATTATATAAGCAGTTGTAGACTTATTAACCAAGCTAGTGTAACTGGAATTAATCATTGAAATTTTTCCCTGGAATAAGATAAAGTAGAAATATTCTTTAATTAAACTTCTTAATTGCATATCTCAATTAAGGAAAAACAATCACAGTAAATCACTTCAAGTTATATTTTCTTAATTGGATTTCTTCGTCAAATTAACCAAAAAATTTGGTGCATGAAATCCCTTAAAAATATATACAAAAATAGTCATATAAGACAATTCAAAAAAACTAAACAAAATAAACAAGTCTTAACAAGCACAATTGCTGAATAAATTGCAACTAACTATTACAACTTGTAGCGCCAATAATTTCTCCCTTGACATTTTTGACCAAAAATCTTGCAACAAGCTTGATAAATGAAGGAATGTATGAAACTCTCCTTAAATATTCAAATAAAAACTCTCCTTAAATATCCTCATCTATGAACAAAAGTTAGCAAATCATCATAGCCATACCAATAAAATAGAAATATTCATCATCCAAACAGAAGTATCTATCATCTATAAGTTTTGTAACACTCCATACCCAACCCAGTCGTCGGGTCTGAGCTACGAGATATCACATTCGTTATTGGAGCAATTACAATCAATTTTAAACACAATGCAATCATCTATACATGCAAATAAGTATATTAATAATTCATAATATGTTACATAATCATTTTTGAGTCTTATACGAGCTGATAAACCATAAAAGTAACATGTTTTAATCTCATGCTTGGCATGTTTTTGGATGATTTATTATGTGAATTAGTGAATTTGATGCTCCTAATCCTTTAAATTTATGTTTTTATACTTAGGTGAGCATAGGGAAGTGAAAGGAGCGAAAAACGGGCCAAAATCGGACAAAAAGAGTTGTTTTTAGGAACCATACGGTCTGGGCATTTTCACACAGGTTGGGCACATGCCCTGTGAGCCACACAGCTGGCCATACGCCCATGTGCCAGCCTGTGTCGATTTCGAACCCTGCTTCTCTTTTATGCTAAAAAACCCAATTTTTAGGGTTTCGAAGCATTCTAAAGTTTATAAATACATATTAGAAGAGGACTAAAGGGGAGACGCAGAGAGAGGAACAAAGTATTGGTAAGTGTTATATAGATTTATTGTGGAAGAATCAAAAAAGTTACTAATATTGAGCTCAATCAAGCTAATTTTATTAATTGAAGTCAATATACTCACACGGGCTGAACAATGGCCGTGTGTCCCTTGCAGTGTTGAAAATTTTAAATATTTTTTGAAAAATTTTCTGAGTCTTTGACTTAATCCCTATTTGTTTCTAATACGTAATTTGGGCCTCAAGGGCTCGTTTAAGGGACAATGTGTATAATTTTGATTGGTTTCTAATATGAAGGCTAGATGAAATGAAATGTCGGATAATTAATTTTGTAAACTCCGGTAACGCTCTGTAACCCTTTTTTTGACGATGGATTCGGGTTAGGGGTGTTACATTTAGGTGGCAAAGTGTTAAATGTAAGACCATAGCTGGGTTATGGCACTGTGAACGTAAGACCATGGTTGGGCCATGGCAAAGTGTTAAATGTAAGACCATAGCTGGGCTATGGCATTTTAGTGAAAAGACCATAACTGGTTTATGGCACCGTGAACGTAAGACCATGGTTGGACCATGGCAGTATATGTATAAGTGTAAGACCATAGCTGGGCTATGGCATCCAGATGATAAGACCATAACTGGGTTATGGCACTACAAGTGTAAGACCATGGCAGGGCCATGGCATTATATGTGTAAGACCATAGTTGGACTATGGCATCAAGAAAACGATGTACTCAAATCCGTAAGACGTTCTCTAATTTGACATTCTTTAATTTCTAAGTTGATAGCCACTTTCTGGATGTTGGAATCAATTCTCGTAACCTCGAGATTTACCTATACCTGCGCACAGAATAAACAAACCGTACGCTGAGCGATAAAGCTCAGTGGTACTTTCATGATTCAAGTCAAATAAACATCAATAACATTATTTATACAACACAACTCATTGCTACAACTAGTTCCAACCAAAATAGTTACAAATCATATATCAAAACTGAGATTATACACATTCACATATGAATACAATTCCATAATCAATCACTTAGAGCATTTCAATGTAACATATCATACCTTTCCATCTATTTATCAACAATACATTCAATTTCAATTCGATAGCAACCATTATTTCATTTCATTTTTCAAATTCCATATCAAATCCATTGATTTGTCATTGGCCTCCGGGCTCGTATAACCGGTTCGTATGGTCTTTCACATGCTATCGATATTCATATATCGTAAATATGCATCTGTAGTATCATTACTTATTATCAAATCAATTGGGTTGATCTAAGACTAGTCCAATTTATTGAGCTTACCTCTTTGTTTTAAATAAAAGAACTAAGCCGGGATATTTAATTAACTAAATAATTGAATATTCCTCCAAATTAATTGTTAATTAAAAATTAATTTAATTAGTTTATTATAATTAAATAATTTACACAATTTTATTCTAATTTTGTTAAAATCATGACGACTTTATCGTATTAGAATTTATGTGCAAATTTGCTTAATTATCTGAATGAAATTAAACTACGATGACTACATAAATTAAATTTTAATTTGGACTTAATTATTTAATTTATTCACCCAATTAAATAATAATCCAAAGAAATTAAATTAATCCTAAGTTATTGCTTGCCTTATTAAGAAAATGCATTTACTACATATAGTAATCCATGCAATCTATTTCTCATCCATCGTTTGTCTTTATTCATTCAAAGTTCTTATTATGCAATCCATTTAGAGTTATATGAGCTAGTGGAGGGATCAATTGGATATATATATATATATATATATATATATATAATTACGGCTAAAATAATTTGTAATTAAGTTCTAACTTTTAATCTATTAATTACAAATTTATTTAGTTATAGAGTCAATCCACTAAAAGTACCATAGTTGAACTCAACATTATATACCAATACAATATGTGTGTTACTCTCATAGGATATCCATAATCTCTTTGGGTTAAATTTTCTCACCTAATCCAATCCATTTATATCTTATGGTCACCATTGTATCTTCAAAAAGAAAATGATTATTACTTATATTAGTAATGATTAAATCATTTGTCTCAGACAAATGACTCATGACCATGTTGCACTTTCATAAACCCTGCAATACCAATGAGAATATATCATTTACACATTTCTCGTGCGCAGGTATAGGTGGAACTTGAAGTTCTGGGAGGTGATTTCAGCATCAAATTCGTAATCCTCGACTTGGCAATGTCAGTATGGTCCCTTTTTGTTTAATACATGGCATGTACCTAGGCTTTGAGTCAATTTTGTATATATATATATAATATAGTCACATTGATTTTTAACCTAGTAAAGTTTAGCTTATTATGGTCAATTGGTATTGAAAATGTCGTGTTGAGATGGTTGGAATCGAAATGTCATGTTATGTTATGCTAAATGGGTTGGCTTGATATTAAAGGTTCAAATGCTTCAAAATGGTGGAAATTGTCATACGATTCAATGTAATGAATGATATATTGAATTATATACATGTTAAGTGTTGTTTTGTGGTTAGAATTGAGTATATGAATTGGCATTTCTTAATTAAATGGTTGAATTGAACAATTGGTTAGGTGCCGATATGGCTGATTAAGTACCAAATTCGACCTTGTTAGAAATAGATGTCACGTCACGACATCGGAACCTTAACATCGTGACGAGTCTAGTCAGTATGTTGTGTCGCGACGAGGAACCCCCAAAGTTGCAACGTCAACTCGATTTTTTGCAACCTTTACAGTTTGGTCTTTATTCAACCCGAGTCACCTTAAGAGCTTTTGTAAGCTCGTAAAAGATCCGAATATGAGTATTTATCATATTATAAATGAATGTATAATTGTTAGCACATACAAGGTTAAATTGAATCGTTATTAATCGTAGTTACTTCTACAACAAATATGACATCACCTAGCTCTGACCCGACGATCGAGTCTAGTATGGGGTGTTACAAACTTGCATAGTAATATTCTTTTCTGATTTAACTTTGCCCCTTTTGGCTTCCTCTAAGTTTATTTCGAACATTCAAAGACCCAATCAACTCATCAATTTTCATCATGTTAATGTTCTAGCCCCTTATATGGTTGTCACTTTGATTGAAAAACAATCTAAAAAAGATCTCAAAATTTTGTGCACAAGCTTTACATTCAAGTACTCTTCACCAAAAGCAAAAGCTTAGTTAAAAGTGTCTCATAATTTAACATAACAATCAAAGTGTTTCTTCATCTCAAATTCTAAAACCTAATGTTAACATCTAGATTTTTTACTATTTTATAATAAATGTCCATTCATGAACAATTTCAAGAATGGTCCATGCTTCTCGAGCAGTGGCGCACTTGAAGATTCACTTGAATTTCTGATATCCATGCCACTAAATATTGCATTTAAGGCCTTGGAGTTGTAGTTAACAACTTTTTCCTCTTCAGTAGTCCAAGTGATCTTAGGTTTAGGAATACAAACACCATCAACTTCATTCATTGGAAGTTCCCAACTTGTTAGGATCGCTCTCCATGCTTTCTCATCTATGGACTTTATAAAAGCCCTCAAATGTCCTTCTAGTAGGCAAAATTCGACCCATTGAGCATAGGTAGTTTAGAGATCAAACTTATTTCCATGATTTAGCAAATCAATAGTTTGGACTTCAACAAATCCGTCTAGTGTCTAGCACTAATACCAATTGTAAGTGTTAAATTGTTGGTTAAGTTATTACATAAGTTGCAACTAAAGAAACAATTTAAAACTGAAAAAGTAAAGCAAAGAACACATGCAATTAGTTACGTAGTTCAAATCCAATCATGTGTCTATAGAGCCTTTCCTAGAGAGTAATTCATTATAATTTCTCCAGGACAATAGATTTTTTAAGTTCAACCTCACTCACGCTCTTTGCAACCTCATTCCCATACAATTATAATGATTGAACTTTCCCATAAAGATTTCCCCTGTGAAGGCTTAGCTCAAACTGTTACAACAATTTGATTACAACATAAGTTCATACACAAATGTTCCTAGTAATGAACAATTTGTGTTCTCTAATTTTTGCACACATAACACACAAAAGGCAAGTCTCCATTACTAAAATTTTGCCCCAATTAAACCTTTCATTATGAAATGAGATAAAGTAAAGATCTCCTTGAATTAATTTGTTTTGTTTTTTATAGTATATCTTAATTAAAGAAAAACAATCACACTAGATCACTTCGAGTTGTCTTTAATTGACTGGATTTCTTCCTCAAATTAATCATGAATTTTACTCCATAAAATCTCTTTAAAATGCAAAAAAAAAAAAAAATAGTCATATAGGACCGGTTAAAAGATGTCAACAAAATAGATAAATTTCTATCAGCTTAATTACTAAGTTACAATTGAGTACTACAACTTGTAGCACCAATAATATACAACATCTAGAAACTAGATGATGCTGAATTTGTGAAAACGCAAAATCTCTTGATTAACTCTCTCAATATATTTTGTACTTTTGAAAGATTCTCAAATGAATCAGTTAAAACTTCAAGAAATTTATGACATTGCATTCTTGTAATTCATTTTATCAGCTTCCATAATACATTATTTTTAGGGGAAAAAAAACATAAATGGATTAGGCTTGTGTTGTGAGTTGGGAGGGGGGAATATTTTGAGGCTTATCCATACCCTATAAAATTGGAGGATAAATGGAATTGTCCTTGCAAAAATGGCAAAGGCCAATATACTTTAGCCACAGTTGAAATGAAAAAAGCTAAGGAGAACAAAACTAGCTAAGGTACCTACTTTGGCCCCTCCATAACCATCCGAATCTCCACTTTGGCTTTACACAATAGGCAGCAGTATGAGTTGGTGCATCTTCTCCCACTGCGTCATTTCTTTAGGCTTTAGCTTTAGCAGGCAAGAATCCTAGCCTTGTCTTTATGTTCTCAGTCTCTGCATGTGACATCTCCTCCTCTCTCACTTCACGCTCCGATTCTTGCATTCCATCTATCCGATACGTTTACATCACCAACATGCTAAAATACGTGCATTGATTCTCATACATACATACATTCAATCTAAATATATATATTTGTTGTGCCTTCAACCAAATGGGCTCGAGGTCCAAATCAAGCCCAGCCACCAGACAAGATTGAAATAAGAACACTCAACCCAACTTGGGTTTTATTTTCTTTCAACGGATGTTTATTTTCTATCTTATTGTCCTCTTCAAGTTTGCTGGCTTACACGTTTCAGAGTACCAATTTCGGTGCCCCTCTGACTTTATTTGCAGTTTTATCATCGCGTTTTAGCATAAAATTATCATTTTATAGCATTGGGAAAAATATAAAGCTCTGATCATCCATGCATGACACTGACATGCACATATACATACATACATATATATATATATATGAAAAGGTTCTTTAAGCAATTCTACGATGATATTATCAGGGGCGAAGCCAGGGGGCTAGCATGGGCCCCGGCCCCCCTAAAATGTAAAATTACTATTTAGGCCTTTAAAATTTTTTATTAGTAAAGATAAAATTCCACTTTGACCCCCCTAAAATTATAAAAATTTGATTTAATCCTTTACAAATTATAAAGATATAAACTATAAAAAACTAAAATTTCATCCGCCCCAAAAAATTATTCTGGCTTCGCCCCTGGATATTATCATCTGAAAAAGGAAAATAAAGCTTCTCAAATGGGCTAGAGGGAATCAGGTCGAGTTGAGCAAGCATGCATGCAGTGGGACAGTACAAAAAAATGTTAAAATTGGATGGAAGACAGCAAAATGGAGGCTAGCAGAGCCAGCTTTTGGGCTAGTCTTCTTAATTTACCTATCTACAAGTTTTAGCCCAAAAGCAGCCCAGTAGAAAGCATGCAAAGCAGAGCGTAGAGCGATAAGCAGATAACAGAAGGAGCGATAGAGTTAGAAAAGGGTGAAACAAAAGAACAGGTGCAGAGCAGTGCCAGGCCAAAGGCGAAGTCCATCGTTTTCACATCAGGAATAAGGATAAGAATATGGAATAGTGAGTCACGTGGTCGAAGAAAAGAAAGTAAGTAAAACAAGTGCTGGATTGGGTACAAGTTTAGATATATATGCCCCTTGCTGTCAGAATTTTGGTGACACTAAGATTCTGCTTCAAGATCAACATCGATTATATCTATATTTACATATTGAATTAACTTAGTTTCATTCATCAACAACACTGACAATATCATCATTCGTTTTGTAATGTGTCTTTGAATTTGCATCTTCTTATTATAACTACTTGGAAAAACAAATGTTGTAGAAAGTTTTCTGATTTGCTATCTTAGGCTTAGCTCCAAAAACAAAAGCATCAGCGGGCGGCGCCTGCCCTTCCCCCATAAAAATGGTGAAGTTATAGTTTTGGTGTTTCCAAAAATTATAAAATTGTAACTTGTATGTTAATGTAACGATAGTATTACATTTTAATTCTTTAAAAATAATTTATAATTCAATTTTCACCCTTTAAATCATTTTACACAAAATATGCAACTTGAGATCAATATCTCATTTTCTCGTAACATTAGAATAGAGCACATCTCGAAGGATCACAAATTAAACCATTAAGTTGAAAAAGACTCGTTAATGATTCTTAACAATAATTGTTTTAAAAAAACTATAGAAGGATTCATGGATCAAGTCGACCCAAGCTTAAGTGTAATATTAACACATTTTATGTTTCCTCAAATCTAACCTAAAAAAAGGCTAAAATGTTGTCCAAGCTTGCTATATTTATAAGTGACTAGCCCAAACTCATTTTAAGTTCGACCCAAGATTTTTAGAATCGAACCCGATTAGACCATCAATTCTCAATTCATCCGGTTTAATTAAATAGATTATTTTAAAATTTAAAATATATATTAAAAAATTAGTTAATCAATTTTTGACCTAGTTCAGAGCGATTCGTAGGTCAGACAATCTAACCCCTCTCTTTGAACCGGTACCCCAACCAGTTCTTAGTCCACAGTTCCAATTCAGTTTAAACAACATTGGTTCGACCATATTTTTTTTAATTTTCTAAATATTTATATCATTTTTAATATAATATTAAATAGTTTTATATATTTTTCATTTATTTTTTATACATATTTTTCATTTATTAAATTTGTATATGTAGGTAAATTAATATGTTTTAATGTTTACATTATATTATTATATATTACTAAATAAATTTAATTTTTATGTGTACTAAATTACATAATATATAAAAATAACATAATATCTATACTATTATTTGAGTCCTTAACTAAGTTGGTGTCACAAATCAATCAGGCATCAGCTTGGTTAGGAAATTATGAAAATATCATTTTTTAATTAAAATAAGTTATATTATTTTACTTTAATATTTTTATTTTAACAAAAACTAATAAAGATGCATATGGTGGGATTTGAACCCACATCAATTGAATTAGTAAAACTTTAAATTTACCACTCAATCAAAGCTTCATTTTAATGTTTTTCATACATTTTTATTAATTAATTTCAAATCATATATTTTATTATTTATTATATGTTATACTCAAACATGCCATTGTATTCTAAGTATGTATTTTTCACACGCATATGCATGTGATAGGTATATTAGTATTAATAATGTTGGTGTCACAAGTTAACTTCACACCAACTCAAGTTTGATAACAACACCATGATAAATAATTATACTCATTTAGTACTATTCTTAATTTGATGTATTTATGTGTTTAAATTTTGTTTTACTCACAATTTAATCTAATTTTTTTCATTTTAATATAATATATATTTCATTTGTTATTAACTAGTTTCAAACCATATGTTTTATTTTATTGTATATTACGCACCTTTGTATTCTAAACACGTGATTTTCACGTGCATACGCATGTGATAGAATTTTTAATAATATATTACAAATTTAAAAAACAAAATGAGCCTAGCCAAGCGGAGTTCATGCCTTGCATGTTTAAACTTAAACATATCGCATATTTCAACCTATTTTAAATTTAATTTTTTATTCTAAATCCTCCCAAATTTGAAGTGAATTTTACAAAGCTGGGCAAGTAATGAGTTATGATTGCAATGTTTAGAGACTTCGCATTGTTATCCTACTTTTTTTCGCAGATGATTCCACCAAAGTTGACATTCCCCAACGAGTTCCAGTTTCTTTGCCATATATATGCACTTCTTGTCATCCTTGTCTCCCTCTATCTCTCTTTCATGCACATCAAAGAAATTGCGAGTTCGAATCTCAATTAGCATGTACAAGTACGTCCTCTCCTATATGTGTGTGTATATATATATGCAGATATATGAGTTTTTATATATAGGTGTATATGCATATATATAAACATAATGTGAAGATAGATGCTTAAATTGGTCAAGAGACCCTGCCCTTTCGCCTTTCCTCGAGCCAGGGTTACGCAAGCCCTATTTACTTTTTTTTCTTTTTGGTGGAAAGCATTTTTGTCTGCCTATTGATATACGTGGTGATATCTGGTACTCAAAGATTATACATACGTACAATGCCTTTTTACGCTAAGAAAAGAAAAGCCAAAAAGAAAGTGAGAATTTTTTATGCTATCAACAGACAAAGAAGAGAAGCATATGCATCATACTTGTGATTCAAATTGGTGGGATTAAAAGTTCCAGGATATATAATTTCAGAGCATGGATCCCAGTTGTTCTTACCTTAGATAGAGAGGTGATATTCTTTTTAAAAAAAATTATAAATATATATCATTGTCTATTTTCCGGAATATATTCTGACTCAATAAACTAATACTTAAAAAAAAAACTATGCAGAGAGATATAATATAATCCCACACATCAGACAGATGATGATGAGATGAAATCCAATACCCCACTTAGTTCCTTGAAGATCTCTCCTATGGAAAGCCAGAGGAGTTTTAACAAAAACAAGCACTAATTTATTAATAGACTTGTTAGTGTCAACACAATATTTTAACTTCATGTAATCTTTTTTTTTTTTTTTTTAAAGAAGTATTATCTTCATTGATTCTTTACATTCAAATCTTTTGATAACATGGAATTTGGAACAGAAAGAGCAGCACACAAAGTGGCATTTATCTATAAGGATTGGGTGGCATTGCTTTAGGCTTTTTATAGGCTTATTTTTATCTCCCGATGCCCACGAGGTTTCGAACTTTCAATATAATCAAAACTGAAAAAAAGAAAAAAAGAAAGATAAACAGCGCAGGCAGCTAAATCACCGAAAGCTAAGTGGAATACTTAGCAGATAATTGTGGCAAAGATATTTTAAGAATCCTAAGCTGGCGATTAGCCAACCCTTTGCTGTTGATTGATTATATACGCAGGTACTGCAAATAGTATCGTTGTTTGCATGCAATAGTATATAGGCTTTTGGGGGGCACAGATGGGTGTTTTTTCATATAAACGTTGTACTAAAACCGACTTTCGGATGCTTAATTACTAAAACTAAATCCACACTTTTTTTCTCCATTTTTCAATCCAAATCATATGGCTATTACTGTTATAAGTATATGGGCATATCCAACAGTTTGTAGCACTAACAATGGTGTTCCATTTGATAGAATATCTCAGCTTTCTTTCTTTCTTTAATTCCTTTTCCAGGAAAATAATAAATTATATGCAATAAATCAATTAATTAATTAATGATTGTGTTGAGGAGGAGTTAGATAATGCTGTGGGTCCTCAAGGCATCTGATCTTCTTCTTCCTTATTGTACGGACATTACGTTTGGTTTTCTTTTAATCCTTCAATGCTATTAAGGGCAATATGTAGCTTTATAGTTAGCATCTTTCCAATTTCCTATCTCTATGCTTGGCTTTCGGTTAAACTTGTGGGAATCTTGTTATGGGGAAAAAAGTTTAAAGTTCCATCCAATTGGATAAACCCAACTTCTTTTTCCACTTCAGCAGAGATGCCACAAAAGATAGATATAATGTTTAGACAGTTCTAGGATGGGAAACTACAATAATGCACAAAGAAAGGAGGACCAAAAAATTAATTACCTGGATGGAATACATTTAAATTCCTTTTCTGTAACTTTAGTTACCTTAGAACTCAAACTAAATCTTGAAAAGCAATTTGTTTTAGTATGGTATATTAGATTGGTTGTGATTACAAGTTCTTCCATTTTGGAGGGTGTCTTATGGCTCAATCATGCATGGTAACAATGTGGGTTAAGGATAGTGAAGTCATTTATAATGTGTTTATTGTCACATGTTGTGCATTAGCATACTGTTATATATGCAACTTGTTATTAACTCAATTTAACAAGATATAGATGTCTTTATCAAGTAATCATCAAGGGTAATATAGGAATGATAAAGAAATTTATTGTATTTTATTCCTTTTCTATATTAATATCTCTGTTCAAAGATAGTATAAATAGGTGTTCAGGGTGCTTAGGTTCCTCATGAGACTGAAGCAGATTAAACATTCAAAGTCCCCAAGAAGCTCCACAGCACACTCACACATTTGAAGGTACTTTTTTTTTTCTCTGTTGCATAATAATGGAAGCAGTTACAAGGATGGTAGCTGACAGACCAGTGGTGATCTTTAGCCGGACCACATGTTGCATGAGCCATACCATCAAGACACTGATTAGTGGGTTTGGGGCAAATCCAACAGTTTACGAGTTGGACGAAATCCAAGATGGGCAACAAGTTGAAAGGGCACTGCAGCAGATGGGATGCAAGCCCAGTGTACCAGCTGTTTTCATAGGGCAGCAACTCATTGGGGGTCCCAATCAAATCATGACCCTCCAAGTGAAGAACCAGCTTGTCCCAATGCTCATGAGAGCTGGTGCCATATGGATTTGACACAGGCATGCCATAGCTTTCTATAAACAAAACTCAAATAAATGATATGGCTTTGTCTGTATTTCCTATTGGTTTCTGTAGTATATACAATGAAAATACTGTCAATGTTTAGATACTTTTTGCAGAGCAACCCTTGTACACCGTTTTTGGGGCTGGCCAGGATTATAGAGTCATAGTATTTTCCTTGGTACTAAATTTAGGAGGAACTTGTATTATAACTTGGTCATGTAATATCATCCCTTGTCTATGTTAAAATAAAGCTATAAAAATATATCTACTATTGTATGCTGCAGCTAGTGGCTTCAACCTTGGACTTTGAATTACAGTGTTGAGCTCTTTAATTGTGTAGTAATTGGAATTTGACAGATTAACTAAGCATATCAAGTAATCCACAAAAGAATATATATGTATATATATATTAATTCAGCAATAAACAACAATTACTGGGGAAGTCGAGAAACAGCAAGATTTCCTGGGTTTTTTCAAGGCCAGTAACTCAAAAAAGGAATTGTAAAATTACAATGCTGAGAAAGCAAATACAATGGAGGCTCAAGGGCTGCCGGATCAATCTTGAAGGCCCAAAAGATCAGATCAGGCCATAGCATTAGCAGCTCATTGTGAAGGGTCCTTCCCATTTTAGCTGGAACTGCTAGTGTTTTGTCAGACTTTGTTTTTCCCCTCGAAGCAGGGCGGTCCTTGCCTGTAATATTTTTTTTCTCCATATATGCAAGCAGCAAGCCTATACCAACGCCATGCTACAAAACCATAAATTTTATAGAGAACATTGCTTGGTTTTTTGGTCATCATTTACGTAACTCAGAGAATGCCATTGCTAAGTAATTTCCGAGTAGCTGGCCCGCCTAAATCACAGTAGTGAATAGAAGGGGGTATAGATTTTCTTAGTCTTGAGCTAATTGATTCAGGTGAGATTAATAACTACAGCTGTAAAATTAAAATAAGTGATGAGATAAAATGGTCATTTATACTTGCAATAAATTTTGTCTAGATTAAAATATGCAGTACCAGTGAGGTGTATGTTCTCACTTATAGTGTGCCAAAAGCTGCTGTTGTGAGATCGGAGAAAAATCTCCTTCATAAAATGCCAAAATTCCATAGCACCAGCTGAAGTTAAAGGTGTCAAAGGTTCAATTATTGGATTCAAGTGATCTATAAATTAAATTCAATGAAGTTCCTTATTTACCGCTGATGATAAAAAAAAGTAATTACAAGTTAAATCCCGATAACAATAAATGAAAAGATGTAAATAGGTTAGAGGTCAGTCATTGTACAATTAGAGGCTGATGTTAATGGAAGTACTCTTTTTTTATACTTCAAAAGAAATAGAGAATCCAAACAAAAAATGCTTCCAAATTAAGCCGTATCTTTAAACGCAAAGCTGTTCGTCAAGATTATTCTCCAATCACAAACCAAAGACCTTGTTTGCCTCCTCAGGTTGACACCTATGGGAGTTGATGAATTGAGATGAGGAATTGAACCATAAAAATATGGAATACAGGAAGGGAATCGATTGATCTGATAAAAGATGAAAGCAACTTTCAATGTCTTTGAACATCCACCCTAGCTCAGGTGTCTCAACATTAATGGAGCCACTTCAAGGAGAGAATCGTGTGAGATAAAAAGAAAAATTCCATCTTTTCATATCATACTCAATCTTGTCTAACATTTTTTATTTTACTATAGCCCCTTTGTTTCTGAGAATTTTGGGCAAAGAAAGATGAGCCATTTTGTCATATATTTTGAGCTATCAATTTTATTTAGTGAATTTGGAGGACAAGGATTTAGCATCAGAGAGCGCCCCCCACCAAAAGTTTTGCTCTATCTAGTGATTAAACCTGGAACAACTGTTCAGCTACGTAATCTTCATTAACGTAAAAGGAAAAGTGCATTTGTTGACCGTTTGAGAGCGATACGGTGGCGTAATATATTTACAATTTATAATCTTTCAAAAACCCCGTCTTTTTTGTTCTATAATTACATTTCTCGATCCGTTCACGAGCCGTATCTTTTGCCTCGCGAATTTTGTCGGCGGATAACTTGTGTATCACGTAACAAATCTGAAGCAAAAGAAAATAGAGAAGGAGAAGAGAAGAAAACTAGAATTCTGATTCAAAACTTTCATAACCGCTTTTTGTCCTCTAGTACAGGTATATAAATGGTAACCAAATAATAGACTCATCCTATCAGTACTAATAGACTAAAACACATCGTTTCAATAACAAAAGTAAAACCCAACGTATAACTAAAATGAAAACAGAAGTAAAACGCAGCGTTTGACAACCAAAGCAGTAACAGACATAACGGAAATATAAGGTCGTTAAACTGTTCCGTAACATTGTGCTCAGCGATGATTCCCAGGTTGTAATAGCCTTAATTACAGTGTCTATTTCTTGCTCCAATTGCTTGAAAAGATCAAGATGATTCAAAATTTTCAATCTCGGAAACCCTAAAGGGGGGGTAAGGATAATGCAATGCAAAGGCTGGGTTTTGAAGTACCGGAAGAGCTCCAGGATGGGCTGCGCAATTGAGAAAGAGGTACGCGCATCTTATGCGCACCGGTTCCATCCCAACAATGAAGCGACCATCAATTTCAGCGTGACGTTTGGATGTCAGGTAAATGAAATACAGCGTTTTCTTTTGAGTTAATTCTGACAGAAGTCCCCAAACTATTTTTCTCATTTCAAATTAGTCCTTATATTTCAAAACATTCATTTGCAAACTATGGAGATTATATTAATCAGTACATTTCATTACAAAAATCATTAAATTTCTCATTAAATAATATATCAAATCTTATTTAATATAATTTAAAATGAAAATGGAAATAAAAAAAAGGTCAAAATGAACATTTAATAAAAAAGTAAAATATTGCCATATTTTAAAAAAAAATAACAATAAACTAAAACTTGAAAAGAAAGTTGTTTATTTTGTTTTTATTTTAAAAAAATTATATGATAATATTTTAGTTTTTAATTTTTTCATTTTAAATTATGTCATAAAAAGATTTAGCGCATTATATAACAATTAAGTAAAGATATGATTTATATAACCTTATAGCTAAGTTTAAAGACTAATTTAGAATAGGATAAACTACACCATTAGTTACTAAACTACGAGTAGATTTTAGTTTTGGTCGCTTAATTAAAAAAGTTACAATTTGGTCACTAAATTTTTTTAAAATTATTTTTTTGTCACCCAATTGTTAAGTGACACTTTTTTAGTTAGTGTAATAACAGTTCTAGTCTTTAGTTTTTTATATTTTTTTTATCAATTTGACCATGATTATATATAAAATGATAAAAAAATATTTTTTAATTTAGAAAATTCTAAAAAATAAAAATAAAATTGAAGCAATAAAAATTTCAAAAATAGATAAAGTGAGAGAAAATCAATTTAAACCCTCTAAATTTTCTCTCTATAATATCCAATACTCGTTCTTTAAAAAAAACATATAAAAATTAAAGAAAATAAGCAAAATTATTGGTTCTTTATTTTTACCTATTTTATTTCTTTATATAGCTTTTTCATTATAAGAAAAAAAAATTCAAAATATAAGTTGTTCTTACAATTTGGGTTTTGAAAAATAACTCAAATGAATTGAAATTTTGAATTGAGTTTGGGAAAATATGTGGTATATTTTATATTTTCCTGGTTAAAGAAATGACATCAAAGTCGATTTTACAAGCTCTTTTATATCAGTTCTAGATGTTTTTCAAGGGCATGAAACTTTACTTGAAGATATACTAATTTAGTTTTGAGAAACAATGAGGAACCATGTAATGATCTAACTTTTATTGATTTTGTTCTATTTTTAATTTGTTATTGGATTCTATTAAATGATAATTTTCTTTATTTCTCATGCATACTTGTTCTTTAATAACAATGTTTTTGAGATTTTAACTTTCTAGAATTTTTCTATAGAATTTTTTATTTTTTAAATAACTTTGAGTTCTTTAAATAAGTTTTATATAGAATCAAGGTCAAATTGACAAAAAATATAAAAGTTGAGGACTTAAATTTGTTATTATACCAATTAAAAAAGTGGCACTTAATAGTCAAGTGACCAAAAAGCATAATTTCAAAAACTATAGTGATCAAATTGTAACTTTTTTTAAATTAAATAACCAAAACGAAAACTTACATCTAATTTAGAGATTAGTGTAATTTACCCTTTAAAATAAGGATTATAGTTTAAGATGGAATTAACCCTTTCTTTTTTATATTGGTCGTGTAACTAATTTTTTTAAAAAGATTTGCAGTGCAATTGTGCAATAACTTATTTATCTATAATATATTTAAATTTTTAAATGAATTAATATTACGAATCAATTAGATTTGGGAAATGATTAAAATCATATTCTTTTATAAAATAACCATTATGATATGAGAGTTTTTTATTTTTATATTTATTTTATCTTTTATATTAAATCAATAAAAATCAATTTACCAACAAATATTGGATATAATAGTAAAAATATTTTACATTTTCATTAGAAAAATTCAGGTTCAAATCTTAACAACGATATTACTGAAAAAGAGTCATTAATTCTAGGTGTGTTTAGTATTAATTCTAAGAAGCACTTTTAGAATAAAAAACACCTTTGGACAAAAATATTCCTAAACGAGTTGTTTTTTGAGAGAAAAAATGATTTTTCTAAGCCAAAAAGTGGTTCAAAAGCACTTTCTTCAAAAGTTGAAAATTTTAATTTTTCTGTTTTTGGAAGTAAAATGTATAGCACACCTGTTTCTTTTCTAATGCTATTTATTTTTATTTATAACATGTGACATCATACATGCAAAATCAAGGAGTGAGATTGGAATTAGGTATGATATTTTGTTTTCTAATCAAAGTAATCATTTATTAGTATGGTATATATTGAAAAATATGAATTTGGTAATTTGGTATTAAATAGAGTATCCACTTTTTGCCCAATTTTTATATTTAAAGTGTTGGTAATATATTGAATTGTTTATCTAGGCTAATATTGATTGCATGATTGATATCTAGCTCATTATGGAAAATTATAGGACTTGGGGAATATTATATTAGTGATTGCATTGAACCGAAATTATTCATGAAATTCCTTTGGATCATAGACTTTAGATTCGGTATTGATTCCATTGGATGAGTTGTCAAGAGTCTGTATTTACATTATGTGTTATTGTTACAATGTATTATATTTATCGTATTGCTTTATTAGTGTGATTGGTATAGATCTTAATATGTAAGCAAGTCTCAAAATTAAGTCTATATATTCGGGAGACTTGCATAAGTGATTGTACTAAGAGATTTTGGCATTTAATCTATTTTTGTGAGAATATTATTGTATGAGTGTTATTTTGATAGTAAAACCTTGTGGTTTTAGTTGTTGAATTCACAAGAGGCAAATTTAACGTTAAGAGTATCGGGTCTACAAAGTACAAGGGTAAGTAGGTTCATTTTATATGATTGTTGAAGAGATTAAATATTTCTCAAAGGACTAGTTTCCGCAAACATCAGAAATCGAACTACGTAAATAACTCCGTATTTTGTATGTTTACTATTTTACATTTGGTGATTGAAGGAGTGCCAACTACCTTAAACACCCCTACACCTTAGCGAATTGATTCTTAGCGTTAGGTGGTTCAATATATGTAACTTTCAGTTTGCTATCAAATATCTAAAAGAAACTGCTTGTATGAAAAGTAAATGTGTAGATTTACATAAACTCTAATTATTCCAACCTTTACATGTTGCCAAGACGGTTTTACATAAGTGAAGAAAATTTTGATGGCTTAATAGCTTGTCTGCCTACTTTCATTCATATACAGGTTATCACAGTCGCACATTTGCCAAATAACTATCACTGACTTAAATGACACAAATTTAGACTGTGTATGCCTGGCTTTGCCTCCAAACTCTTTTTCAAATGTTAAGGCAATGATTTCAATGAACAGAAGAAAGCAACCCCAGAATCCAACACTCAAATCCCACACTACATACAATTTCGGTTTCAGTGTTTTAGACCTTTTTACAATGGTCATGATACTGAGTAACGCCATCTCCTATGGGACAAGAACCGAGATTCTGAATTTGCTTTACTCCCTGCAGCCTTCATATTGTTGATCCTGAACAAGGAGTTTAGCTTTCTTAGTTTCCTGGTGATTGATTTGAGTAACTTGTTAGTAGGATGGGACCCCACCATCTCTTGTTTCATTGACACATGATCTTTTTCTAGGTCGGTTAGCCTCATTCTCATCCTTGCAACTTCGAGTTTCAGTTCCCGGTTCTCTCTTCTCACTGATGCATAGTTATCTCTGGGTGAGATGGCTCCACTTCCCACGCCACTGCTCGAACGTTGAGGGAACTGACTATTGGTTGCACCGAAGAAAAATGGATTGTGGCCTCCACTCATTGCGTTCCTAAGCCTGATTTGCTCGAAATATAACACTTGGACAGCCATTTGCACCGGTAACCTTTCGTTCTGTGCTGCATGGCTACAGGCTTCTTGAGATAGTTTCTGACAGTCTATGGTTTTGCATAGTCTGTAGCGTTCGGTGTCCTTCATGTTTGGATGAACCTGTAAAGGGGAGCAGAAAATGGTTTTAAGAGCCTGCAAATGAAATTTATGAAATGCCTAAAGATAACTTAGCTATGGAACTACTTAATGCTTTCATGTGAGAGCCTCACCTTGAGGAAAACATCGACGGCTCTGTATAATCCATCGCTAACTACGCGAGCATGGTCTGGAAGTAATTCTGTGAGTGCTATAAATTTCAGTGGCGACAAGTTTGTGTCTAGTGCAACTTCAGCAAGGTAAGTGTCTAGTAACTTGGATACTTTGAGGATTGAACTTTGTTTGGGAGACCTTGGGCTGTCAAAATCATATGCCATATCATTTTCATCTCTCAAAGGATCTTCCTCATCCTCTTCCTCATCCTCATCCAAGTTCAAAAAGATGGAGAAGATCCTTAGGATTGACTCTGTATCATACATGGCTGTATGACTGTTTCTGTGTGAATTAGCTGGTATTAGGATGTCTTCAAGAATTGCTTGGTCTAGTTGCAGACCGATCCGCCTCTCCAAATCAGATTTGCAAGAAGTGGATGCGGATGAGGCTATTGCAGTTTTCAGTAAACTGGAGAGAAATGCCATGGGAACTGGGCTCTTCCTTGATTGAGTTGGCAGTAAGTTAACCATGGCTTCAACGACTACCCTTTGTTTCCTTTGCAGCTCCAAATCGAACATGCTTCCCTTTACCAAGTGAGGGTCCCTGACAGCCAATCCTTGAAGAGAATCATGGGTGTAATTCATCAAAATTTTGCTGATCATATCCTGGTTTAGACCCTTGGACTTCACTGCTAATATAACTCGTTGGAAGAAACTGAGGTTAAGAACTGCCAGAGACTTTCCCCACCAATCAGATGGCGTTTCTGGTGCCACATTCGACATAGCTTTTGATGGAAAGTTGTGATCAAGTTTCAATAAGCCTGAAGTGAGCTGCTCTTTGCATGCGTTGTTCGCGATTGCATTGATGAGCCTGTTAACAAGGTTGATCTCTTCAGATATAGGCAAGAGGCTTTCACAATGGTGAAGAACTGATATCGAGCTTGATATGTTCGGGAGTACCATGTCCTTCAGATAAGCTTCTGTACGAGCTTCCAGGTTCTTGTCAGCAAACTCTTCTGTCATTTCCAGGAAATTTGATGCACATCTTAATATTGCAACGTTTGATAACATAATCTCGACATTTATTCCGTAGCAGAACTTCGCAGCTAGCTCAAATGCTTCTGATCCACCCGGAATAGAAGAGAGATTTATGTGTGAAATCTTTGCATCCTTTGTGTCCACCAACAGCTTCTTGATTCTTCCACTCCGAGAAACCAGAGGGAACTGAAAAGAAAATTTTCAACTACATGAGTAAAGCTTCTATTACAATGGTGTAACCAGTTTCTAGGCCACAAAAAGGTAGTGATCTTTCAATTTTGAGAATGCATAGTAAAACATTGTTAAATTTTGGACTTTGCACAATCACAAAAAGGATTCCCATGTTTTTGTGGTTCAAAGGAAGGATAATACTATACTTGTAGGCACCATGATAATTAAACATTTGCTGCTAAAAGATGCCAAAACAGATTTCACCATACCTTGTGAAGTGCAAAGCTTGATGCTCCTACCTCAATAGTAAGATCACTGGAAACATCAAAAATAGGCCTGCAAGATAAGATAACTAAGATTAAATGATGCTGCATAGAGACTAAAACCTAGGTATAGCAAAGAAAAAAAGAGAGATATGAAAGCATTTCTACATGTTTGTTAGTGCCAATAATTTAGATGTCAAATTGTTGCTTTTGCCATAGACTTTCATTTCCATGCTTGAACCCATAAATCCCCTCTTACTGGTATAGTCAGTTGTAAGCTCGTTGGATATTCATTGGACATCTCAACCTATCCAAGGTTCAACATGAAGGGCCCAGATGGGAAAACTGACAATAATAAGGTCACATTGCTATTAAAAGGGTAAAAACATTGAAAAGCACACACACTGCTGAACTGGTTTTGGTTTGGAGATGGAAAACTATTAAGCTACTTTACTGAGTTGCATCCATCCATCCATATGGGACCCTTTGATTTTTATTGGATATTTGCTGCAGTAATATGTGAGAAGCAAGAAGGTTTGTCAGGCTGAGTTAACTGTTGTATGACTTTGTGATACAAGTTTGAGGGACTGTTGAAGGGGGAAATCAAGAGGAATTATTGTAGGATAAGAACACATCCCCCCATTCATCCGGCATAATACGGACGACCCTGGTGGGGCTGTTACTTTTTATAGAAGACTTCAAAGCTGAAGATCACATCTCAAAGGGGTTCATCTGTCACATTCGACCCTGACAGCTCTGTAATCCAGGCTTATCAAGCAAGTGGTGGTGTCTAAATTTTAATTTACTAGAGGGACCTCAAATACCAGCATTTATTGACTCCATGTTAACTACCCAAAGCTCCAAAGCTCAATAAAAAAATAGAAATAAACCCTGATTATATATGTTATGTTAGTGTAAAAACCACAATGCAAAACAGAGCTATACTTTTGGCATACAAAAAGCAGGAAATAAGAAGAAGAAGAAGAAAGTTACCATTCAGTGGCATGCCTGATACTGGAACTTTGACGAAAAGATCTCTTTCCAGACATACTGGGTTTCAGTTCAGCAACAGTAACAACACCCATCTTTCTTACAAACAAACCTGACAAAATCCCAGATTTCAGCCCCACCAAGATGTTCTTTACTCCTCGGAGAATCCCAACTGTCGTTGGTGGAACATTTTTTAGCAGCCCCAAATATCTCTCTCTGTCTCTCTTAGTTCAAATGTTGAAAATAGTTCATGGTTCAGATGCTGACAGGTTGTTTAAGGACACACTAATTTCTCTCACTCTTTCTCCTTGGGATACCAAAGGCAGGAGTGAGGTAAAAGTCACACATGAATGAACTCATGCAGGATTAAAGGGTAATGATGACTTTGAAATATATATATATATATATATAAGGATACTTTTAATGAGTGCTTATAATAATGTGTGCTTAATCTAAAGTCAAGAATGTGCTCGAGTGAGCTTTGCACTTTTCGGTGAGAGTGGCCTTTTTTGACATGGGTTTTTGTTTAATTGCAGGATTCCTGTTGGGGTTGCAATGCTTTTAGGGGATGTAATCATTTATAGCGAAAGAAAATCCAAAATAAAAAAACCATAGCTTAATGTAACTCTACTACATCACTTAATTACATTATACTTATATTATAGCCTATTTACGCCCCTAAAGCCTAGGCCACAATCACTATGACATTACCTTAACAACTACGATTTCTTGTCAGATTCTGTTCCTTTTGCCTTAAAACTCTATTGCCAACACTTCTAGTTCCGTACTGTTGATTTTGGGCAAACATTTTCTTTTTCCCACTTTATTTTTTTTTACCTTAAAAGGAGAGAGGAGAACAGTGTTTATGATATTAAGTATGAGAAAACTAAACCCTGGTTGGAAATGTTCAGACCACAAAAACTGAAACATCCATGCATGTAGATGTAAATTTTGTCGGATTAATTATAATGTCAAGCTCCACTTTACCTAACACTTCTTTAATATGTGTTTGTATGGGTAGAGCGAGTGGGTATCCTCTAATTAGCCACAAAGTTTGGTGATCTAATACTAAGATGATTTGATTTCATCATTTCCTCTTTTTTTTAATATTTTCTTGGTTAGGCTTGATTATATATATATATATATATATATTTGGCTTTCCTTCCCTTTGTCATGCATGACTGTAACCAATCCGGGGAAATAAATGCTTTAAATTAATAGTTTGCATAAATTTTGAAATATATTTGCATTGTTTCAACCACAAAGTCATTAAAAATTATAGCATATGTTTACTAATAAAGAGCTATTACTATTTAAAAGTGATAAATTATGTCTGTTACTAAAAATTATATTATGGTCATGATAGTTTTAAAGATTGTATAAAAATAATATTTTTTATTGAATAAATGTTACAATCCAAATAGATATTTATTGAATAATTATATTTTTATGCAGAGAGATGAAAACTTTTGTAGTTAAATTTCATTTGTAGCTGCACAATGTGAAAATCATATGAATAAAATTTCCTTTTGTTCTCTCACATAATTTATATTCAATGATCATTCTATAAAGAATAATTGTAGAAATTATTTATAGAAATTGTCCCTGTTATATATACTATGCTTAATAAACTATTTTTGTCATTGCAAACACACAAATAGTCATTAAATTTCATTATATCCTTGAGATCCATTTACTTATAATTTATTTGTACACCAAAGAAACACATAGAACCATAGGAAAAAAAAAACAGCATAATTACAGAGCTTAAAACCTTTATTATTTTATCATAAATTCATCTTTTTAACATCACACACCAACATTATCTCCGCATCACGAAGATGTTATATTGTAACAAAAGACCTTTTCATTTTGCTTTTTCATGCCATTCCTTTTGAGCAAAGATTTAAATCATATACGTTTGAAACAGCCAAGCAGGTGTTAATGCCTATTGGCAATGAGGAGCCACATCAAGGGAAAGCTTAAAATATTTGGAAACAACATTATTAGACGGCCACCTGAAGAATTAATCATGAGACCTGCTTCTAGAAAGGTGGCAATATGCCATAAATATTAACACCAAATATAAATACATATGACACATCACACTCATTCTGAGAGTTACCTTACCACTTCCTCAACTTTTGGCTTTCTGAAATATTAACAATCATAGTTGCAAACCCAAGGCTTTATTATGTACAGAATCTCGATTCTTTAATATTTATGTTTTTACTAACTACAAGTGCTCAACATAAGTATAAATAAACAATGGAAAGATAGCATCCACAGTGGGGCTGAAAATCTTTTTTAAAAATAAAAAATTTTAAACCTTGTTTGTTCACTCGACCAGCAATTTGGGAGTATGCCTGGACATTGCTACTACAATCCAAAAGGGAATTTCTTCTTTTCTTTTAGTAAATTAAAGCAGCTTTAAATCATCAGTGTTTGTGGGGAAAGGTTGTGACTACAATTTCAAAGACAAAAATGAAATTCAAACACAATTCAATTCATTCATACTATTATTTTTTTCAACAATGTCGGTTCAATGAATTTGAGATTCAAAAGTGTAAAACCCTTGTGGGCCATAGCCCCCGTGGCCATTTGCATCGAATTAAGGATGGGGTGATCGTGTGGGTACGTATATTATTAATTACAATCTTACCAGTATCATTCTCAGTTTGCCTAAACAACAAACATAGAATGAACCCAGTAATATGCATTTATTGTTTTTTTTTTTTTCTTTTTACTTTTGAAGGCAACATGCATTTATTATTGTTTGTCATTGCATATAATTGAATCTGGGTATCTCGCACAGTTTACACGTGGGCTTGTTCATCATAATTAATTCCTCTACCAGCCCAATTTCTTGGCATCCAAGGCTACTGCTGCCTACTGATTACCGAGTGCTTGAGAAGGATCGGGTGGAGGTTGGCTTTTCACTTGTCATTTTTATTAACCAAAATCATTACTGCTTTCTCTACAAGTAATCTATCATTTATAGCTGATAAGAAGCCACTTATTATAAGCTTGATCTATTTTACACGTGTTTTGCAGGTAAAAGAGATAATACACACTGGTGGTTAAAAGATAATATTCTTCCTTGGTCACAAATACAATGGCCAAACACAATAAGCCATAAATAAATTGAAGAGTCCAAAGCAAAGGCAGGATGCTACGATCACGGACACTGGCATAGGGTACAAAATTATTAATGCATTACTCATGTTCGAAGCTCAATGGATTGCCTGGACTGACTTCTCCAGCAATTTTAACTAATAATAATAAAGCGATTATATAGGTTAATCAATGAAGAAAAATAGGTAGAATCTTTACATAAGTTTCCCTGTATGCCCTTCAAGCTTTTCCCACAAAGAACCCCAGAAATGAGGCAAAAACAGCATCCTTTTACTCCCAATATCAAAAGATAAACATTGTAATAGAAAAACTGAAGCGACTAAAAAAGAGATGGGAGGAAGGGAAATTAACAGCAGTACAGGGAACTGACAGAATCCTATATCAAGTCTTCACTGCAAATTGATGAGTACAGAAAACCTCAAGTTGAAAGTACAGTAACAGGCTAACCTGATATATTGGCTTTCTGTTGTGATTATTCAGAAGAAAGGGGTAGTATTTCATACAATGTTTGCTACAGAAGCCTATTGCAGATAATATTGATGGTAATGAAAGGACAAGCTAATCATAAGAAACCATCGGTCCTATTGTGAGGTAAGGCAGATCGGTTGATAACCCTTTGCTGCTGAGAAATGTAACTTTGCACTATTGACTATAATTTACTGAGATCTATTAACAGAAAATATATCGTGGTTGGTAAAACCACATCTGCAAGATAATGAAGAATGGCTCTAGCATTTTAATCAGTTTGAGCGATGAACCTCACCACCCTGTCTCGTGCTTCTGGTACTGTATAAAGGAACAGAATTCTGACTTGAATGTTGCAAATCAGAAAGGCGAACAGAACCTGTATGTGAAAAAATCAAACCAACTGAACTGCTAGATGTGCTTGAAGAAGGAATTCTGCTCAATAAGAATCCTCCTAAGACCCTGAACTCAACTCAGGCCGTAACTCGGAAGAAGTGGAAGAAGGGGGCAATGTAGCCAGCAGAGATCCAACTGGATAGGGAGCAACTGGCATATCAATGAGAGATGACACTGACGGACTATATCTCATTGTTCCCATTGGGTGATCAAATTTGCATGTGGACCCAAACTTGCAGTGCCCATTCTGCAAGTAGAAAGAACAAGGCTGCCCCCCCTGTTTAAAGGGAAGAATCTAATTAAAACAACCATTCAAAACAGAAACATAACGTATTAGTATAGATACCACATCTCAGAACATGAAATTGTAAAGGTAACTCACTAGCTGTTCAGGATAGCAATGCTAAAGCTGAACAGAAGAAAAAAATGAAAGCAAACTAGAACATAACTAAGGCTGTTCAAGAGAGCAATACTGCTTGAACCCAATATTCATTATGAAGCTCTGACCAACACAAACCATCCTGTAAGCAATAATCTGATTCCCGAGTTCTGGAGCAAGCAAAAACCTTCAACACTAGATTATTAGAAGGTTCTAAACTATAAAGCTGTCAAATGTGTATGAAGAAATCTCAAAATGATGACCATTACGGAAGCCCTCCCAATCCTACTCTTGAGCATTAAACTCTCGTATAATGAAGCACATCTAGCCTATATTTTAGGGAGGGAAATAGTTCCTCAAAAATAAAAAAGTAAGATTACTTAAGAGGGAAAGAAAGGGCCAAAAGGCTGTCACTTTCCTTCTTTCCCCCTCTAAGGAGCAATTCTAAGTCCATAACAGATTAGATACATAATTTCATACTTCTAGGGCAAGCAACATCAACTTAGAGGTATTTAAAATATGTTAACCTGACTAAACTTACTTATAATGCAAGATCTATTAGTCAAGATCTATATAAAAGACAAGCTCATGTAAAAGCAATAATCATAACAGAATGTCATCTTTTACAGAGAAAACATTGATAAAATAATAACAAAGAGTTCAAGAATGTTCACATACTGGACGTAAAGGAAGTCCCATTGGGCTGAGGATGCAATTTGTCCATGGCGCAACCTTGTCTCTAGGATGATGATACCTACAAGACGATCCAAATTTACAGTCGCCGGTCCTCAAATAGTATTGGCATTCAGGCTCACCGGGTCTCTCTGGAAATGTTTGATTGTTCTGGTTTCCACTTGAAGGGCTCATAGAAGAGGGCAAGGAAAGATAAGGTCCTGCACGTGAAGGTGTTGAAGAAGACAGCTGTGTTAGTCCATAGAGAGAAGTAGCCCCAACAGCAGGTTGCACACCAGGAGAGACTACTGAGCTTACAGGTGCCTGCACCAAGACAGCAAAAAACATCTTCAGGAATCAGATTGACTTACGCACTATCTTAATGCAACTATGCCGATCATCCTACCGAGTAGTGACTCCAACCCGGAATAGGAACCACCCCAGGGGAAAACAGAACAGGGCCATAAGCCCCCTGAACATATGAGCCAGGTAAAATAGGAGGCCCTGCACTGGTGGATGCACCTCCATACTGTTCAGTTATAGGGACTGAAGGAGACTGCACCGGCTGATAAAATTGAGGTGCAGATGCTGGAATTGATGTTCCAGCTGGTTGAGGATGATGGAATTTACAGGTAGTATCAAACTTGCAGTGCCCCGTTTTCAAATAGTAGGAGCATTCTTTCTCACCCTGTTAATGGATAGAATACACACCAGATTGGTGTCCAGAAGTTCTAAGAATCCTGAAAATAGCTAAATACAAATTGAGAGAAAAAGAAAACAAGAGAAATTCAAACCGGTCGTAATGGGTATCCATATATATTCAATGGAACTTGGCTAAAGGATTGATATCCTTGTTTGGGATGGTGGAACTTACAGGATGCGCCAAATTTACAGGTCCCAGTTTTTAAATAAAACTGCAAACATGAAGGGAAAAGAAAGACTTAGAAAAACAAGGAAAAGGTTTTTGCAGCATTAATTAGCAAAGGGGTAGATTCGTTAAAACAATTTGGCATATTTTCATAAAACTATTATTTCACCTGACATGTGGGCTTCCCTGGTCGTTCAGGATACACCCCTGTAGCTCTTACAGCAGCCTCAACCTAAATGGTATCACAAACAAATAAAGATGAGTGATTGAACTGTCACAAAAGGCTTAAAGGTGAGTACGAGAAAAGACTTACCTGAGTTTAAAACCAAAGACTAAGACCTAAGTAAATACTTTTACATCATCCTATTCTATCAATAGTGATCCTCAATTCATGTTAAAATAGACTAGCTGAAGCAGGCAACTAACTTATTAGAATCATAGAATTCCCATGCCTGTGAAACAAAGACAGAAAACCTGAAGTTCACTTGTTAAGTTGACACTCATTCAAAGAAAATACAATATGATGGTATACTGTCCCCTTTGTTTGCTTCACTTACCCACAGATTAAACAAAATCTTTTGAATAAATATAAGAAATAAATATCTATCACCTAGCCCACACATCAGACAGTTTGGTATGAATTAATTAGAGCATAAGAAAGGGACCAAGCAAATTACTAAGTTTAGGGAAAATGTTATAAATAGCTAACTTAGGTGGCAGCTCATTTAAATCCAGAATAGAAAATGTCAAGCGTGACATCTAAACAGCAGTACTCGATTTCTATTTGGAGCAAACAACACACTAAGAAATTGTGTCCACCAGAACCCTTATGATTTATAAGAAACAAATCTATATGAAAGAATAATCTGGGAAAAAAGTAATGGAATAACTAATTATAACAATAAAGAATAATCTCTAAAAAGAAAGTAATGAAATAACTAATTATAACAACTACCATACAATAGATATATAGTTTATAACAGAGAAAGGTTGCTTCGATTATACATTACTATAGCATAGTAAGTTCCATTTCCTAATGGATTTCGTTCTTAAATTCTCTTCATATTAGGTTAAGACTGAGATCCCACTGTCACCACGAATAGGTAAAACTGACATCATCGATAAATATTGCAAACAAAACGAAAAAAGCAAAACTAAAGCCCCAGTTATCAAAGAAATTACAGAGAAATTTACCCAGGCAGGGTTGCGAGGATGATTGTAGCGGCACCTATTACCATATCCACAGAACCCGGTTCGCATGTAGTAAACACAGTCAGGTACCCCAGGCCGTTCCGGGTAGGATTCAGTGCCCCCCAACGACAATGGCCACATTGACTCTGCATTACATCGAAGAAACACTAATAAAAACCCCGATTCACTCTCCACATTGTAAAAACCCTAAAACCCCAAATAATAATAAGAAGAAGAAGAAGAACTAAACCAAGGAAACATCGTTACAATGCGAGTAGAAAAGCGAGAAAAAATATATGTTGAAACGAACGGAATTTACCTTCCAGGCCAGTCTCAGGACCAGCGGGGCTCCATTCGGACTGGTAAACCGATTGAGATCCATTCCGTGGCGGGATGCGACTGTACAACTCCATCAAACGGATTCGGGCGACCTGTACAGTAACACCTTAACTAATGCCTACTTTACAATAGAGAGAAGAAGAAGAATGGGGAGGTTCTACAGAGAATATAGGAATGTTTCAAAATGATCGGAGAGAGTGCAAAATTGTTAAGAAGGGCAATGATGATGATGATGAAGAAGAAGAAGAAGAAGAGAGAGAGATTCTTTTACTGTAATTGAGCTTTTTGTTCTCTTCCTCTTTCCTTTTTCTATTACAGTACGGTCTGGGATCAGGTGCTTTTATTTGGCATTGTTTGAATTTTCTCCTTCTCTTTAATCATTTTATATATTTTTTGTTTGGTCAAATTCTGTAATACATCCTTGTAGTATATGTTTTTGGCAGCTTTATATGTTTTTCATTAATATTCTTAAAAAATAACCCTTTTTTAATTAATTTTGTGAAATAACATTTAAAGGTTAAAATATGTTTTATGTCCCTAAGTTCTTCATGTATTTGAAATTTTGTCACTATTTTTATTTTTGAAAACTTAATTCTACTTTTCCAATTTCAAAAAAAAAAATTTGGTGAATTATAAGAAAAGGATAAAGCCTAATAGCAACACGACTAGTACGACTTGAACTCAAGCCACACTTAAGTCGGTGAACACCCTAATTAATTTTTTCATTGACAAAAACAAAATGCTGCAATGAACTTAAACTTAATAGATAACGTGAATAGTATTAACAATTAGACTTGAATTTTTAAATTCAAAAGGCACAAAAAATAAATTTCTTGGAAAAAAAATAAGAAAATTAAATTCTAAATGTATAAACTACAACAAACTTAAAGTATATATAATATTTTTAAAACTATACGATGACGTGACTTATACACATTTACATGTTTTTTTTGTATAACTTGACAAATTCTTTGCATATTTGAAAAAAAAAAAAAAAAGCCTAATTTATATTTAATAGTAAGAAAAATTCAAAGTATACATCCCATATTACTATAGTGACGTCAAATTATATGATACAGTTACCAAAAAATTTCGTAAAGCTGAAAAATATATTTAGAAAAGTAAAGAGATTAAAAATATCAAACTATAGTAAATAGACTAATTCGACAAAAAGTACATAGTATAGGGACTTTCTATGGAATTTGACTCTCTTTTTTTTTTTTTTTTTTCTCTCGCTAACTTTTCTTAGCTTTTTATTGGTTTCGTACCGCTAAATGAAGTGTAGCTGGAAATTTGGGTATGAAACCCGGGTTTTGGACAGGAACAGGTAACCGACACTGGTTCGAACTCAAATGACGGTTATAGCCCTCTTATTGTGTACGGGCATCGTTGTACCTTTTTTGAACTGTTTTTATGTTATGGTTGGAGTTTTGCCTGTTTCTTGTTTTTTACTTAAGCAGGGGGAGTAGTGTGGTAAAGGCTGATTGACTCTGGAGGGTAAATTTGTCATTCGACTAATAAGTGTACGAACTTTACAATAAATTTGGGAAGCTCTGATTGATTCTCAGGACTGGAGGGGCAAGTCACGAGTGGTGATCTGGGAGAGTACTCATTAAAGAGGTTAATTCTGAGTGAGGGATGGTATACTGTATAATTCATTTCAATTTTAAATTTATTTATTGTTCTGAAAATATTCATTTCGAAAAATATAAATTTTATTTATTTCATTTGAACAATAATTAAAAAATTTAAGATACCGTATATTATTATAATTTTTTATATATAATTATATAATTGTTGTATTTGTATCATTTTAATTTTTCATTTAGAATGATCAAATTTAATTGACACAATTCAAAGAATTATAATTTTATATTCATGGTGATATTATTTTTTTATGACATACGCATATGCATATTCAATATATTATATATATTCTGCCATGTGTATAGTAATATATATATTTGATTATGAGATACTCAAGACTTAATGTCTGGGTGGATGAGAGAAAATAAAAATATATACTCTACAGTCTACGCTCTGCATTCTGTACAAATAAATAAAGAAAGAAAATAGTTTTCTTAAGTGGTTTTGTTTTTAATAAATAGTTGTTCTAAAAGAAAATAACTAAATGCCCTAAATATATTTTTATTATAATTGTTTTTGGTCTTTTTGGCCAGTGACTGATATCAGTGAAGCATGACTTTGAGGACAAGTCTTTTAATGACTTCTAAATTTTAGTTTTTTAAGAAGTTTTACCTTAAAGTTAGGTGCAAATATAATAAATATTAAGGTTAAAATTTTGGGATGTTTATATCATTTGTTCAAGTTTATTTATGTAAAATATAAAAAAATAAAATCACATTATCTATTTTTTAACTAAATTGAGTTAAGATATATTGATTGGTGCTTAATAAATATTTATGTAATTTCATATTATCTATTTTATTAAAAACATGTACTTATAAATATATATATATATATATATATATATATATATAATAGTGAAATAAAAATATTCCATAAAGAATGATATATTTATATTTGGGAGTGAAAAAGATATTTTTGAACTAATACTCTATATCTTAATATATATTTTTCAACAATGTTTACATTCTTATGCGCCTCAGTTCTTAAATCTTTTTCAACAATGATTTCTACAATTAACAACTTTCATATGTACATTTCTCACTTTATTTAATTGCAATTTTAAATATAACATTATTACATCCTCTTTACCATTAATTTTCATTATATTGTAATACATCACTGTTTAACATAACTCTCTATAAAATCGTTCTCTGTCTTTTGACACGTTTTTTCTCTGTCTTTTGACATGTTTTTTTTTTCTTCTGAACTTGGTCCTGTTTTTTCTCTCTCTTATTCCTATTTCGAGGTAAGCTGTCTGTTTTGGTAGAAGGATAATAGAGGATTCAATTGCTGGACTTTCACTGGATGATGAAGAGGAAGAAGTCATTCAACTGGAGGTGGAAGAGACATCTAAAGAGATATCGTATGTAAACTGCTTAGTTGGAGTATTTCTTACTTCTAGCGTTGTGCATTTTCAAGCAATGCGATCGACTCTAGCGAGTGTTTGGCATCCAATAGGGGGTTTCAATCTCAGATCTGGGAAGAGAACGATATTTATTTCGTTTTTATTATGAAGTGGATGTCGAAAGGGTAATGAAGAATGGGCCATGGAATTTTAATTCTCATCTTCTTATTCTCCATCGTTTGAAGCTGGGAGAGGATCCTTTGGTGGTTCAATTATACTGGGTGGATTTTTGGGTTCTTATATATGATCTCCCTCTTGGGTTTATGGAAGATTCTATTGCCCATCAGTTGGGTAATTTTATCGGGGAATTTTGTGAGTTTGACACTGTTGCAATTCAGTTGGGATACAAGCGTATAATGAGAATAAGGGTGAAAGTGGATGTTAGAAAGTCTCTAAAAATAAAGAAGAGGATTGCGTTGAAGAATGGATACTCTGTCTATGCTCGATTTGAGTACGAAAAATTGACCTTATTCTGTTTCCTATGTGGAAGATTGGGACATGGGGAAAGTTTTTGTCCGGTTAGAGTTACACAGCCACAATCAGATTATGTTTTTAACTGGGATATTTCTTTGCATGCTCAATCGAGAAGGAATCAGTCATGGAAGAGTAAATGGCTTGTGGAAGATGACGGAGGGAAATCTCATATTTTTGGAAACCCGATGTTAATGGGGGAAAAAAAGAATGAAGGGATTCTGAATCCAAATTTAGTAAATAAATGAGGTAATTGGGTTTCAATCCCAAAAGAATATGTTTCTGCTGCTGTTAAAGATAAAGGAAAGTCAACGGTTGTTTTGGGCTAATTAAAAATTGGGGATGGGGTCCAGTTTAATGAGGGTTTTGATGAGGAAATGGTAGCGCATGAGGAAGCAAGTAGCCCAATAGAGTACAGTGATGGTCTAAAACAACCCCGAGTACAATCCACTGTTTCACGAGTTTCTGGATATGAGGATTCGAATGAAACTTTTGGTACTTCATTGTAGGTACAAAACAATATACGACCGGCAGGCCTTACTAAACAGGCCAGCCAGGAGCAATGAAACTCCTAAGCTGGAATGTTCGGGGTTTGGGGAGGCCTCGAACTGTTAATCGCCTCTGGCATATGCTGCGAGATATAAATCCCACAATGGTGTTTTTAATTGAAACAAAGCTGCAGGGTTGTAGGATGGAGAATGTCAGGCGCAAATGTGGTTTTCCAAATGGAATTGATGTGGATTCGGATGGTAGAATCGGGGGTTTATCTTTAGGATAGAGTAGTGATTGTAAGATTACTCTTCGATCCTTTTCAAGAAGGCACATTGATGTTATGATTGAGGAAGATTCGGAGGGGAAAACTTGGATATGTACGGGGTTTTATGGAGCACCAGAGGAGAATATGCGTGAAGCTTCTTGGAATTTGTTACGCACATTGAATGACTCCCGGAATATTCTTTGGGTTGTTATAGGGGACTTCAATGAAATTACTTTTTCAACTGAGAAGAAAAGGGGTCTTCCAAGAAGGGAAAGGCAAATGTGTCGATTTCGGGAAGTTATGGAGGATTGTTCTCTTACTGATATTGGCTATAATGGACAGTGGTTTACTTGGGAAAAAGGTCGTACGAGTATCAATAATATTCGGGAACGCCTTGATAGAGGTATTGCGAATCCTGCGTAATAGGATTTATTCCCCAATTTTAAGTTATCTCATTTGCCACATGCGTTTTCGGATCATTGTCCTTTGTTGCTGAATTTGATTGCTGGAAACCAGCATCCAAAGCAGTGGCATTTCAGATTTGAAGCTACATGGCTTATGGAGGAATCGTGTGAAAGGGAGGTTAGTAGGATTTGGGCTAAGAGTCTAGGGGATATTCCAAATAAGGTTAAGGCGATGCGAGTGGGCCTCGAGGGATGGTTCCAGAAAACTAAGAAGCAGAAGTCTCTTACGAGGAAAGAGTTGGAAAAACAGTTGATTAATTTAAATGAAACTATTCCCACGGATGATGTTTTGGGGGTATTAGTGGAGACCAAACTGGCACTTAATGTGGATGCCGATAGAGGGGAGCTTTATTGGGAGCAGAGAGCGAGAGCGAATTGGTTGAAGAATGGGGATAGAAATACAATTTTTTTCCATCAAATGGCAACGGACCGTAGATGGAGGAATAGGGTGGAGGAGTTGGTGGATAATGAGGGTAATATTCATGAGAGCAATGCAGATTTATTAGAGCTGGCCACTAATTATTTTAACTCGTTATTTTTATCGAAAGGTGTGGGTGATCTAAGTTCAATTTTAGAAGGGATTGAACCGTGCATAACTCAACTGATGAACGAGGATCTCGAAAAGGATTTTATTTATGAGGAGGTGTGTTTGGCTCTTAAAGAGATGAGCCCTTTAAAAGCTTCTGGGGAAGATGGGTTGAGGGCGATTTTTTATCAGCGGTTTTGGCATATTGTGGGTAAAGATGTGGCTGACTTCTGCATTGAAACGTTGCGTGGGCTCCATAATATGGCTAATATTAACAGTATAATAATTATTTTGATTCCCAAGGTCAGTTCTCCTCGTTACATGACTCAATTTAGGTCTATTAGTCTTTGTAATATTCTCTATAAAATAATTTCAAAGATGCTTGCAAATAGGCTTCAAAAGATCCTTCATTTGTGCATAGATGAAGCACAAATTGTTTTTGTCCGGGGAAGACTTATCACTGATAACATCATTGTAGCATATGAACTTTTGTACTCTATGAAGAGAAAGAGAGTAGGGTCAAAGGGATCATTTGCTTTAAAACTTGACATGAGCAAAGCATATGACCGGGTTGAATGGGGTTTTGTGCAAGCTATACTTCAAAGAATGGGTTTCTCGGATAGGTGGGTGGAGAATGTAATGTGTTGTGTTTCATCGGTGTCTTACTCTGTGGTTATGAATGGGGAGGTGGGCAATTTGTTTTTCCTGTCTAGAGGTCTCCGTTAAGGGGATCCTATTAGTCCCTATTTGTTTCTCATTTGTAGCGAAGGGCTGTCGACTCTCCTTCGAATGGCTGCTTCTAGAGGTGCTCTTAATGGGTTCCGGGTGAATAGACATGGTCCACGAATCACCCATTTATTTTTTGCCGATGATAGCTTTATTTTTGAGGATGGGACAGTTTTTGGGGCTTCTGCGATCAAGGACACTTTAGAGGTTTATGCCCAATGCTCAGGCCAAGAAATCAATTTTGATAAGTCGTGCATCTTCTTTAGCTCAAATGTTGAACAGAATAAAAGAGAGGAGGTGTGTCGAGTTTTGGGGGTTGATTGGAGTAACAACTCGAAAAAATATCTTGGTCTTCCTTCAATGGTGGGGCGTAATAAGAGGAGGGTGTTTAATGAGCTCAAAGAGAAACTAACTAGGAGAGTATCAAGCTGGAGCTCGAGATTGCTTTCTATGGGTGGAAGGGAAGTTCTGATTAGAGTTGTGCTTCGGGCTATCCAGCTGTATACCATGAATATTTTCTTGTTGTCGTCGTCTGTGTGTAAAGATTTGGAAGCGGTCATAGCCCATTTTTGGTGGCAAAAGAAGGCTGGGAGAAAAGGCATTCATTGATGTGCATGGAAAGAGTTGTCTGTGCCAAATGAGAAGGGTGGGATGGGGTTCCGTGATTTGTCCAAATTTAACATTGCTCTTCTAGTGAAATAGGGATGGCGTGTCATGGAAAATCCAAGTTCACTAATTGCGCGTATTCTTAGAGCCAAGTATTTTAATGGTTCTAATTTTATGGAGGCTTCTCTAAGGACAAATCCATCGCTTGTATGGAAGAGTATCTGTTGTGCAAAGGGTCTTCTAGGTTCGGGTTTGAAATGGAGGATTAGATCTGGAACATCGGTGTTAATTTGGCAAGATTATTGGTTGCTAGGGAATAATCCACATCTTATTACTACTGATAAGGTGGCTGGAATGGATTGGGTGTCTGATTTAATTCTGCATAATCCTAATCGATGGAATAATGATATCATTTATTGATTTTTACGAAGAAATAAGCTGATCAAATTGTGAGTATTCCTCTTCCTACTACTAATCAAGCAGATAAAGTAGTTTGGTTTAAAGAAAGTTCAGGCACCTACTCAGTGAAAAGTGGTTATAAATTACTTTTGGATCCTCTAAATATCAATGTCAATGAGCAAAAGCTGTTCAAGCAGATATGGAGTTTAATATGTTCATCAAAAATTCGCATTTTAATTTGGAAATTTTTGAAAAACTTTATCCCTATATATCAGAACTTACATTTTAGGAGGCTGATCACAGATAACAAATGTCGTATTTGCAGATGACAGTTTATGAGTCATCTACTCATCTTTGTTCGGGATTGCTTGATCGCTTTGCACAAGTTTGGTCCAAGTTAAATATTCAGTGGCCGAATTCAATGACAAATTCCAATTTTAAAGAGTGGCTGAGTTGGTTGTTGGAAAATTCAGATAGAGATAGAAAAGGTGAGATTGCCATTGCAATTTGGGCACTGTGGTTCTCTCGCAACAAATATGTTCATGAGAATAAGATGCAGATTGTAGAGGAGATTGTTACCTTTATTAGGGGTTTTGGATTGGAGTATCGGGGTTGCGCGTTGAATCTGAAGCATCCCAAGCTAAGATCCATGGTTAAATAGATGCCCCCTCCGCAAGGGTAGGTTAAGGTTAATGTTGATGCAGGGATCTCTGTAACCAAAAATCTGGCGATTTGAAGCTTCATTATTGGAAATGAGGAAGGTTTCATAATGGAATTCGGGGTTCAAGGGTCATCACCTAACTCTTTCAGTAGTGATTACCAAGCAATGGCGATTCTTCTTCATGGGCTTCAATTTGCTCTGGATTTGGGATTTACAGAGGTTATTCTCAAGAGTGATTCAAGGTTGATTGTTCAAAATATTCAACAATTAAGTGAGGACTACTCGGAATCAAGACCTTTTACCTGGGATGTGAAGAATTTGGCGAGGCACTTTCATTCTTGCAGAATCCAATTTATTGCGCGTGAAGGTAATCGAGCAGTACATGCGATGGCTGTTGAGGGTTTGCGAAATGAAGCAGATTTGTTGTGGGTTGAAAATGCACCTTTGAAAGTTGTGGAAGTGGTCGATTCTGATCGACGATCCAGTCGACCTCCATAGTCATTTCTTTGTAGTAACGATTGGGTTGAGAAAATCTTGAAATATGGATGACCGTCTCAACTAATTCATTTTTTCCAGGCGATTCATTGCCGGATTTGGAAGACTTAGCCGTTTATTGATGGGGACCTTTGACGAGATAAGAGCCTGGAATTTGCTGGGTGGAGAAGACAATTGCTTTTTGGGTTTATTTTTTTATGTTTTGTTTTTTTTTTCTTGTTTACTTTGAATTTTGTTTGGGATTGATTTGGAATTCTCCGATGGTTTTCAGGCCCTAATAATAAACGGATTAATTTTCCAAAAAAAAAAACTCTCTATAAAATCCTTTAACTGATTCATTCATTACACCGTATTTATAAAAAATACAATACTTAATTTATATATTAATATAATTAAATACTTAATTTTATATAGTACTAGTCTGTGTGCATCGCGTGAATATGAAAATTAGCTGGCTTTTTTTATAAATAACCTAAAAATATTATTTAATTACGAAAATAATCTAGAGAAAAAATTATATATGAAAATAATTTGTTTGTCACGGTATCTTTTTTTCTCCTAATTATGACCCAATCATCAGTGTTTAAAAAAAAAAATTTAGTGGTGTCGCCTGACACAGTGGCAGTACTGAACTGAAATGTGATTATATATATAAAATGTTCAATGATCTAATGAAGCAATTATCCTTTTTAGATTGACTGGAAGAAGGGTGTCGCCTTATAGTAGAGGTGTACATGGGCCGGGCGGCCCGGCCCGGCCCGAAGGCCTGCCCGAAATGTGGGAGGGTTTGGGCAAAAATATAGGCCCAAAAAATGGGCTTGGACAAAAAAATAAGGCCCGTTTAAAAAATGGGCCGGGCTCGGGTAAGGCATTTTTTGGCCCGGGCCCGGCCCGAATTCACTAAAGGAAAAAAAAAAACTATTTTTTTAATATTATTTTCTTATTGTTTTTATCCTTATTTTGCTACCATTTTACTATTATGTTTCTATTATTTTGTTGATATTGTTTAGATATTATATAAAACTTATTTTATTGTTAATTTTGTTATTATTATAAAGACATTTGTTAATTTTGTTATTATTTTAGAGGCATTTGCTTGTTAAGTTGCATCTATTTTAGTGTTATTTAAGTCTACATATTTTTTAAAATTTATTTTCAATTTGTTGAAAAACATTTATTTTGATTTTTTTAGTATTTTTGGTGTATTATATATATTTAAAATTTATAAAATAATATAAAAAATTAATACGGGCTGGGCCCGGGTTTTAGCATTTTTATATGGGTCGGGCTTGGGCAAAATTTTAGGCCCATTTTTTGGGCCTGGCCCGGCCCTGAGCCCAATGAACGGGCCTAATTTTTTAGTTGGGCCAGGCCCGAACCCGGCCCGGCCCGGCCCATGTACACCTCTACTTTATAGTATGGAGGCACCAAATTAAATTGTTTTCAACTTTTGGTCTATTTGCATGTTAGGTTTGTTCCCTTTTAAAATTAAATATAAATAGCCCTTAAAAAAATATAAGAATGACAAAAATAAACCATTCTCATTTTTTTTCTTCCCTAAAAAAATTCCCCAAATTTATCTAAATTCAAATTTGCTAGGGAATGAAAATATTTAAATTTAGATAAACTTGAGCAAATTTAAGGATATATTTGGGTAATTTAAATAAGGATTTTATATAGCTTTTTAATTTTATTATTTTTTAAACAAATAAAAAAATGAGAATGGTTTATTTTTGTTATTCTTATATTTTTAAGGGCTATTAAATTTAATTTTAAAAAGAAATAGATCTAACATGCAAATATATTAAAAGTTAAAAATTATTTAGGGTCTGTTCATCTGTGCTTTAAAAAAGTACTTCTGGCTGAAAAAACACTTTTGGAAGAAAAGCTATGCAGAACAAGCTGCTTTTGGCTGAAATTTTTGGCTTTTCAGAAGTACTTTTGAAAAGCACTTCTGATAAGGAGAAGCTAAAATTTTTAGCTTTTCCTCTCCTAAAAGTACTTTTAGTGCTTAATTACTTTTTCACCCCTCCAATAATATAGTGCTTTCCCTTTTTTTTTCTTGGTACTTAATTACAAATGTGTTAAAATCATTAATTAAAAATAAAAAAATATTTTTTAAAATACTAATTACAAATATTTAATGGTTATATTTAAATATTTAAAATGTAGTTTATATATTCTAATTAAATTTTATAAGTAATTAATATTTATTACTTAAAAATATTTAAAATTTATATTTCATATATTAAAATATTAATAAGTTATAGTATTTTTTTTATATTCTTACTAAAATATAATAATATTAACTAATTTAAATTTTATTTAAATGCATATTTGTTACTTGATAATAACATGTCTAAAATGGACATTTTATTTCTCAAAAGCACTTTTTGACAGCAATGCTAAACACTCAAATTTTAAATCAAACTTTTCAAAAGCACTTCTCAAAAGCACTTTTTTCACAATATTTTTCAAAAGTATTGCCAAACTAGCCCAATTTGGTGCTGTAATAATGTGAGGCGGCCTCCTTTTTTTTCATCCAATCTAAAAAGGGTAATTGCTTCATCAGGTCCCTAAACGTTTTATATAATTACACTCCAATTCAATGTCGCTAAAATTTTTTTTAAACAATAATGATTGGGTCATGATTAGGAGAAAAAGAGAGATAAGTTGGTCAGGTGGCATCTACAAATATGATAATAAACGGATCATTTTCATTTTCGTATATAATTTTTCTTCTAGTATATTTTTATAATTAATTAATATTTTTAAGTTATTTGTATAAAAAAACGGAAATTAGCTATTACACTAATCAACGTTGAAGATATAATTAAATAGTCAAATAAAATTATTAAAGTACAACAAAGAAATCAAACATCATTAAACCGTAAAGAAATAGTAACAAACAATGATGAAGCGACAGGAAATTTACTGCAATAAAGCTCCGTTATCCATTGGAAGACTTGTTGGAAATAAAAGGGGCCAGTACATATATACAGATGTCGAAACCTAAGACTGGTTTTCCATCACTGAAATGTGAAAATCTCCACGTTACACGTACTTGTTTCTCATCACCAAAATCTCCAATCTCCTTCCATATGTCACCTCCTCTGTAATCTCTTCTCTTCCTCCCCCAATCTCTTACTATATATTGCCCCATTCTTTTTCCTTTTTCCTTTTGCTACTTTTGTCCATAATTTCTATGCTTAAGACTCTGGTACTACGTTCTTCTTCTCTTTCCTTTTCTCACTTTAACAACTTCTCCACCTTACCCAGAAAATTCCCATTTCCCTTCACTCACTTTCCTTATCCTTTCTCGACCGTTTTCCCTCGACCCGTTAACTCCTGCAGGTGCAAGGTCTTCGCCATGGCTGAACGGACCTCCACTTCAAGTTCCCACTCCCTTAAGTATACTAATCGTCTCGCAACTGAGCATAGTCCTTATCTTCTTCAACATGCTCATAACCCGGTAATTCTGTCTTATCTTCTTCTATCGTGGGATGTATGGGACTGATGGGTTTTATTTCTTTTGAATATTTCAGCTCAGTTGAGTTTAATAAATGATTGGGTTTATAAAATTGAGCCAAAAAGAAAACATATCAGTTCAATGAGTTAAGACTTTATTTTGAAGGTTGATTGGTATCCTTGGGGTGAAGAAGCTTTTGCAGAAGCAAGAAAAAGAGACGTGCCAATCTTCTTATCAAGTATGATATAGTCTTACTTATTGTCATTTGGATAATTTACAGTTATTGACAATTGACAATTTGTTACTAATTTCGGTCATTTGGTTATTTATTTTTATGGTGGGATTCTTTTTGAAGTTGGATACAGTACCTGTCACTGGTAAAAAGTCTTAACCCATTTGTGCAAATCGACATCTGGACTACATTATCATTGTGAATCCAAATAGTGAAATGAGAACTGACAGATTCCTGTCATTTATGAAGGTGTCATGTGATGGAGGTGGAGTCTTTTGAAAACGAAGAGGTGGCAAAGTTGTTGAATGATTGGTTTGTGAGTATTAAGGTGAGTGAATTTATTTGATGTTTTTTTTTTTTTTTTTTTGGTATGTGGTAATGTCCAATTCTGGCTTGGTAATGGTAAGTCATTAACTAACCTAGGTGTCCTTAAAGCGTTTGATCTCCCATACTCTTCTGACATGCCACTGCTACAGGTGGATCGAGAAGAAAGGCCCGATGTTGACAAGGTAAATGAGATACACAGTAATTGTATAAGCTCTTTTGTGCAGTTACTCTGATTGTGATTAACTGATTATAACATCATTTTGTAAGCATAGCAGAGTGATTGCATAGTTCACACACAATGAAAGTCAGTATAAAAATTAATAGGTCATGGTCCACTGTTTCAAATATATTGTGCTCACAGAATAATTTTCGTTTTTTTCTAGGTGTACATGACATATGTGCAGGCTTTGTACGGTGGTGGAGGGTGGCCGCTGTCCGTTTTCCTTTCACCTGATTTAAAACCCTTAATGGGTGGAACTTACTTTCCTCCTGAGGATAAGTATGGAAGGCCTGGATTTAAGACCATTCTTAGGTTAGCATATATTCTTCCTGAAACACTAGTTCTTGTTTTCCTGTAGCTTCGTAATTCTTATCCATCCCTTTTCTGGTGGGATTGTAAGCACTGATTGGTGCCATCTGGATGTAGTTTTAAGATTTGAGTTTAAACTTTAAACCTTCTCCTTTCAAATTCATATTACTTCACTAATGCATGTTGTTTTTTCACTTTGCACAATTTATTCTTTTCCACCCGCACACTTTCCTTCTGCTATTTCAGAAAGGTGAAGGATGCTTGGGATAATAAAAGAGATATGCTTGTTAAGAGTGGAGCCTTTGCTATTGAACAGCTATCAGAAGCATTATCGGCTAGTGCAGGTTCAAATCAGTTGCCAGATGGGCTTGCACAAAATGCATTACGCTTATGTGCAGAGCAGGTATGCTTCTATCTTTCCAGAACTTGACATGGCCTATTATGAACAACCATAACCCGATTCTAGTAATATAGCCTGGGTATAATTTAATCATTGAGTTTTATTGAAGTGCTTCATTGGTTTTTTTTTTGTTTTTTTTTTTTCTTTTTTGGTGTGTTTGGCAATGTTGTAATAAGAAAAGCAGAATATTTTTTCCTTGAGATCAATGTTTGCTTGTTCCAAATAGATAAATGTTTCACTTTTCAGGAGTTATTAACTGCATTTCTTTTCAGCTGTCTAACAGCTACGATTCAAGGTTCGGTGGTTTTGGATCTGCTCCCAAGTTTCCTAGACCAGTCGAGATTCAATTGATGCTCTATCAGTCCAAAAAATTAGAGGAAAGCGGAAAACCTGGTGAAGCAAAAGAGAGTCTGAAAATGGTTTTCTTTAGTTTGCAATGCATGGCAAGAGGAGGTATGCATGACCACGTTGGAGGTGGTTTTCACAGATATAGTGTGGACGAATGCTGGCATGGTCAGTTTCTTTCTTTGTTTGTTGTTTTTGTCTCTACCTTTTTGTTTTAATTTCTAGCAGTTGAAAGAAAAATGTTTGCATGGAATATTATCTTTCTGATTGACATGATCGTCAAATATTAACAAATAATTAATTGTATACTATTAATATTAACCGCAGCATGTGTTTTGAGCTTCATTTTGTCTGTTGTTCTGATGGACATGATTGTAACTTTTACTTCTCTTGCAGTTCCTCATTTTGAGAAAATGCTGTACGATCAAGGGCAACTTGCCAATGTTTACTTGGATGCTTTTTTCATCTCTAGAGACATATTATATTCATTTATATCTCGAGATATCCTTGATTATTTGAGGAGAGATATGATTGGGTCAGAAGGTGGAATCTTTTCAGCAGAGGATGCTGATAGTGCTGAATTTGAAGGTGCAATCAGAAAAAAGGAGGGAGCATTCTACATATGGACGAGCAAAGAGGTCATTTTCCATCATTTTTGACCGAGCATGTGCATATTTCATTATATTAGGATACTTTTGCTTATGGAGGGAGAAAATAAGATATTATAAAGCATGATGCTCATCACCCTATGACGAGATTTTTCATTACACTAGGACTCTTGTGCTTCAGTTGATATTGGGAAAAGAAGAAGATTTTATTTAGCATGATGCTCATCTTGATATGATTAGAATTATTTTATTTAGCATGATGCTCATCTTTATATGATTAGAATTGTCCTTTACATGGCTTAGTTTATTTATCTATGTTTTTGAGCTTCATTGTTGTGTCAAATGACCCTATGCCTCTACTATATAGTTTTACTTTTCGAGCTGTGTATGAAAACTGCACATACATTTGTGATTGATCATAATGCTTCTTATCTGGTAACATTTAGTCATTCCTATTATGAGATAATGGTCGTTGTAATTGCCAGTTCCCTCCTTATCTTAAGTTTCTAAAGAATATGTTGATCTTCGTGTTTAAGATTGATGACATTCTTGGAGAGCATGCTAGTCTTTTTAAGGAACACTACTATGTAAAGCCATCAGGAAACTGCGATCTTTCTAGCATGAGTGACCCGCACAAGGAATTCAAGGGGAAAAATGTGCTCATTGAAAGAAATGATTCTTCAGCACTGGCATCAAAACTTGGCATGTCAATCCAGGAGTATCTGGATATTCTAGGTGAATGCAAAAAGAAACTTTTTGATGTAAGGGCAAAGAGACCTAGGCCACATTTGGATGATAAGGTACTTATCTGACAGAACTAATGTTAGGCGACTCCTCTTATTACTTTTTTTCTTACTGGTGATAAACACTTACATCAAGTACTTGCTAGGTGATTGTATCGTGGAATGGACTTGCAATTTCATCTTTTGCAAAAGCATCTAAAATCCTCAAGGGTGAACCGCAGGGCACAAATTTCAACTTCCCTGTTGTTGGATGTGATGTAAGATTTTAACCACCTTCACTCATGGAAAGCAAGTTGATTTGTCATAGTGGCTTTAATTGGAAAGAGTTGCTTTATAGATTTTAACCATGCTCATGACTGGATTATGCTTCTAAAATTTATAGCTCCCAAAACCTTCCCAAGGATGAAAAAGCTAATGATATGATGTATGTATTAACTTTTACATAATACTAGAGAAGCTAGCACGCCATATATTGTGGCTGGCTTTGGTTGTAGTACAAATGCTTATAAGACCTGTTACAGCTAAGCCTAGTAGTAAAGTAAAACTGGTTTATTAGTAGTTTAGCTATTTCCCTAGGGCAATATGGTAAGCCAAAAAGTTATGTCCTATTCTCTTGATTGGTAATTTTGACACTTGAAGATACTAGTGATCTAATTATATTTTTAAGTGATCTTCAAACTTCTTAAGTGGTCATGTTGATAGCAGGAGCAGTATTATCCTGCCGGGTAATTCTTATTTGAGTAAAACAATTTTGCTATTTGATAATTCCAGCCTAAGGAGTACATGGAAGTTGCAGAAAAGGCGGCAAATTTTATTAGAAGACATCTGTACAATGAACAAACACGCAGGCTTCAGCATAGCTTTAGGAATGGCCCATCAAATGCACCCGGGTTTTTAGATGATTATGCGTTCTTGATTTCAGGGCTGCTGGATCTTTATGAGTCTGGTGGTAGCACTGATTGGTTAGTTTGGGCAACTGAACTCCAGGATATGCAGGCAAGGGCTATAGATGGGCTTCTTTTCACTAGGATCAGTTTCCTGTCTCCTTGCTAGTAGTATTTTTTTCATCTTACTTCCCAATTCTATGGTCCAGGATGAGTTATTCCTCGACAGAGAAGGTGGAGCCTATTTTAACACTCCAGGAGAAGACCCTTCTGTGCTTCTCCGAGTAAAGGAAGATCATGATGGAGCCGAACCATCAGGAAACTCAGTCTCTGCAATCAATCTTGTGAGATTGGCCTCCATGGTTTCTGGCAGTAAATCCGACCATTACAGGCAGAACGGAGAGCATCTTCTGGTTTGTCCTCACTTCAAAGAGATTAATTTTTCCGCGAATCAAATTTGCTTTCTACAAATAGCGACTTGGTTTGGGAATTCTGTGTGTGTTTGCAGGCTGTTTTCGAGTCGAGATTAAAGGAAATGGCAATGGCAGTGCCACTTATGTGTTGTGCAGCCGATATGCTGTCGATTCCTTCCAGGAAGCAAGTTGTGCTGGTTGGCCATAAGCCTTCAGAAGAGTTCGAAAACATGCTTGCGGCTGCTCATGCCTCATATGATCCGAACAAAACAGTAATAACACAAGACATAAACAACACCTTTTATCTCCATTACATCCAAAACTTGACCCTGTCCTCATTCAATGTAACAGGTAATTCATATAGATCCAACAAACACAGCAGAGATGGAATTTTGGGAAACGAATAATAACAAAGTGGCTCTCATGGCAAGAAACAATTTTGCAGCTGACAAAGTGGTTGCTCTTGTATGCCAAAATTTCAGTTGCAGGCCCCCAGTAAGCAGCCCTAAATCTCTACAACATATGCTCTCAAACAAGTCTGCCTCGTCCTCTGTTGTATGAATCTGTCATTGCTTTACTTGGTAGTGTATGATAAAAAAGAAAAAACATAAGGCCAAAATCACATGTAATACTCTTGTATACGGTGAACCAATGATTTTAACACCAAACAATGGTTTGATAGAATAGTCTTTCTCTTTTTAATAATTAATATTGCTTTTTCGGTTTTTTTCCCCTTTTTTTTCTTTAAAATTTTATGCAATTTCTGGACAAAATAATCTGTATATTTAGATTCCTTATGCAAGGTTTTCTCTTTTTTCTAGTCAGAAGGGTTTACTAATTGACTAGTAATATCATTTAATCATTAAACTTGGTTTCATGATTTACGTGAGAATGTCATAATAATATGGTATTATGAGATTATGTAAGGTCATCATTTAATTTTTTTTAATTAATATATAATATGATATAATTTTAGAATTTTATAATATCACATGTCACAAAATTACTAAATTCAAGAATTAATCTAGATAAAAAAATAAAAATCTAGAAAAAAAAGAATATCAAATTTAAAAATTAAAGGTTGTCATTTCAGATGTGTGTATATTGATGCAATTATTCTCTAAACCAATCATAAAGCTGGTTTTATTAGTAACCCATTTAGTTTTTCTTAAATGTGAATTCCCAAGTTCCAAGTTATATTATCATGTAATTATAATTCTGTGTGTAAAAGTTCAAATACTTATAGATGGCAATCCCATGGTTATTTTGAGTTTAAATCTTTTCAAGTTAAGATTTTTTTGTGTTTGGACATTTTCAGATTCGAATTATTTTGAGATCGGTTTCGATCTCGGATTTGGTTTGAGATTGGCTTTGTTTTACATTTAATATAATAGTGTATATATACATAAATAAAAATAAAATAAAAATTTTGCTATTGTTACTTGTCAGTATAAAAATATATAAATTTATTTATTATATAAAACCAATTGTGTTCAATACTTTAAAATGATATATTACAAGTTAATCATGCTGATATTTGAAATAGTTGATTAGATGAAATTGATTATGGTTTAACCAATTAAACGAGTTTCTTTTATATATTTTTATAATGAAAAGAATTTATGCTTACAACAAAATAAAACTTGACATTCTATTTATTTTATCAAAGACATTATAATTTGAATTCATATAAAATTTGAGAAAATACGTGATATTCTTATGTATTAGTATTTCATGACATAAGTTATATGTTTTAAGTATAAGAATTTATTATAATTAAAATTTTGTTAACTGTAAAAGTTTATTTGTTTGAATTCACAAAAGTTTAACCCCTAAATTAAGAAAAAACCACTTTTCCCTCACAAAACTTTAGACTTTGATATAGTTTTTAGTTTTTATAATTTCTCTAATTATTTTATTAATAGTTGAAACGAAATATATTAGTTGATGTCTAAATCATTTAAATTAGGAATTAAATTATCCTTAGATCTCAAAAATTAGAAGCTAAATATAATGACAAATAGTTAAACAAAAAAATTTCAAAATTAGATATTAATATCATAAAGTTTTTGCGATTGTGTAATACTGGTAATCTCATTTTCTCCAAAATTTACTATTTCATTATATATAAAATAAACAGTTTATTTATTAAGAAAAAATTATTTGAATAAAACTAATAATTAAAGTTTTTATAAAAATATTTAATTATAGTTTGATTATTTTATTTTATTACTAAATTTGGGTTCAAGGTAATTTTAGGTTCGAATTTGTTAGGATTGGAATTCTTCAAGTTGGGATTTTTTTTTAGTATAATTTTTTTTAAAACGTGTTTAGACTCTGAATTTTTTAAGTCAAATTCTTGAGTTGGGGCCATTTCACCACCTCTAAGTTTTAGACATTACATCAGTGTGTTAATCCTGATCCCAATAGAGAGACTTAGGGAGCAGGAAAATTCAATGTGGCCAGGTTTGACTCGAATTTCGATTTTCATACAAATCCTTGCCTTAAATTTGTTGGAGTTGAGACCAAATTTAAGCATCATCTTCACTTTCTTTTTCTTTCCATAGGAATATTATTTATTTGTCTCTTTAATAATAACAGAATATGCTTTAGAATTTTGGCTCTATACTTGTTAAAAGTATCATAAGACAAATCACATTTTGTTTAGTAGATTAACTAGCAAATTGGATTTTTTTTTTTTAAAAAAAAAATTAGATTTAAACATAATGATCGGTTTATCCTTTAATTTAATATATACAGACTATTTTGCACATCTTTTGAGTAAATATAGTAAAATGTAATTCGACTCCTATTATATAGGCCTCCATGATACTTTTAGTCTATATATTTTTATCATCAAATCCGTAATACTGCTATAATGAAGGTTTAGATTGTGTATTGTATAAAAGTATAATTATTAAGGTAATAGTTACAAAAAAAAAATCTATTTTTATAAACATATCTATTATAATTAATTATCCGCATAATTCTCTTACTTTTAATTTTCATAATAATTATAATGTGTAATTTGAGTGCTCCAATATATTGAATTCAATAGGATTCATTAATTAAAATAGTTTACTAAATATGCCGCATATATGTAATTACAAAATAGTTTATCAAACATGCTGCATAATGCATATGTGTAAATTACAAGCAATTACTTTAAGATCCAATTATTAAGGTAATGTTTGGAAAACCACCTAGTAATTGAATTTAGGTGTAATTGCTTGTAATTACATAATAATGACATGTTTGGGAAACCATTATAATTGATAGATCCCACTGAATTGAGTGTAATTGGAGTACCTCAATTGCACTTTTCAATTCTTAGGAGAGGGTAAGAATTGAAATAATTATGCAAGTAATTATACCCAAATCTAATTTTAAAAAATTGTTTTTATACAAGTTATTAAAATTATAAAGATTATATTATAAGTATGAACACATATGAGTGTTTGAGATTGTTATAACAAAAAAATTTATTATATATAATTTTAAAAAAATTATATTTTATGTGTATTTTATAAAGTTATAGAAAAAAAAATTATTTAAATCTTAAAATATTTTTGAATTTATGGCAAAAAAGTTCATTATAAAAAATAATTTACATATTATAAAAGTGTTATGATATATATATTTATTTATAAAAATTTATGGCCAAGAAGAACGAACATAACTTATTCATGTGTTCATGTTGTATATCATAAAAATAATATACTTATTCGTAAAAAAATATTATAAAAAAGTGTTACGAAAGTTATTTGACAAATTATAAAACCTTATATATAAAGGTTATATATTATAAACTTTATATTATTATTGACTTAGTTTACGTATTATAAAAATAATATAATCTAGCATAAGAGTCTCTCTAAATTAAGTTTATATAAGTTTTTATAGTTAAAGCTACAAACTATTTAGATTGTGAATCCAAATATCATTAGGTGGATGTTAGTTATGCAAATGCAAAAAGTTTTCTTGCACTAGATTGTTGGGTATGATACAAATTGAGATAATTGTATTAGACACAAGCACTATAGACAGCTAACTCTTTGAGACATTTACGGCTTCAAAATGTGGTTGAGAAGACATTTAACGTTCTAAAAAAATTTGCATCTTAATATCATTACCTTAATATACAATTAAAAAAACAACAACGAATCGTACTAGCAAGTTGCACATTTCATAACTTCAATCATATTATCAACTATTTTTTTAGGCTAACATAGTACATATGATGGTTTGATTTTAATTTTTGTTATAATTTTTTTTTTATCATACTAATAATTTTTTATAATAATTGATGTTTTAAAAAAACATAATTTATATAATCGTGTAATTACAAACAGTGGCGAAGGCAGAATAATTTTTTAGAGGGGCCGAATGAAATTTTAATTGTTTATAGTCTATATCTTTATAATTTTTAAAGGATTAAATCAAATTTTTATAATTTTAGGGGGACCAAATTATAATTTTACCTTTACTATTATAAAATTTTAAATTTTTTTAAAAGGCCTAAATAGTAATTTTTTATTTTAGAGGGGTCGGGGCCCCTGCCAGCCCCCTAGATTCGTCTCTGATTACAAATTATACTACTAAACATAACATAGGGAATTACGATGTAACTATATGTAATTATACATTGTCAACCAAACACGTTTAAGAAATTACAATTTTATTAATTACAATAAAGTGATAATTACCTAGTAATTACACTATTATTCAATTACTCTGTGTTGTAAATGATATTAAATTAATGTTTTAACATAAAATTAACACCACAACCACAATGCATATAAAATTTTATGAAAAAATAATATAAAATTTCACATAAATTTTGATAAGGTTTTGATTTAATTGGTAAAATTGAAATGTTAGAAAATTATGATTCCTCATATTAAATCATTTTCTATATTTTATATAAAAGGAAAAAAACACTCTCAATATAGTATTTGTTATATTGTAAAAATCAGGGATAATATATTTTTGGCCCTTGAACTTGGCAACTAGATCCATTTTGGTACCTTTATTTATTTTTGGTCACTTTGGTATCTAAACTTGGCAACAATGTCCATTTTGATCATTGAACTTGGATTTCGTCTAGATTTGATGATGACTAGTGTTCTTGGAACAAGACTGGATTGGTCAACCGAACCAACTAAATTGAGAATCGATTGGTATACTAGTCCAAACAAAGGTGTCGAGTCCATTGAATGGAAAACTACTTGAAACCAGTGAAAATAGAAGTCTAGGACAAAAACTCGTAGCCAAACAAGTTGAGCCGGTTTAATAACTTTTTTAATATTTTTATGAATTTTAGTTATTATTGGTCTAGCAATTAAATCGATCAAATAGATTGAATCGAGAACTAGTAGTTTGACTCTGACTGGTTCAACCAATGATCCGGTTATTAGAACATTGTATGTAACACTTTAAGATTGCACCACATCAGCACCTGAAATTTTAGATAATTTTTTTTTTTAATTTTGAAGTGATGATGTAGCACAATCTCAGAGCGCGTATCATCAAACATTTATATTTTTTAAATTTAGGGACTAAAATGAATTTAATTATCAAATTCAAGTATCAAAGTAGATAAAAAAATATATAAACATCAAAGTGGATCCAATTACCAAATTTAATGGCGAAAACTTGACGACTAAATTAATAATTCTCAACAAGTATAAATGAACATTTTGGATAAGTGGATAGAGTAGTTTTTTTTATAGAAAAAAGTATTATGTAAGATTTGTAATGATATTATTATCCTCCCAGAATTCTTAATTTTTTTTTTATTGATTTTGATTTGGTGTTAATCTATTCGTAATACTAAACTTATTAGAAGTTTTATAATAGTATCTATATGAATATTAATATTAAACTTTTGATACAATTGATATCATAAGTTAATCGGATATCAAATCAATTAATAAAAATTAAAAAAACTAAATTAAAATAGCATCACAAACTTATGAAAATATCAATACTAATATTAAACCTTTGACAATGTTGACGTTACAAGTTAATCAGACCCCAATTTAATTAAAAAAACTTAAAATATCAAATTAAATTAGAATCACAAATTAATGGGAATATGATATAAAGATAATTTAATAATTTTTAAATATTTTTTAACAATTAAAAAAAATTATTAATGTAAAAATCTAGCCTACATCCAATTAATCATTTGCCGATGAGATCTTGGCAGTATTGATAAAGACTAATGTGTTGGGTATTGAGTATTCATATTCGAGTCCTACTATGCACATTTGGTATGTGTAATTTCTTACTCCAAATTTTATTATAGTTTAAGTCTCATCATGTATAGGTATAGTATTAATTTATTATGATTTAAGTTTGAATATATTTTAGTTATCAATCAAACCATTCGAACATGTAATTTATGATTCTGGGCATAATTATATGAATGTATTGATTGTAATTGTAATCTAATTTGTGCAATGTATCGATCGAGTCTAATCATAGTGATACAAATTACTTGTAATGAATCGTATTGGTACATTAAAAATACTCATTTACCGACTAAATCTTAACTCCTTTAACATCGTTACTTTTGCAACAACTTGATCAAGAATGTAAATTTAAGCATGTTTAAGAATGTAATATTTTCCCAGTAAAAATTAGAGTTATACTTAACTTAGGCCTTGTATTAAAAAAAGATTAAAATGTTCTAGAAGTCCCTATATTTTTCAAAAATTAAGAATTTAGTTTCTGTAATTTTATTTCACGTAATTTATCTTTTTTATTTTTCAGATTTTAAAATTCAGGTCCAATTATTAACACTGCTAAATTTTTTTGTTAAATTTGTTGTTATGACATTTTTGAAATAAATAAAAATACTCACTTGGTAGCCATGTAATTAAAAAGATGACTTTGTAGTTAATTTGAATTTAACAAAAAGGATTTAATAGTGTTAACAGTTGGACTTAAATTTTGAAATCTGAAAAGTAGATAAATTAAATTTCATGAAATAAAAGTACAGGGACTAAATTCTCAATTTTTAAAATTGCATGGACTTCTTGCACATTTTAACCTAAAAAACTATTTCCTGCTTTTTTTTTTCTTTCACAACAAATTCCATCTTATCATTTTTTTCTTTGTATTCAAAACCTTTGGGTGAGTTTAGATGGACGGTGTATTTACTTATGGTTAGTATAAAAATAGCAGTGACCGTGAGATTAGATCTGTAGCGATACTATAGCAAGAGACAAAAAAATAAGTTAAACTCACCACATCACACCCAATCGCCCATCCAAACCCACCCTTAATCATTTATATATATTTTCATCATATATATAATTTTCAAGAGTTAGTTGCATAATATTGTTAAGATTAAAGTAATTTTTTTAATGCATCATGTATTTTAACCAATAACTACGTAATTCTTTTATCAGTAATTATTAATTTAATTTTAATTTTCCCATCCAATATGCCATAGGAGTAGTGTAGATAAAGCCAAAATCATGATGGTAGTGAAAATTAATCGGCGACCTAATTGACTCAAAGCATATTCCAGAAGAGAATATTCTAAAACACCAAACAGGCTAACAACCGTTGTCACTTGATCCACCCACGAGGTGAGTTATATTAATTTAAGCGTCTATCACTACTTTTTTCTCATTCCTTTCTTTCCCTTATTCTTGAAATTTCAGACGAACTAGAATTTTTAAAATTAATTAAATTTTTTCAATACTTTTTCGAGTTTGAATATAATTAGATATATAATTTAAATAATTTAATTTTAAAACTTGAGCAATTCAATTAATTAAATAAATTCTATAATAAATTAATGTAAATAAAATTAAAAAAAGATTAAATTAATCTTTATAAAAAATACAAAAAAATATTCACAATTTTAATTAAAAGAATTTCTAAATTTTATTAAAATTTTGTAAAAATTCTAATATATATAACTTATATAAAATTCTAAAAAAAATAATAAAAATGTTAAATCATAAAAAAATAATAAAAAACCCAAAATGATAAATTTGATTCTTTAAACAAGTAAATTACCCGGTCAACTTTATTATATTAAATTATCTTGTTTTTTCCTCTTATTTTGCTTTGAAACAATTTTTAAACATATATGGTCTCAAATATATATAATATAATTTAAATTTTTTTTAATTTATTTCTCAATATATCTACTGGAGCGAGCCAAATAGCTAATCCTCCGTATTCTATAGGCCCATTAAGAGGTAGATGCTGATCACGAGTTTTAAAGCTGCTCCATACTCAAGACGAAGATCGAACCCTCGACTACTAGTTGATCTAATTTAAACTTTAATCATATTATGAAAAATATTTTAATTTAATTTGTTTATATTTCAAAAATTTCCTTAAACAAATTTATTTTATTCCACTTAATTTTGAAATTAAATCAAATTAAAATAACTCGCCAACTAAACTATTTCGACAATTTATATTTAGTCTTGAGTGAAAAAAACAGAGTTAACAAAATTCTTGGTCTTTTAGTATACCTTCAAAGTAATGCTTAGGTCCTGCTCGAGACTTCAAAGTTAAGATTTTTTTTTTTTTTTTTTGAGTTATTCATAAAAATTAAAATATTGAATATTTTAATATTGTCAATACTTAAAGAAATTAATAAGTCGCCTAAAACTTGAATGCTAAAATTAATTAACTTCGCACGCCTTGCCTTTCAGGGAAACCCTAACTTTAAACAACAAAAATAATCGCTGTTGGATTAGTAAATATTAGAAACCATTGTTTGAATAATAAATACTAAAAATCCAAGAATAAACAAAGTTGACTACTATAACAAGAAATCATTTTAGAGCTGTTACAGATCTTCTTCTTTTTTTGTCATTAATTAGAATATTGATTGACTAAGTCTTTGCTTTAAAAAAGAAAACAAGGCTTAAAATACTCACTAATAACTTTCTATTTTACTCTAAGAAAAATAAAATGTTTAGTTTTTTTTTTTTTCGAAAAAGTAAACTTGATGATATATGCTATAAAATTCTCACTAAATTGAACGTTTTATACAAAAATTACAACCTGAAAAAAAAAAAACAAATTACAAATATTATTCCATATCATGAATCATGATTCCAAAACAGGAATATTATCTAGTATAAATTTGATTTTTATTTTTATTTTTATTTTTTAAGTATTAAGTAAGATTATAAGATAGTGGAATTTAAAACTCCACAACTGACATATGATTATTCAATTTTAAATAAAACAAAATTGAAACCAATTTTATTAAAATATGCTAGTAAAATTAAAAATTTATATATAATTCATTAATTGATGGCACATAATTAAAAATTTTAAAAAATTAAATCATCAGACACATAAATTTATATAGCCCAACATATCCGAAATTAAAAGATTATTTACTAGTATTTGGGTGAAGTCAACACAAGTGGGGCCAGGTAAGTAAACTTAAGATTTTCTAAAAGCAAAATCAACATACTACGTAAGGAAAAATAAAAAATGAATTGTGAAAATTTGCAGACATATACTAAAAAGAGAAAAAATGAAAAAACGAATTTAGTATGTTAGGACAAGCTGGATTTTGCAACCTCACACGCAGGGCGGCCGAGGAGTTATCCAAACCCACGCGCTTCTGGAAAAAATGTCTTGTCTTGTCTTGTTGTGCTATAAAATTTCCAACTGTCTTTTCCCACGAGACGCTCTTACATCTATTCTTTGCTTTATTTTATAAATCTTAAGCTTTTAAAAATAAAAAAGGCATCAACTTTGGGTAAAATACTCAAATATACTAAAAAAAATTAAAAATTTATGAAATTGGGCCGGTTTCGAGAAAATTTACGGAAAATGGTCATTTCCCATCAAAAGCAGCGTCACGTCGGTAGCGTTTTGAGGAAAAACTCTAAAGAAAAAGCGCTTCAGGGGACGTGTTTTTGTGTTACATCAATCAAAGAAAGCGCCACGTGGACGCACTTTTTTGGCGTGACACAAAGCGCGCCCCCATGGACGCGCTTTTTTAACGCCAACGATCAAAATTTTTCCCCCTATAAAAACCCCCAACCTTTTTATTTTTTTCACACTTTAATCCTTCTCTCAATTTTCTCTCAATTTTCTCTCAAAGTCCTTGAAATTTACTCTCAAATTTTAAAATAGTCCTTTACTATTTACAAAAAAGCCCTTTTTACAAAATAGTCCGTTTTACAAAATAAGAATTTGTTTTTTGTTTTTTATTTTTTGTAATTTAGTTTTAATATATTTAATAAATTAAAAAGTTGTTTTTATTTTTTTGTTTGTAATTTAGTTTTTAATATCTTTAATAAAATAGAATTTGTTTAAATTTTTTATTTAATTTTAATTTTAAAAATAAAAGTCCAATATTTGTAATTTTATTGTAACTTAAAGGTTTTTTTTTTCCAAATTAGTCCTTCTACAAAAGTTCACCATTTTCATCAACAAATAAATAGAGTTTACATAGACACCAAGAGACAAAAAAAGTTAAGAACACTGTCAACTATTTCGACTTGGACACGAGTGAGATGTATGGCCTGGGTTCCTACACAATCCGCACAGTCTACCTTGGTTGCTCGTTTCTCGGATATCCATATTGTTGCGTATTCTAGTCGAGCAAGGTCGACCCTTTGGTTTGCGCCTCAATTGTCTATCCGACAACAGCTTAAACGGAGCAAACGATACCGACGGCCACTTACGTTTGTCTGGAACTGGTGGGAATACGTGTCTCCACACGTTGTACATGTTTTCTAATTTGTAAACTTCGTCGACATAGCTCATGGAATCAAGACGGAGATTCTGACAAGCCGCAAGTACATGAGCGCATGGGTAACGAAGTGCATCAAATATCCCATAGTCGCAGGTCCTATTTGTCAAGTGTACACGATACTGCCTGCCAACAATACATTGGTTCGGTCTGTCAAACTCCGTCACACGAAACCATAGGCTGTCGCGATCGTGACACACTGTGTGCATGATGTTGGCCCGTGCCTTGCCCTTGTTAATTTCTTGCAAGACCTTCGGGCTCCATACATGGCCTCCTTGCATTTGGCCTTTATAACTCGCTACTCGCTTCGGAAATAGTACCGCTAAACGAAAATATGTCTCTCGCACAACCGATGTTATCGGCAGATGACGCGTTCCTTTTAGAATAGAATTTATGCATTCGGCCGGGTTTGAGGTCATGTGACCATATCGTGAGCGCCGTCGTATGCTTGTGTCCCACTGTTCGAAAGGAATATTGCGTGAGGTAATTTGCGCTTCTTCGTTAATCGAGCGCAAACTTGCCAACATCTCGTGAAAACGGTCCTTATTGATCTCGTACCCTGCCAATATAAGTTGATATCGAATATTACATACCACTCTTCAATTGAGAATAAATTGAATATTACAAACGGAATTATATTAATAGATATTACATACCCATATTGGTCACTTCATCGTCGGCGACTTTTAGATCGATGTTGCCCGTAGTAGTTGGATGCAACATGCCTTAGGCAATATCGATGGTGTGTGCGATGCCACAGGCTTCCCTGGCGCTCTATTGTGGCTAGTATTCTAGGGCCCCGATCCGATATAACACATATATCAGGTTGGGGGCAGACATGCCTCCTTAACCTAGATAGGAAGAAATTCCAGTCATCAGTTGACTCCCCTGGTGTTATTGCAAACGCAATCGGAAGGATTCTCCCACTGCCGTCCTATGCCACAGCTAGCAATAGCCGATGCGTATATCTACCATACATAAAGGTACCGTCAATTTGTACCAATGGCTTGCAGTATATAAATGCATCTCGACATTGCTTAAATGTCCAGAAAAGACACTTGAACACTGCACATCTACGGAGCAAACGATCGTTGTAGTAAGTCGGTTCCGTTTCAAGGTCTGTTATACTACCTGGGACATATCTCTCCAGACTTTGACACCACCGCCACACTTCATTATATGAAGCGCCCCACCGACCATGCAACTTTTCCAACGCTTGCGCTTGGCTATCCAAGCCTTCCGTAAGAGGGCGTGTACCCCAATTGGCTACGAATATTGCCAATTAAATTTGCATCGTAGTCTTGGGATCGGCCTTCACCGTCGGTATTATTAAGTCACCAAAGATGTGCAATCCATCTTGAATGATCTTATGTAACACACTGCCAACGGCACGTTAAATAATGCAACATTACGTAATATTAGTATTATTCAAAAACATTGAACACATCATGATATATGTGTCAAGCAAGACATGTATGTGGACATTTGTACTTTTGATCTCCCACAAGCTTGTCCTTTTCCTCAACGAGGCCATGATTTTCCATGAACATGTACCATCTTGCACCGCGCACTTCGCCTCGTGCATTTGTCGAGCTTGGATTTAACCACGTTGTAGTTAACCCCGTTCTTGATGTTTGTATTGTTTCAATGCAAAGAAGAAAAGCATCATTGTTGGAAAACTCGTTACCAACTTCTAATTCGCCCGAATCCAACGACGAAGTTGTACGGTCACGCGTCCGGTGTGGTAGTTCAAGAAACTCCAATGCATCGTCTTGAGATAGATCGACATTGTGCATGTGGGCTAGAGGCGAGTACGCCCTGAATAGCGGATCTTCTTCTTCTTCGTCTGAACCGCCTTCAACATCTTCAGGTACTGTTGGAACAGGCTCCGGTTCAGAAAATAATCCAATTTCTACACCATCGGGCCCAGGTTCTCGAGGTAGATCCACATCCGACTCATCATCTGATCCACCATAATCTGCAACGAACGAGGGCCCCTCGCCGGTGGATGTCGTGGGGAGTACATTATCCCTCCTTAAACATCTTTCGTAATGTCCCCAATCATATGTGGATTTCTAACCACTAGAAGTTGATGACGTTCCCCAATACGTATTTCTATCATCGGATGTCGAAGGAAGGATATACATGTCCCATCCACCAACCGAGTGTCGTGTGCGGGGTTATGTTTTCCATACTACCACCAAACACGGGCACTTTCAGATTACGCCTCCCACTAACAGAGTGTCACTTGGGGTCGTGTATTCCCTCAAGCAGTAGATGTTGAGGTCGAAGGAAGATCACTTGGCGATGAAAATTGTACATATACCTCAAGATAGGGTGATCCATTGGTAAGATGAGTCTCCACCATTGCCTCAAAGCTCTGAGGACCTTTGATGTCGAATGATTCATATCTCACCGGATCAACCGAAGCGCAAAATCTATACTTAATAGACTGAACTTTCTTTGGCATTGTTCCGAAGATTTTACGCCTAATTCTTTTGCGAAGTTCTAAGAAATCTATGTTCGATTAAACCCTGATCACGCTGTGTTCTCTCCGAAAAAACAACACCATTTTTGGTGTCATAAACCTCACCATCATAGTAAATAACAAAGATTAATACGTTCACTCATTTTCAGTTTCTATTTTTCTTTTGTCTCAATTTCTCTTATGCAACCTGAGAATGAAATTTAGCTGATTTATAGTCTAATTTTACCGGAGACTCATCAGAGCAAAAGAGCATCCACATGGGAGCTCTTTTCGCACTCTCTCGATTGACAGTGCATCCCGCCGGAAACGTTGGCCACTTGTTTGTTCGGAAATGTCTTCTCAAAATTATTTCATCGGAGATCATCAGAGCAAAAGAGCGCCCACGTGGGAGCTCTTTTCGCGACTCTCGCCGACGGTGCATCCTGCTGGAAGCGTTTTGGCCATCTTGTTTGTTCGTAAACGTCTTCTTAAAATTATTTCACCGAAGACTATCACGCAGCAAAAGAGCGCCCACGTGGGAGCTCTTTTCGCACTTCGGCGACAAAGTGCATCCTGCTGAAGCGTTTTGGCTATCTTGTTTGTTGTAAACGTCTTCTCAAAATTATTTCACCGAGATCATCAGAGTAAAAAGAGCATCCACGTGGGAGCTCTTTTCAAGATTTTTTATCGACAAAGTGCATCCTACTGGAAGCGTTTTTGGCCACTGTTTGTTCAGAAACGTCTTCTCAAAATTATTTTGCCAGATACAACTTTCAAAAAAATTCAATTAATTTTTTGGGCTAATATATTTTGCCCAAAACCCTAAATATATTTTTACCCTAGCCCAGAAACCTTAAAATTTCATACCCTTATTGGACGGGGAAGGAAGGCAAAAACGCGTCCACGTCAGCGCGTTTTCCTGGTTATTCAGCAGGAAAGCGCGTCCCCAGGGGCGCGCTTTCCTGGCATTTCCCCTCAAAACGCGTTGACGTTGACGCGTTTTGATGGGAAATGGCCCTTTTCCGTAAATTTTCTAGAAACCGGCCCAATTCCGTAAATTTTTAATTTTTTTGGTATATTTGGGTATTTTACCCATCAACTTTAACATTTACATTTTTATCAATTATTTTTTAGTTAAATTTAATTTTTATTTAAAAAAATCGTAAAAAGTCTAACTAAAATAATTTTAAAAAGTAACTTTTTTAAAGGAAAAAATTTAATTAAAAAAATTAAGAATTATTAAAGACTAAATTTAGTATTACGCTAAAATAAAACAGTTAAAAGATTTTTCTTTAAATATTTAGGTAATGTGTTTAAAAGTAAGGCATTGAAAAACAAAATAATAGCCCCATATATATATTTTTGTCTGGATGTCTGAATTAACTTGCCTTGTTTAAATAGTGAAAAAAGAGAGGAAGCAATTATGAACCTTAAAATGGAAATTACCTGAATTTAATAATGAAACAAATGTGATCTGCACGCGCTAAATGATCGTAATTTGTTTATCAGTCTTCGGACAAAAATGCTTGGCTTATTTAAATAAAAAGACAATGAAGCCAAAAGGTCAAAAGAAGGAAAAAAGAAAAAAAAGAAAAAAAGGCGTCATGCTCAACAAAAGGAAAGGTGTGTTACTATACGGATTAATATAAGGATGTTTCATCAATTTGGTTAGTATTGTTCAGTAGTTCATTGATGATATATAAAAAGTACATGCCCATTACAAATATTATTAAAATTTTGACTTTAATCAATGAAAACAAAGATTGTTATTTCATAATGTAATTTAGTAAATATCATGAAGAGTAAAATAAATGAAAAAGAAATATTTTTGCATCCATTAATATTATCAATACAAAATAATATCAATTTAAGACAAACCTAATTCTCTTTAACTACTTGTGGCATAACTCTATTTAGTATTTACAATGCCGTTTCTTTGCTTAAGAAAATTAGAAACTGATTAATTGCACTAATCGTTCTCAAATTATTATTTAAATTTTAAATTGATTTCAATTGAGTTCTTAAAGTATCTTGATTTAATTATTAGATTAGAGTTTAAATATATAATGGGAAGCATATTTTAAAAAGTTGACTAAATTATAAACATTTTTTCTAATTGAACACATGATCAACTGTGAAAAAACAAAACATAAAGTAACATTAAAATTTTAAACAACTACTTTTTAAATGTATTCCATGTCACATTTGAGGTGGCATTTTAGTGCTCAAGTGGTTAAACTAATGGAATTACATAATTGGAACCATAGTAATACTTTGAAGATTCGGTTAAAATATATTGAAATTTAAGGACCAATTTAAAATTTAGAACATAGTTTGAGGATGTCTAGAGAAGTTAAGCCAGAAAAAAATAAAAAATGAAAAAAACGCGGCTGCTCTGTACGCCAAAACCAGAGAGAGTCCCTCTCTTTGTCTTCTCTCTTTCTTCATTTCTCTTTCCCTCTGAGCTAACCGATTCCAGCTACAGAGATCGCAGCAAAACAATAAAAGTAAAAGCCCTAAAAAACAATAGAATTTAGAGAGATCGTGTGTTTTAAATCGCTTTATTTTTTTTTGTTTATATGAACTGTTTTAAATTTTTGTTTAGGCGTTCAGATTCGTGATCGAGGTTCCGTTTTTGATCGAAATTAGGGAAAAAAAACCACCTTTGCCTTTGGTGGGTTTTAGGTAGCTTGTGAAAAATGGTTCGGAGAACCTTCTGGGCTTCGAATAATAGATAACTACGTGTTGAGAACTTGATAATTCCGGTGAGGTTTACTTTTCTCTTTTGTTGAATAATTTCGTTAGGTTGTCTAACGATGCGAGGAAGGGGCTAGGGTTAGGGTTTGGTGAAAGAGAAATGGAAGAGGCTGAGCTTGAAGAAGGAGAGGCTTGCTCTTATAGTAACAATAACGATGATTATGATGCGGAAAATGATCTATCTTCTCTCTCTTACATAGTAAGGGATTTTGACACTTCTTATTTCTCTTAACTGCTTAGCTTTTTTTATTTTAAGTAATGTTAAATTACATAGTGTTACCTTGTTTTTTTTGTTGGTTTTTTAGATCCGAAGCTATGATTTTTACGTCGACTAATTGCAATGTTGGATGTTGTGACTTCAATTTAAATGTATTTACTGTTTAATTATGTTTATTATAGAAATACAAGATATGTATTGGTATTTTAGTGTGTTTACATGTTTAATTCTAGTGCTGCAAATTATGTTTGGTTTGTGATGGAGATATCTAGAGAACTTAGTTTTTATAGGTTTATTTAGGTGAAGAGAACATCTTTTGTAACGCATCTAGCATTGTCATAAATGAAGCTTTTTTCCCCCTGGTGTGGTGTTGAATGGTTTTAGGGTTTTTTGAGTTGTTGGATGCGAGTTGGACACCTGTTTACTGAGAAGGCATTGTTCGTAAATTGTTTCCATGTAAGGTAGATGATGCTTAATTATGGTAATCTTGACTGTAATGCTGGGGATTTCTTAATTGGAAGTCAGGAGAGTAAGATTCAAGCGCATTAATTCGCTTATAGAGTCTTGGTGTGTTATTACTGCGTCCACAGGGTTAGCTGCTAAGGGTGCAATATGTATAAGTTTTCCAATGTCTTATTGCTTGTTCTTAGTCGCTTTCCAGTTCTAATCTTTAAGTGATATGTGGCTTCTCGAATGTTTTGAAGGATGAGAAAATTCAACATGTTCTTGGACATTTTCAAAAGGATTTTGAAGGTGGAGTTTCTGCAGAGAATCTGGGTAAGTGAAAAAAGAGAGAAGAGAATCATCGATACTTATGATGTCAAGAGTCACCATAAATTTGAGTTCATAGTTTGAAATTGATGATTTTGTGATTCCTGACATATCCACAGGAGCAAAGTTTGGTGGGTATGGATCATTCTTACCGACTTATACACGTTCTCCTAGTTGGCCTCATCCGAAGAGTCCGCCCAAAGTTCAGAGTTCTGATGCACCTAGGTCCCTAAACAATATGTCATTGGAGGTAGAATTTTTCTCGTTTTTCTCTTCTACTGCCTTGGATATCTATTCCATTTCATATCAGGTGAAATCTTTCACAGGATTTTGGTTTCTTTGAGAAGTCCAAGTAACGTGAGCCCTTTGTTTGTTTTGTTATATAGGATGGTCATAACTCAGCATATCGGGTAAGTGGTTCTGAGTCACTTAGGCCTGGACCACCTCTTTCAAATTTTGGAACCCTCCCTGCTTTGAAGGCATCGTCTGTGAAGGATTCGATTCAGCAAGAGGTCAGCCTAACATCCACTCATGATGATGAGCTTGCCTCTAAGTGCGATTTTGCAAGCAATAAAGCTGCCAATCTGCCAGACCTGAAGACATTGAAGGTGCGAATCAAAGTGGGTTCAGATAACTTGACGCAAAAGAGTGCTGCAATATACAGTGGTCTTGGCCTTGATATTTCACCATCTTCCTCCTTAGAGGAGAGCCCCTCAGAAAGTGAAGGGATGTACCGGCAGACTCAAGATCAGATAATATTTGAATCTCCAACCAGTATTCTTCTGGTAAATCCTTCATTTACTATTATGTTATTCTGCTCATAAAAAGAATGTTTCTTTCTTGTATCTTCTTACATCTGCATGTAGTGATCTGAATACTTTTTCCCCCTGGATGCTTTGAGCAGTCAATGACTTCCTTTCCTGTACCTGGGGACACACTGCTATCACCTCTCCCTGATCATCTACTTAACTTGATTGTAAAGAAAAAGATTCCAGAAGAGAATAAATCAGATGCTGGAAAGGATGATGGAACATTATTTGTTGACAATAAAGCAAAGTCAGTGGAGAAAAAAGATTTTCCAGTAGAAAGGAAGAGTAGCAGTAGCAGGGAAACAAGGATTAAGAATGGTCTTATGTTGAAGAAGGAAGTTGATATTGTTGACACATTGGCTTGCGAGGAGCTTGTTTCAAAAACACTGAAGCTTCCTCTCTTATCTAATTCATATTCTTCTGTTGACAAGGTAAAAAGTAAGGGCATGACAAGAAAAAAAGGTGTCCATGATGTTGCTATGGAGGATTCACCAGGGCCAATACTTACCCAAGAGATTGAGTGGGAGAATCCAAGGGCTGGTTCAGCTCGAAAGGTTTTGGAGGAACAAAAGACAAGTGTTCTAGATGATATTTCAGGCTATGCTAGGAAAGATGGGTATGATAAAGCAGACAAAACTTGTGATTCTGTCAAAGCCGACTCTAATACTGTAAAAGGTGGCAAAGCTCTAAATAGCGAATCGGTGGATCCTCCCAAGCAGAAGATCTGCCTGGGAGCTACATCGCATGAGCAATATAATATGAAGTTACCTCCCACCAAGGAGCATACCTCTTCTGGTGGAAAAAGAAAACCAGCAGGCAGTCAGGGTCATGGCAGTCTAACTACAGAGGTGCAAAAAGAAAGCGTGAGGGTTGATTCTTCTTCGATTATGAAACATAAGCAGAATGTTAACTTGAACAATTATACAAACAAAAGGGAATCGGGAAACAAAAAATTAGAAAGGCCGTTTCAAAAGGCTGAAGATAGGTATAGAGATATTTTTGGTGATATTGGAGAATCAGAACAGGAAGAGAACCAAACAAGCTCATTGGAAATTTATTCTGAAGATCAGCTGAAGGAAGCTCATGAGACTGAAAAAAACACATCATCAATTAACAGTGCACACAATGATAGACTAAGTGGGAAGAAAACTGAGTATTTATTGGCAACCAAATCATATACTAGAACAACTGTGGATGATGCATCCAACTCTGCCAATGCTAGTGTTGCTGGAACTTCCCTTGCAACTGCAGCTCCTACATTGATAATTGAAAATTGGGTTCGCTGTGATAAGTGCCAGAAGTGGCGTCTTCTTCCAATAAACATAAATCCTGCTGACTTACCTGAGAAGTGGTTATGCAGCATGCTTGACTGGCTGTAAGTTCTTTATCATCATCCCTTCTAAAACTGTAATTAATGATTCTGACTTTGAAGTTTTTTCATACATATAAATTGTTGAAAGTGTATTGGACTGAACATGAGACTATGGTTGTTGATATTTAAACCCTTGTGACAGGTTGTGGAAGTATATCTCTTCTCCCTCCTTCCAATCTGTAATATTGTTTCTCTTGTAAATGTTTAGGCCTGCAATGAATCGCTGCAATGTTGATGAGGATGAAACTACAAAAGCTGTTTTCGCATTGTATAATGTTCCTGCTGTAGAGAGTCGAACTAATCTGCAAAGTAATTCTGACAATATTATGTCTAGATTACCCTCTGCCAATGCTTTGCAACCTGAACAAAACCAACAAAGTTTTGGTTCACATGTCATGCCACCTGCTGGAAGGAAGAAAGACAGTTTAAAAGAAATATCAAATGCCATGGATAAAGATGGGCCAACTCCTATGAAGAAGAACATGCAGTCCTCAATCCAGTCTGGAAGCCTGAATGGTGTGATTCAATCTCCTGTGGTAGGTGAATCTGGTTTACAACATCCAAGTAAATGTGACTTGCCTGTCAAGAAACACAAAAATAAGTCGAAAGAGAAGCATAAATTGGTGGAACATAGTTCTGATGGAGGTATTCTTTTTAAACTGATATTTATTGTAATTTTATTTTATTTTTCTAAATTATGTGATGTATTGCTTCTATAAAACATGTAAATAGGTGATGCTAGAACTTCAAACATGAAAGGCAAAAGGACCACTGAGCAAGATTCTTTAAGGGCCTCCAAGAAAATTAAGGTTGAAAGTTCTCGTCTTGCTGATGAAGATTGGATGTTTGAGCATGCTGGTAAGAGCACAAGTAATGGTTTGCCTAATACATCAGTAGGAAAGGATCAACCTAAAAACAGCGAAGGATCTTCTTATAAGGACCCGTCAGATAAGGACAGGCAACAGGTCTCTGGTAAAAGACCAAAGAACAAAGTTGGGGTTCCCTTAACTGATGGATCACTGGATCTGGCAAATTGTGATGGTGGGGCAGTTTCAAGAAAGAGGGAAGTTGATGATTGTATTAATAGTCAATTGTATACAGACTCCTTCCAAAGTATGGGTAATCACCTCCAGGAAAACAGAGTATTTGTGAAGCAAGAGTTCTGCGAGAATGACTACAGGAGGGAAAAGAAGGCCAGGGCATCCAAGTCTGGAGGGAAGGATTCCTCTGCAAGTAAAAGCAGTGGTACACTGGAGAAAAAGGGTAGACACACAAAGAATCGCCAAAGTGGGCAAGATCTAGGTAGCTCTCTGTCCCAACAGAGGTTAGATGGTATGGACTTATTAAAAAGAGATTTTCGATCTGCTGAACCTTCTTTAGCAGCTACCTCAAGCTCATCTAAAGTTTCTGGCTCACATAAATCAAAACCTGGCTTCCATGAAACAAAAGGCTCACCAGTAGAATCAGTTTCTTCTTCTCCTATGAGAATTGCTAATCCTGATAAACTTCCTTTGACAAAGATGAATGTTGCAGGGAAAGATGAGTCTCGCAATGCTGGTCTTTTTGTTGCAGGTAGTCCTAGAAGACACTCAGATGGTGAAGATAATGGTGGGAGTGAGAGGTCAGGGACAATAAGGAAGGAAAAAACTTCTGCTGCAGTTCAACAAGGGTACCTTGAGTCTTCTGTACTTGATATTCAGGATAAGGATGTTGATCAATTTGGTGTCAGTAAAGCTAAGGCACCAATTGAATCTTCTCATGATATCAGAAAAGGCGAGTTTATTAATGCTAGTGTTGATTATTTAGGTCAAGAGGTCCAATGTGCTGGTAAATCAATAATAATGGATGAACGCCATAATGAGGAAAGTCAGAATGACAATAGTGGCAATCCCAATGTCTCTTATCCAAGAAAATCTGGCAAGGGGTTGTCACGGTCAAAGGACAGGAATCGTAATTTTAAATCTGGTTCTGCTGATGAACAGCCGGATTGTGCTCCTTCCTGTGAGGTAAAATCTATGGATGGTAGAAATAAATTTCAGGAGTGGCCTGGAGTCAAGTCCAATGAAAGTGTGAATAGACTTGATGATGATAAAGAAGCTCTTAGAAAGTTGTCAGGTGAGAGTAGTAAAAGAGAGAATCATTCAAGTGTTGGTCAGTCAGATGCTAAACCAGATGCCTCTGGAGGTCAAGATTTAATGTCAACTATGAAGCAGAATCTTCTGCAGGAAAGCAATTGTGAAGGATATACAAAGAGGTTCCACTCTGAAAAATATGATCGTGCAGAAATTGCTTCTGGGAGAGGGAACTCGTTATCATTGCCGCCTGCAGGAGGAACTCAAAATGAGATGCTGACTGGTCGGCCCCGCCCAGTTTCTGGGTCCCAGAAGGGAAACAGAGCTGACAGGCCACAAGCCGATGATGCATTGAAGGTACAAAAGCAAGTAAAGAAGGCTGATCATCAAAATGGGACTCAACACAGTAGTTCAAGAAATACATCAGGTGGATGTAGGATCAGGGATGTTGATGCCCCAAGTTCAATGAGAAAGGATTCCTCAAGTCAGGCAGCTACCAATGCTTTGAAGGAGGCTAAAGATTTAAAGCATCTGGCTGATCGTCTCAAGGTTTTCCTTACTATCTTCTTGTAACTTTATGTTGCATTTCTGTATTATTCTAGCCTCTAGCAAGCCTCTTCTTTTAACTTCTAAAACTTCCTCAGAATTCTGGATCAAATGTGGAGAGCACAGCACTTTACTTCCAGGCAGCACTGAAGTTTCTTCATAGTGCTTCTCTACTAGAATCTTGCAACAGCGAGAGTAACAAACATGGCGATATGATTCAGTCCGTGCAAATGTACAGTAGCACTGCAAAACTCTGCGAGTAAGTTAAAATGTTAGGTGATCTAGTTGGTGTTTTTCTTCCTTCCTACACCTCTGTTGCCACACATCATTGTTCAAGTTTGATATTTAATTAATTGAAAAAGTTCCTGCTACATGGAAATCTTCTGTGATTGCACTTTGTTTTGGGAAGATTCCACTTTTGTGGCTCTTGAATATGTTTTTACTAACTAATATTCAGGTTTTGTGCCCATGAGTATGAGAGACTAAAGGACATGGCTGCTGCCTCTTTGGCCTACAAGTGTATGGAGGTGGCCTATATGAGAGTAATCTATTCCTCCCATGCCAATGCAAGTAGGGACTGGCGCGAGCTGCAGACAGCTTTGCAAATGGTTCCTCCTGGTATGTGTAGCATATGATTAGTTTACTTGCTTACAGTGCGTCTCTTTTTGCTTATATGCAGTGAATTTGTTTTTTGATATCAAAATCTGAAAATCTTTGGACAGAATGTTTTTCTGGTTTCATTTTGTTGTTTTTGGGTTGTTTTAGGTTCAGACAAGTATTTGTTATTCTGTTTCTCTGGTTTGGGAGAGCTTGAGTTTGTAAATCATCAATATTGTAGTTGCTATTTGACATGATTTGCTAGTTTCTTCAAATTGGCATTCAACCTAAGTTGAGGACGGGCTTTGTTGGTATGCATGCGTATAAATAGATATCTTCAAGCTTACTCATCAGTCTCTCCAGCCCCTTTATCATCTTTTTCTTTCATGTATTCCTTTATGGACTTTGAATTTCTTTATAAATAACATTAATACTGCATTGATTGAGGCAAACTGGTGAAGTTAATATTGGTTTTTGTTTTGACATTAGGCGAGTCTCCTTCTTCCTCTGCCTCTGATGTTGACAATTTAAATCATCCTACAACAGCAGACAAAGTTGCTTTTCCCAAAGGTCTTAGCTCTCCCCAGGTTGCTGGAAATCATGTTATTTCTGCTCGAAACCGTCCTAACTTTGTGCGGTTGCTCAACTTTGTAAGTTTAGTTCTGGTTGTATATAATTTTGATTGTTTTTTTACATGGTATGAGAATGAAAGCATTATAGACCCCTCTCCCCCTCCGCGCTCCCCCCCCTCCCGAAAAAAATAAAAATAAAGTGTCTGCCCTAGCAGTTTTGTGCTTTCAAGCACGAAAAATTTTGTAGTCTTGCCGATGGACTGTCTGTTTTCCCACTCTCTCTTACTGTTATGCATCAAATGTCATTTTTTGCTCCGTGACTTGCGTATCTTATTTAAGTTTAGAGATCTATCATTGCTAAAACCAAATGTGATGATTCGCAGGCGCAGGATGTAAATCATGCAATGGAAGCTTCAAGGAAATCACGAAGTACTTTTGCAGCTGCCAATTTTAGTTCAGGAGGGGCTGAAAGTGGGGAAGCTATAACTTCTGTGAAGAAGGCTCTTGATTATAACTTCCATGATGTGGAGGGAGTGCTTCGTTTGGTACGAGTGGCAATGGAAGCCCTTAACCATTAAGGGAAAAAATCTGGTTGGTAAGGATGGTTTTATACTAGGAGGGAAATTTCATTTTGATGGTTTATCCTTGGGTATGAAGTCCTAGAGTAGAAAAAGGAGAAGGGGTGACCAGCTCTTCTCGTGGCAATCCTCAACACTTACATTAGAAAACTGGCAAGTGCTTGCTTTCTTACACTAACAGGTAGATAAGTGCAATACAAGATAAATTGGATTTTTAGTATATTCTTTCGCAAGCTTCAACTGCTTTCTGTCATGGAAGAAGCTTAGTTAATTTCTTTCTCAGGACAGCATTAAGGACATGGGACTCATAAGGTTCATATGCAAGATGTTTCAAGTTGTATAAATAGGTGATTATACTTCAAAAGTATTGCGGCTGAAGAAATAGTTTTGTATAAGGATAGAGAAGACATCTATAGATAGAGGCAGATTGGTAAAATTGAAAAAGTGGAGTTTGCTATTGTTTTGGCATCACCATTCCCCGGAGGCTGTTTCAGTTCACCTGAGTTATTAAATTTGTTGATTCTATTTTAGTTTGGAGCCTCTTAAGGTAAATACTGCGACAAAAAGCAGCATGTGCTTGCTATTTTGCCACAGGGACTGCTGTTTTCTCAGTTCAAGCACTAAGAACCAGAGACTGTAGCTGACAGTTTCAGGTTTGCTACTCTTAGACATGTCCTACATTAAAAATCAAAATTGCCACATTTAAGTCGATTTTCTTTCCCTTCCATGCCCTTCTCCATTTTAATTTTTAGATTTCTTTCAGTTTCACCTTCCTTCATTTGTATTTGTGCAGGTCAGCTGCAGTAGTACCTGTACCTGTCACAGTATATACCTATGACTCACGAAGATGAGTTGAAAGAATATAAGAAAAACAAGTTGGTGCAAAGTTACTGTGGTAGAAGTCCAGACAAATTTGCAGAAATTCTTTAATTCCTTTTTTCCCTTAAAAGGTTGGTATCTGTTGTTCATTTGGTGGTTTTGGAGTTCTTTCTGCTCTGACGTACCATTGCTTCTAACTATTATTACTTCTTTTGCAGCATATATAATTGTACCATAAACATATCTCTATATGATTCTCATTCTGGAATATGGCAAGTGCTTTTGTTTGTGGGAGAGACCATTGGTTCTGTCATCTCCAAGTTCGGCATCTTAATGCTGATAGGTAAAAACTCTCAGTGGACATTTTTGTTCTTTTATTGAATTGCGATTCTCCTCTCTTCTAAATGTCTTGCAAAAGATGTAGTTGAACTTAGGAGGCGGCGAATAATTTTAACTAACCCTCAACATAGTGGACTAAGAAAGCCCATTGCAAGTAATTGTTATCAGAGTTTGTATCATCTGCAAATAGTTGGCCTTCATTTTAGGACTGTTTGTAAGTGCTACATTATCAAGTTCGAGCAGTATCTGATCTCCATTTAGGCATTTACCATGGACATTGTGTCAATAAGTCAGCGATTCAGTTTTAAGAGGCATGAGCAATTGAGCATCATGTTCCTAGTTTGTATGTTCATATTCTAGGAAGCTCAGCCTTTAACCATGTATTACCACATGGTTGACTCATTTTATGCATTATGGGAGTTTTTTAATTATTGAATATGTGAGTTGCCAGTTAGTTGATGAGGATCGGCACATATCCTTGTTGAATCTAGCAGTTTATGTTTCCACTATTAATATCTAGTATTTGTTTAGCTAATTATATGGATATCCTTTGATTTCAGGCTTAAATAATTTGGGGTGGTTGCATTAATTAATAGCGAAGCTGGCGACGGATTGACCTAGCATCGGAAATTGTTGGTAGGCCGCCGCTATTTCATAATTTGTCGTTATTCCTATGTATATAACAATACATTCATTCGCAAGTCTTAAATCAATGAAGTTGGAGTCGATCTTGGTTATGAATTTTAAATAATTTTAGCCTTGAAAACATTTGATGGATTGTTGTTGACGGAGCGTATCCTCCAACCGAACTAAGTACATCTGCCTTTGGTCTCCTATCGTATCCTTGTTTGTACCTTGGTTAAAAGTTAAAGCTCTTTCATCGTTTGAAAGTCTTTACCAAGAAAAAGCAAAGTTATAATAAAGTATTATTCAACTCTTGCCTTGTTTGTAATAATTGTTGGTAACCAAAGAAGAAAAGAGGTGCAATGAAATAACAGTTAAATTTTAATAGGCCAAATTAAGAACTTCCATGAACTTTACATAACTCTAACTAGAAAACAGGCGAAAAAACCAAAATGATTTTGAATCCATCTCCCTATAACAACCAACATTTACCAAACCCATGTCAGGCCAAATATCGGAAGGTGTTTGGATTCTCCTTGTCTCTCTCCAGGTAGTCTCGTGTGATGAGATCTTCGATTCGTTTCTTTATGGCTTTAATATCAGGCTGCAAAGACATTACCACCACATCATATTAATTATATAGCACAAGATTTAAGAAATATTTTATTACTATTTTAAGTTAGGAGCAGGAATGGAGGTCAAAATTTCCACAAGTGGAGTTAAAAACCTTTTCTGTATGGTTTTTACTTTTTAGTATCATAAATGCACACATGACAGCTTCCTAATCTCACTTGTGGAATTTTTTTTTTTAACTCCAATAAAAGTGGACATGATAATTGTGCTTTTAAGTTAATGGGGTTCCAGTTCATTTTTCTCACCCTACTAGGATAGTTTAGTCTTCTGAGTTTCTAAAAAGACTATTCTCACACGGCATGTGTTGTGCTTGCATGTCAGTTGTGTAAACAAAAAACGGCATCTAAATAGGTCTTAAACTAGACAAACAAAGGGGCTAGCATATACCTTGAACATGCGACTCAGCTGCTCCACACACTCTGAAACCAAATGTTGGTGGCCCAAAACCTTCCTACTCTTCATTATGCGTACAATTGCAGCATCAATAGCATAACGCCTATCTTTATCAACATCTTCAACTACTTTCTTCCTTTCATCCACTGGAGGGAGAGGAACCTGGCACAAAGATAGATTCACAAAGTTCAAATCTTTCTCATCCCAATAGATACATACTACTAAAGGTGAAAACAACATTAGAAAAAAGAGAGTGCTAAAACTGTCCCAGACCTTAATTCTCCTCAACTTGTCGGTAAACTTAGAGTTGAACTCAAAGTAGTCGCTCTGGGAGATGGTTTTTGTGTTTGGCTCTTTACTTAGAATCTTATACTTGGCACATGACAGTGAATGTAGTAATCTGACCAAGTCATCATGGTTCAAGTTCAACTGAGCCATGATCTCCAAATAGCTCAGCCGATCAGATGAATTAAAAAGCAGCAGGACAGCAGCCTGTTTACATAGCCAACTTGGAAATTAGATTCCACAATTAAAGTTGAACACCAAAACTTAGCAAGAGATGAACAAAAATCCATGAGAAATCACAATTAAATGCAAAGTTCATGGTTCAGAGATTCTCTTCACCTGATAAGTTGAAACAATCAGTTCAATACTTTTCTGATCAAACTTGCCATTAATCTGACATGTTCCCAGAGAGTATATCCATGTAAGCTTTCTGTGTTTTGTTTTTGTTTCATAGAACCCTTTGAAAACTTCCACACACTTGACCTGAAACAATGATATTAAATATAAATAACAGTTCTAAACACACCGTGGAGAAATAAAGTTAGTCCCGTCATCAAGGAATATCATCTTCAATCATTACCATCTCGGCAGGGAGATTGAGGTCAAATGATTTATAACTTGGCCAGAATCCTGTTGTGAGAACAGTAACTGTCAAATCAATCCCAGGATGTGCAGCTGAGTTACTCCTAAGATAGTCCTCAAAGCTGGCTTGGTTTTCCCTTGCCAATGTCAGATCTGTGACCTATTAGGGAGGTAAACCACAATTAAAAACCACAATTGGTGTAGACAAACAAACTGGGCTAAAAACACAGGCCGACTCACCATGCCCTCCATCTTTGAGGTGAACTGACCACCACATTGCTGCTTTAGCTTGGTAAGAATACTCCTTTCATGATCGTCATTAGCACTGCGGTCAAAAAGCAGTCGACGAGCAAGCTTCTTCCTGTCAATGTTTGCACACAATAAAGTTTAGGTAAAAAAATTGTAACACGTAAAACCATGCCATTATGATAAATTTTTTTAACAAGCAAATGTGAAACTTAATTACCAAAAAGGAAAGTAGACTCACCTGTAAAATTCAGCAAAGAGGTCTTTGTCACTAATATAGGCAAGCAGCTTAACTACCTGCAGGAACCAACGTATAGTTCAGAATAAATTACAGATGAGATCACCATAAATTTACATCAAATGATGGAAAAGGCACCTTCTCAAGTGTTTCTTCAATGGCTTCATCACTTAATTTCTCACTTCCACCCTTCTTGAGGATATTATCACAGAAAGTTGCCAAAAGCTCTGCACTTGAACTGCCAGTAACAGTTTTGTTGCAGAATACCTCAAAAGCCTCTTTCAAAGCCTATTGAACATTTCAACAAACTATGTTTTAGATGAAATCATTGAACACGATCCTTATTAAAAATTTAGGTATTAGAACACAAACCTTGTGGAAGAGAGTATGGTTTTGAAAACAGTCGGTCACATATGCCATATACTTGTCGTGCAGCTTGATTATTTTCCTTATAAGGACCTGATGAGTAGAAGAATATCAACATCCATAGTGAATTCAAGAGAATCCATAGCTGTAAAAGTTGGGATGTTTACCTGTTCCTGCACACCCGGAGCATTTGAAGCCTGCGTAAATGAGTGAATATCAGCACTTAGAACCAGAAGGTTAATATTAGAAACAATTAAATTATGCAGATTATCATCTATTCCATCAAGGGTTGGGAAAATCATAGTCTAAAGTAGTTGGTGAATCAAAGGCATATCAAACTTAACAGTTAGGAGAACTGCACAAGCACAACAATAATGATGATAAATAAGCACCTTGCCAGCTTGAAATGCTAAAATACTACTTTGCACCCATTCTGTTAGTTTAAGAAAAATATTCCACCCCCTCAATAAATTGCTATCCAAGAAGAATCTTCATGACTTAGTTTAGCAAAGAAAAAAAAAAACAATAAACGTATCCACCATCCAGCAATCATACTTGCTATCATAGAAGGACAACAACAAAATTAACATAGTTACTCACAGCATCTTCTGCCTGTTGAACCAAGGCTGTACCCTCAGCAGTAACATGCTGCAAAAAGGAAGTACTTTAGGTTTAGGTTTTAGGGATATGAGAAAGAAAATCAATTGGTTTGCAGAACAGAGAAAACAAAATATTCAGACCTGCTTGAATACATTAGCAACGGGCTCCAAGCCTCGAGGTATTTTACAATAAAGCCTGTACGTCCTAGAAAGATCCTCCACCTACAGAGTGTAAAGAAGGCCAAGTTAATATCTAACGCATACATTTGCTGGAGCTAATAGCAAGAAGAGTAAGCATTGCTAGAAAAGAAAAAGATTGAACAATACCTTGTCATCTCTAAGCAAGGCCCTGCATCCTGAATGCTCCTTTTCAAGTAGCCGATTTGCATATGTGACCAACAACTCATGTTGCACTTTCTAGATAAAGAACAAACAATAATAAATAGAATGCTCTAGGAATTATAGAACTATCTTTATAAGAACTTATTGTTAATTCTTATCACATAATTCCATGTCAATTCATACGTCAAAAACATGCAATCTCAATGCCTAGGTAGCTAGAAGGAAACATATAAAACAACAACCAGATCTTTCCACTCAAAGAGAATTCACACAGCTTCTATTGTTACATCTAAGTGACTACTTTCATTCATCAAACACTATTCATCTGAGTGACTGTCTTTGAGCAGAGAATTAAAGAAATTCACTAAGAAAAAGAAAATCACCATCAAGCCAAAATTAAGCTCACAGAAAAAAGGCTCTTCATTAACCTATTCCAGCCATTTAACTCACCTCTAACAATTTTGTCTCACTGCTTGAATGCAGGTAATGAGACACTCTCTCCCTTTCCTTTCTTAAGCATTCTTCAGACTGCAATTAACATTAAAGTAAATAAAACAATTAGAACCATCTCAATTACTCAGAGTAAAAAACTTAAAACCTATAAAAAAACAAAAGCAGGGAAACTTAAGCACTTGCCTTCAACATGTACTCCGGACAAGAATCTTCCTCAATCCAGCTCGATGCCTTCCGTGAATAGTAAGCACTAGTATCTTGAAGCAAATCTTCTTCAAAATCATTTTCATAACGATCCATTTGTCCCATGCCAATCTCAACAAAAATGTCTAACACATTCTTCAATAATGCACGGTCTATCTGATCTCCCTCACGTTCTTTATCAATCTGATATGAAGTAACTATTCCCCTTAACTTTTTATTCAAAATGCGACCTAAATATACAATCAACTAAGAAGCAATGATGTGAACTTACAAGGGCAATTACAGCATCTCTGACTTTGGCACGCACTTCCTGATATACCTGAAATTAATAATACAGATCGTAAACAATTATTTAAATGGATATTTGAAGTAATGAGTAGCGCAAACTCTGAAAACCCAGCTCAGTAAATCATAATCAGATATAGGTGATACCAGAAGAATTAATCACAAACCAGATCGCGGAAGCAGGTCAGACCAACTTCATTAAGTGCAGGAAGTGATCTCCTAGCAATGAAGTAGCGATCAAGGTAATGGAAGAAGCGTGATAGCCACCTGACCATTACTTTATGGTTCCCCCATCTTTTAACAAGTTCCCTCAGCATGAACTCATCATGCTTCTCTCTTAAAGACGGCAAAACCTGATCCCAAAGAACGAGAGGAAATTTGAGACAAAAAGCACATTCACAACAAAAAGGTAAATGAATGCATAAATAGCTTCAATGGGGGTTTCTATACAGGAGAAGACTAGTAAAAGAAGAATTTACAGAAGTAACAGACAATAAAACCATAGAGCTTATAAAACAACGAACAAAGCAAACTAGAACTATGATCTTTAAACATCAAACAAATACAACCGAAGTTCTTGGTACATAGAAGCTTAAACAAAATAAATGAAACATGGCATCAGTTTCAGCCCCTGGAATAGGCATTGTAAATTACATTGGTTAAAGATCTTTGTCATGAAATAAAGAAAACATATGAGAATTTCAGTAAGATTTCACAAAGAGGGGATATATACATAAACATCCTCAAAATCATACTAGTAAAAAAAAGCCTCCAAATGAAACCAAGTTTTATGTATAACACTTATTTATCTAAACCAAACCATTAGTTGGCTACCTAATGATGGCTGAGATAGTACCAACTTCCTTACCGTTGAAATAATATACTCTTCAAATGCCTCTCGGTACTTATCATAGAGCTGCTGAGAATAATCATAAGGTGGCTTTTGGGTACACATGTTGTATATGGTACTGTGATAGTCCAATAAAAGAATGATGATGAGAACCAAAATAAAACAGACAACTAAAAATAATAACTAACGGCTCAAAAGAAATCAGCAAAACTGAAGCTAAGTAATGAGGGGTACGTGTAAAGCATCATATATTCTTCTGAGGTAAACGGAGGCTCCGGAAGTCCTTCCAAAATCCTCCTTAGCTTTTTGATCCCCTTATGCATATAATCCCATCCCTGATCTAGTTCAATAGTCTTGCGCTCCATTGTTGTAAAAGAGGAGCTAAGATTTCTTCAGATTAAAATCTGTAAAAGCACATAAACAAAACAATAAAAATCAAACAATCAACAAAACCCTAGCATGAGCATCGGCAAACAAAAATTCAGCAACTAATTGAATTCCACGTAAATAAATGCATAACCAAATAACCATATAACAACCGATGCAGGTCAAACATTGACGAAAATAAACTAAGAACAGTAAAATCAGCGAAATCATAAGCTTCTAAACAATGCCACACGGAAATCAAAGAATATATAACATAGTCAAATAGTCGATCAAAAGATTAGTTTCTTTATTTTTTTCCTTTAAAAAAGAAAGAAAGAAAGAAAACCCTAGAATTAACAAGATTTCAAAGGAAACAATAAAATTACAGCGAAACTAAAGAAGTAAAATTACTTACAAATAGAAGAACACGCAGCGATTAATCAATGGAGTTGTGAAATAGAGAGTAGTTAAAGAAGAAGGAATCGTGGCCTATCGCCAAAGAAGGTTAGAATTGGAGAAAGGAAGGGAGGTGAAGTAATTATGGAGGTGTGGATTGATTGGTTAAAAAGAGAGACATGGACGGCATTTCTAGCTTCGCAAGTGGTGTGCTTATGGCTTTAAATAGCGGGTAATTTTTAGTATTTTACAACCAAAAGAAGTAATGTTTTAGATCAGGATTTGTGCGATGTTTGGGTTTATTTGTAGTTTTCGTTGCTACTTCTAATTAAATGCAAATTCTCCCCTTTTTCTTTTATTAAGATTCTACCTTTCTTTTCTTTTTTTTTTAAAAGGTAATTAACTTCTAAGTTTTAACCGGATTTATTAAGCTAAGTTTTCATGTATGTATATATTTAAAAATTATGTCAAGAGATGAGATTTGTTAAATAAAAAATTTAAATTTTTGGACAAATATTATTATTAAAAATAATTTTTAAGAGAAGATGCCATGTGCTTAAGATTATTTTTTAAGAGGATTTTAAAATACATTGATCTAATATAATTCTAATGGTTAAAAATAAATAAATTTATTAATGGATTGGATATTATTAATAGTTAGGAAATTTTAAAGAATAAATTTTCTTGGTGACCACTGACCACGTAATGCCTCTAAAACTAGAAAGTACAGTTTAGGCTTTAAAATTAAAAAGTTGAGACGAAAAGGAGATTTAATACCTTTATGAGAATGCTTTTGTAATTTTATTCGTGTAAGTTCAATGTAAAATAATCTGTTGGGTCGAAACACATTAAATATTAGGTGTAGTGAGTATAGTTAATTTACTCTTGTGTTGAATATGTTCTTGCTAATAAATTCTCAACACATAATTGTATAGTTTCCACTTAATAAACGTGATATTTGTATATGTATTTTTATAAAATCTTCAATATAATATTTATATTTTAGAAATGTTCAATGTAGTACTTAAATTATTATTAATTTTTTCAAATCGTCAAGCTCACGTGGATAATATAATATTAGGTGAAAAATTAAATAAATTAAATTAAATTAAAACAATAAATAATTAAACATATGGTTAATAAAAAAGTAAATACTAATAAAAAAATATTATTTCAAATGAATTTTTTTTTAAGAGGATGACCATTTATTTAAATGGAGGAGATGACGTTTTTGCTTATGTAAGTTTAATATTTTTTTTTTGTTAATTACATATACAATAAAATTCAATATTATCAAATGGGTAAGCACACCAATTCACGAGCCAATATCGCCTGATAGCCTGGAGTAGGTGTGTCTAAAATCTTAAGGGCATAACCTTCCGTTCAAAATAACTTCGCAACATAATCTGAATGTGTATTGTACCTTAACACTCCATTACCTCTGTAACATCGATCAAATGTGCCGTAACATACTAGAGCAATGCATATCATCGAGGTCCTCCCCTAATAGCCGCTATCCCATGCCACTTTCAGCCCCTCATACACTACACACAGTTTTGCAAATAGTACAAGGACCACACTGATCCTTCTCTTAAAGCCACAAACTCACATTCATTGAGCATCCCTTAAAACCCCTCATACGACAACAACACCATCCCCCATGTCAATAGCAACATCGACATTCACTATCACTCAGTCCTATGGTGGTAGTTGCCAACCAGTACGTTTTTCGCCATCGGTTATGTTTCAGCTCGTGCTCATCGCTCGATCATACCTACCAGCCTGAAAGGTAATCGATTCCAAGTTTGACGATGGTGCAACTTGCACTACACTCGAATTCCGATCACACCACTTGACCATCTTGTGCTAAACACAGACGATTGCTGACCCCTAAGGACCGTGTTTCTCATGGGATGTGACCGCCTCTCGACGTACCAACATAGGAAGTGAGAATACTGCAACTAAAGATATGGATTAAGGTGGTTTCCGCAAGTATATAGGTCAGGTTGTAATATAGTTTGTTTACAATGAAACACTTAGTAAGTATTCCGAGGATCGTACCTAAGGGATCGTACACTTAGATCAATATGTAAGTCACCCACTAGGCCCTTGCCCTTGCTACATCCATTTGAAGCCAATTTGGCTCTCACTGTAGTTGAACCCGTACAAAAACTTTGACCATTAGTAGGACCCAAGTTGCTTTTACTAATCTCACCATCATTATCCTTATCCATATCCAGATCAACAAGTACATCAAACCTTGTACTCCCCGATCTCATCCCATTAGTGTTTGATCCCAACCCAACATCTTTCACAAGTGACCGTCATTTCTGCCACTCTATTACCATCCACGAGTCAAAAGCCTCATCCACCTTCCGTTGCACCTTATTGGACGATCTAGACACAATGGCATCAATCAGCTGACCGCTTCTCTCTCCTTCGATCGCTGAAGGAAAGAGATATGAAATATCAACATTCGGGAATTAAAATAATAAATAATTATCGCAACTTTACTACAAATGTGACAGGTCAGTTGTAATATTTACAATGTTACAATGGAGTACTAGAGTATTCTAAGGATCGAATCCATGAGAATCATGGATTTAACGATTTCTAAATAATGTGTGTGTAAAATAAAGAGTCTAACCAACTAATTGTAAAAAAGCTATATTACGACAAATCATAAACTTAAGAGAAAATAATCTACTTTACTATCTAGCTAATAATGACTAAATTGTAAAACATGTAAATTTAAGAAATTAACAATTAAATAACAAACAGTTGTTGGTTAACATTGATGTGGTTTATTAATCCTTGAATTAGGGATCCAAATCGTTTAAACTCCCAAAATGGCTCTATTTTACCTCTATGTCTCCATTATCTCTCGATCTCACCAGTTAACCTGAGACAAATGAATTGGTGCCCAACAAGATATCCTCTTGGTCTCACTTGCCTAAACGTTCTCTTAGGGTAGTCAATCTTAAGTTTTTAAATCCATTCAAATTAGTCCCATTTATTACGATTTGGTCCTTCATCCAAAAATCAGCTCACCACATCTCCATCAACCAACCCCATTAAAAGTTTAGCTACTCATGTTGAAAATAAAACTAACAACCATGAAAATGAAAAGCAAAAAAGCCATTAAAGCAAAGCTTGAGAAAAATATAAAAGTTGAGATTTTTATGCAAGAAAACTTAAAAGGCATGTAAATAAAAGCTTTCAATAAGAAAATCTAAAGCAATAAACATAAAAAGAACAAACTTTAACAAGTACAAAGTAAAAGAAATTGAAATACATTAAACTAAGTCTGAAAATGTCTTACAACCGAGGTAATGAGACTAAAAGTGCAAATAAACCTAAACTAAAGTGATAACTAACTTAACTAACATTGAGAACAACTAAAACAAGAAGAAAATTTGTGGGGAAATGTAAAATCTATAGCTAAGGAAATGAAAATAAAAAAAAAATCTAAAAGAAGAGAAAGAAAAGCTAAAAGAAACTAAAGAAAACCCTAAGCTAAAACTCCTCTAATGTGGCCTCCTTTTCTCTCAGCCAAATATTGGCTAATATAAACAGCTATTCTAACCCTATTCTTGTGCCTAAAAAACCCTTGAACGAGTCTTTAACGATTGGTGCTTCGGGTGGACAAAGACTACCCTTTTTATCTAATTTTGTCCCCTAAAGATATTATTATCGCGATACCTCAGACAATTTCGAACTTGGGGTTTTCTTGGAGGGTGGATATCGTGATACCCAAAGTGGATATTGCAATACCACTGAAGGGTGGTTTCTAATCTCGAGTCTATTGGAGGTATCGTGATTCCAAGGTTTGGATATCGCAATGCCCTCTCCTTTGGTGCCGTTCTCGCTCGTTTTCAGCCTCTAACACGTCCCTATATCACTCAACCATATGTTAGGACCCCTCAATGGTACTATTGGCCAATTTGGGTCTTAAAATGAGTAAAAGCAAAGCATTTACACTTATTAACTAAAAATTTAAAAATCACGAAAAACTATGGAAAAGATGTTGGTGCGGTCATTGAGAGCACCAAAAATATCCTATTCCCTGTAAAATAGTAAAAATAACAGTAAAGGGGAAGTAGGGTCGAATCCTCAGGGACCGGATTGTACGAATGCTCGTTTCTTGAAATCCTGGACAATTTCTTGGCCAAGAAAACATGCGTTCCTGAAAAATAAAAAAAAACAGAATTAAAAGTTGATCTTTAAAAAATAAAAGCAGAATTTAAAGTTGACTGAAATTGTGATTACGAGAATTAAAACAAAAATAAAAATAAACAGAGTTGAGAAAATAAAGAGTTTCTTATGTAGCGAGATTCCAGCCTCCAATTGCCTAGATCCGCCTTGGGCTCAATCCTCGGCTTTTAGATGACCCTTCTCAAACCAAGTAAGCTAGTTATAGTGGAAGAGGACGCCTACGACCACCAGCTCCAAGAATTTAGACTTACGAATTTAGGGAACCTGACTCTAGCCTGCAATCGCTTTTATGGGATCGTCTATGCTAGATCAACGCTTCTCAATGGAGAATCCCATGCCATTTTGTCTCTTGAGCTCACCAACCTCTGACGCAGTAAGTTAACGAACCGACTGTGCAATCCTTCCAAAACATACAAAGCAGCCGCCTTTGCATACGTTGAAAAGTTTACTTCTTAAGGGACATGGACGAAAGCGTCAGCCCCGTAGTGCGGAGAAACGATGAATACTTGGCGAGAAGGCTAAGTACGGATTCTAAGCCTCAAGAACCTTTTTTTGGGGAACATCGACAACCTTCGGCTAGATGGGTTTAGTGGCTCATGGTTGTGTTGTAAAAGAAAATAATTATAAAAATGGAAAAGGGAATTTTATTGAAAGAAAATATGGAAAGAACAAAAGGCTAGACTTTTGAGGGGAGAGTGTTCTTAGAAAAGATGGATCCATTTTGAGTCACTTCACCCCTATTTATAGCTAGGGGAGATAGTCTAATCCTACTTAAACTCCCCAAAAGATAAATACATTTAATTGAAGATAAATAAAATAAAATCCTAAAATTAAATAATCCTTAATAATTATCTTAATATTAATTATCCTAATATAATTAAAATGGAATTTGATAGAATAAAATCTCTTCTTTTTGCATTTCAACCCTTGTGTCCTCCATGCTTGCACTTTTGGCACCAACTTTTCCCTGTGTCGCACATTGGCCCATTTTATCTCTAAATTCACGCTTTTGGCCCTTAATTTCGCTTTTGCCTCCAATTTAGTCCCTATGAGATAAAAGATCATAAATAGCTCAAATTAGTAGGATCATACTCAGAATAAACACATAATTAATACATAAAAATATGTTATTCTAGAGTATTATCAAATTCCCCCTACTTAGCCCATGCTTGCCCTCAAGTATGGTTATTAACCACTGTGAAAATTAGATTTTTCCATAAAAGAAATACCACTCCAAAGTTTCATAAAAATTAGTCAAAAATGCATATGAAAAATAAAGAGAGCCCTAAGCTTGCTTTAAGTAAAACAGAAAAAGTTTTCCAATTAATACAGACATTAACATCAACTTGAATTATTTCATGGAAATTAGGTAAATTACTAAACCTACCAAGACACCCTCTTTGTTTCTTCCTTTAGTCCCAAATTTTATTTACGTACACATATTTTTTTCTTTTTCTTTTTCTCTTTTTTTTTTCTTTCTTTTCTTTTATTTATTTAATTAATTATTTATTTGCTTAGAAATATATTGCTATTTCCGGTTAGCGGAGTTTTTCCCATCACGTCACACAACCTTTTGACGCGAAGTAGAATGACAACCCAAGCACCCTACCCGGTTACTATCGATCCCACGCTCGGGCTACACTCATAACCTCGGCTAGCGGAGTTTTACTTGTCACGTCACACAACCTTTTGACGCGAAGTAGAATGACAACCCAAGCACCCTACCCCGGTTACTCAGTCAGTCACGTTCTAAGCTGTACTCATAACCACGAAAAAAATTATTAACAATTAAACGAAATTTAAATTTTTGAGAACTTAGGAAAAACAATGATAAGTTTCAATAATCACCTAATATCCATGAACATAAATTAAGCATGCAATCAATTTAAGTGTTCACTTTATATTAAACTTGATCAATTTCACAAAAAGTAAGATAGAGTTAACTCTATTAATCACAATTATTTTTAGCCTAATAAAAATAAAACAGTGGAGATGGCATTAATTATGGGAAAAATCATAATTTCCTCAGAGGGCAATAATCATGCTTGTGGGGCAAACAGTAGGCAATTCCTGGTCAAAATCTTAGGCATGAAAAGAGGCAGGATATTCTAAAAAAAAATAAATGTGGACAAAATGGGGCCTCAAATAGCGACACCAAACAAAAACACGGCAGCAACAACAACCAAAATCACAGCAGAAAATGACAGAAACAACGAAGAATTCCTCCCCCTACTTAAAACACATTGTCCTCAATGTTGACTAAAAGAGATGAATAGGTAGAAATGTTTAGTAAAACTCCCCGTGTAGTTACCGTCGATCGCGTATGATGGCAAAGAGCTCGGTGGAGAAGAAGAAGAAGATGGCGAGGATGGGTCGTACAGAGGAGAGGAGGACGGTGCAGTGTGTAAGGAAGAGAGGAAGAGAAATCGGCAGTGGGGATGTTAAGGAGAGTTGCGGCGACTGGTAGAAGAAGAAAGGGAAAAATTGAAAAATATCTTAGGGTTTTGGGTGTTATTTGTGGCTGAAGGTGGGTGTTTGGTTGCAGGGATATGAGGATTTGGCTGCAGGGATATGGTTACTCTGGTCTGGAATACGGACTGGATAGGGCTGTTTGATTCCATTTTTCTAATTTTTTACTTTTTTCTTCGTATTTTCGCTCCGTTTCACCTAGGCAGAAGAAGAGAAAAGTATTAATATTAAAAAAACAATAAATAAAGTTACGAAAATAAAAGAAAATAATAAATAATAAAAAAATAAAAAAAATTGGGTTGCCTCCCAACAAGCGCTTGTTTAACGTCACTAGCTTGACGCCTCTACTAGTATTGGAGCTGTTCCAACTGAATTCTTTCGTCCGTATGGGCTCGAAAATTCTCCAAAAATGTGCACTTGAGATGTTCGGGAAGTGGTTTTAATTCCAGATTTGGTGCCTGCACAATAGAAGGTAGAAGTTTAGTATCCTTAGGAGCTAATAATTTATTAACAGAAAAATCATTAAACATCATTTTAGATTTATCTCCATAAGATGACTCAAAATTTTGTTCTACTAATGAGTCCATTATGTCGACATGGTTTACGCTCAAGATTTCACTTGGATGACTAATAGCATCGTAAACATTAAACTTCGCGATCTCCCCATCAAACTCTATCGTGAAAGTTCCACTTCGTACGTCGATCTTAGTATTTGCAGTACTAAGGAAAGGTCGCCCCAACAAGATGTCTGAAGACCCAGGAGCTTTATCCTCCTCTATTTTTATCACATAAAAATCTGCAGGGAAAATAAGCTCGTTAACTTTCACTAATACGTCCTCAAGGACTCCTTTAGGATGCACAACAGACCTGTCCGCCAACTGTATAGTAACACCTGTTTTTGTCAAAAAACCCGCGTTAAGTGATTCATAAATAGAAAAAGGCATTACACTTATAGAGGCCCCTAAATCACACATAGCCTTTTTTATTCTCAAGTGGCCTATTTTGCATGGTATCGCAAACATGCCCCTATCTTTACATTTCGCCGGCATTTTTCGCTGTAACATTGCAGATACATTTTCACCAACATTTACCCTTTCATTACCTGTTAATTTCCGTTTGTTGGTGTAAAGCTCTTTAAGAAACTTGGCATAACGTGGAATTAGTCTGATGGCATCCAATAGTGGTATATTGATCTCGACATTTCTAAATGTTTCGAGGATCTCTTTGTCCTCTTTACCTCTTCGACATTGGTAAAACTTTTCTGGAAATGGAGGTTGAATTATGGGCAATGGGGGTTTCGTTCGGACCTATTCATCGTTCTTGGGCTTTTATTGTGCAGAATCTTGGCCAAGATTTCTGCCAGGAATTGGTTCCAATACCTTTCCACTTTGCAACGTCACTGCATTTGCGTGTTTTCTTGGATTCGATTACATTTGTGACGGCAGGCTTCCTTGAGAGTTCAATTTCTCAACCGATATGGTCAATTCTCTTATAGGCGCCTCGGTTTTCGTTGAAAATCCTTCATTTCTCTTTAGAAATTAAGAGTTTCTTTGTTGAAAATCAAGGACATTAGTGTTAATTTATTGACCATGGTTTCTAAGAAATTACCCGAATCTTGATTTGTTGTGGAAGCTAATTTTGGTATGGTCTGGTTATACCGTGGGTTGGTCCCATAACTCAAGTTAGGATGGTCCCTCCACCCCGGGTTGTAGGTATTAGCGTAGGGTCGTCGACGCTTTTGTGACGCGCGGAGAAATTTCCCACAAGATCCGGATGGGCCATGGTATCACCATACAAAACCGGGACATGCATCAATTGCATGATCGTGAGTAGCACATATTCCGCATAACCGAAATCGTCTTTATTTTTTACGCAAGAAGAGTATTCATCATATTAGTAAGTTTATCAAGTCTATCTTCTATTGTAGAATTACTTAGCTGGTGAACCCTTCTAGGGGGTTCAGGATTGGCTCGAAATTGTTGAGAATTTGCAGCCATCGTGGAGATCAAGTCTCTTGCTTGTTGGGGAGTCATGTTGACCAATGCTCATCCACTAGCGGCGTCTACCATATTCATCTCCATGGGCTTCAAGCCTTCATAAAAGTATTGGAAGAGAGATTGCTCCGTTATACCATGTTGTGGGCAACTTGCACACAATTTCTTAAATCGCTCCCAATAGTCGTAAAGGGACTTAGCTTCTTTTTGCCTTATTCCAACGATCTTCCTTCTTAGCTCAGTTGCTCGAGATGCTGGAAAAAACCTGTTGAGGAACAAACGAGATAAATCAGCCCAAGTGGTAATAGATCCAGAGGGTAAATAGAATAACCATTCCTTAGCAGAATCTGCTAAGGAGAAAGGAAAAACGCGTAATTTAATTTGATCCTCAGTTACCCCCTGAGGTTTCATACTAAGACAAACCATATGAAACTCTTTCAGATGTTTGTGGGGATTTTCATTTTGCAACCCACGAAAAGTTGGCAGTAACTGGATTAAACCTGACTTCAGTTCAAAATCGGTATCCATAGTAGGATATGCGATGCACAATGGCGGTTGTTCTGCCAGAGCTTCGGCCAGTTGCCAAATTGTTTGAGCCATTGGTTGATGTGCTAGATTCGGGTTTTCGTTAACCCTAGTTTCAAGCACTTCTTCAGGTGAATCGACTTCTACCTTATCACTTTCAAATGTTCGAGTAGGGTTTTTGCAAACCCTAGACTCTACTTCATCGTCGATTCTGATTATTTCTGGCGGTGGATTGCTTTGAGTCCCAACCACCACTGACTGCTTTTTCCTTAGATTTGTTTCCTTGCGATTGGCTTTCGCAGTCTTTTCAATCTCTGAGTCAAACGCAAGAGTGCTTGGAGCAGATCTGGTCATAGAAAACAAAAAACAAGATTAGTATGTTGCCAGTCCCCGGCAACGGCGCCAAAATTTGATGCGGTCGTTGAGAGCACCAAAAATATCATATTCCCTGTAAAATAGTAAAAAATAATAGTAAATGGGAAGTAGGATCGAATCTTCAGGGACCGGATTGTAAGAATGCTCGTTTCTTGAAGTCCTGGACAATTTCTTGGCCAAGAAAACCTGTGTTCCTGAAAAATAAAAAAACAAAATTAAAAGTTGATCTTTAAAAAATAAAAGTAGAATTTAAAGTTGACTGAAATTGTGATTACGAGAATTAAAACAAAAATAAAAATAAACAGAGTTGAGAAAATAAAGAGTTTCTTATATAGCGAGATTCCAGCCTTCAGTTGCCTAGATCTGCCTTGGGCTCAATCCTTGGCTTTTAGGTGACCCTTCTCAAACCAAGTAAGCCAGTTATAGTGGAAGAGGACGCCTACGACCACCAGCTCCAAGAATTTAGACTTACAAATTTAGGGAACCTGACTCTAGCCTGCAATCGCTTTTGTGGGATCGTCTATGCTAGATCAACGCTTTTCAATGGCGAATCCCACGCCATTTTGTCTCTTGGGCTCGCCAACCTCTGACGCAGTAAGTTAACGAACCGATTGTGCAATCCTTCATACAAAGCGTCTGCCTTTGCATACGTTGAAAAGTTTACTTCTTAAGGGACATGGACGGAAGCGTCAACCCCGTAGTGCGGAGAAACGATGAATACTTGACGAGAAGGCTAAGTACGGATTCTAAGCCTCAAGAACCCTTTTTTGGGGAACATCGACAACTTTCGGCTAGATGGGTTTAGTGGTTCATGGTTGTGGTGTAAAAGAAAATAATTATAAAAATGGAAAAGGGAATTTTATTGAAAGAAAATATGGAAAGAACAAAAGCCTAGACTTTTGAGGGGAGAGTGTTTACAGAAAAAGATGGATCCATTTTGAGTCACTTCACCCCCTATTTATAGCTAGGGGAGATAGTCTAATCCTACTTAAACTCCCCAAAAGATAAATACATTTAATTGAAGATAGATAAAATAAAATCCTAAAATTAAATAATCCTTAATAATTATCTTAATATTAATTATCCTAATATAATTAAAATGGAATTTGATAGAATAAAATCTCTTCTTTTTGCATTTCAACCCTTGTGTCCTCCATGCTTGCACTTTTGGCACCAACTTTTCCCTATGTCGCACATTGGCCCATTTTATCTCTAAATTCACGCTTTTGGCCCTTAATTTTGCTTTTTTGCCTCCAATTTAGTCCCTATGAGATAAAAGATCATAAATAGCTCAAATTAGCAGGATCATACTCAGAATAAACACATAATTAATACATAAAAATACGTTATTCTAAAGTATTATCAGATGCTACTTTGTTTGAGAATAAGCTCCTTAAGTATACAGAGAAAGCCTAATTTGCCATATCAAACTACGACAGATCATCGATATTTGTCCCACATTTGAGGTTTGTTTGCCCTCAACCCTACCGAATAGACAAGCTTTTCACAAATGGTCATACCGACCATAATTATAGTAGATCATCAAAAGAGATTTGTATTCAACCCGTTGAATACAATTTTCCACATTCACTTTCGAAACCAACAGTTGGCTGAGATCAACCACCACTGTTAATATAGCAAAACAACCCCTAAATGCAAACATAGTATTCATATCAATCTTAATTAGCTTACATACCAAATAACCAATCATTATTAAGAGGCTCATTTGGTAATAGATACTTGGCAGCCCAGGTAAACAGATTCATGCCGTCATATGTTTCGGATAACACTCATCTGTTGAAAATCCCGTATTCCAAGGCTACACAACTAGATAATGGCAAAAAACAACCCATGGACCTTTCGTCAACACATTCGAGAAGTTTCACCATAAAGTAGTAATTATCCAAGTCCATAAGTTGAAATGACTAAATTGATCTCCAATTTTCTAACCCCTTGTTAAACAGAGTGTTAAACCCAATCTTCCTTCCCAAGAACTTGACAACGGCTGTGTTCTTCATACTATCCTCTAACAGTTTGTGCACTCGCTTAGAAAATATGATTGATGGCATACTATAATTGGCTCTCATCTGCACATCTTCAGCCTCCAACAAGATATCCTCCGCTACAAAATCATCACCCCTCATACCACCTCTCCCACCAGACACGACCACCTTATCTCAAAAAGACACCCCTGACCAGGAAATGCCTTCGTCGTCGGGCGTCGCTTGCAAACCAGACGTAGCCTCCTCCTGAAAACGTACCTTCTTACTTGCACCATTGACAACCTCACCACTATTCAGACCTGCTCCCTTTGAAGCCCCATCTATCTCCACATCTAAGAAATCCATAACTTCCATGAGTTTCACAGGCTCTGTAAATATTCTCCACCGATAAGTTTAATATTTACTTTTTTTTATTAACCATATGTTTAGTTTTTTTTTTTTTTTAATTTAAGTTTTTTTTTTTGTTTTATTTAGTTTTTCTCATAATGTTATATTATCCACGTGGACTTAATGATTTAGAAAAAAAATTCTACGTGTCAAATTTTCATTGGCTGATTTAGCAATTTACTAATGGTGTTAACACCAATTACCATAATAAAACACATATTAACAGTTTAGGTATCAAATCGAGCATTTCCAAAGTACAAGTACCACATTCGACATATTATGAAAATATATGTGCTTAAGAGTGAGCAAAACTCTATTCGATTTGAAAAAAATTGAAAAAAAAATTAAATTTCGAGTTAATCGAATCAAGTTATTCAAATTATTCGAGTCAACTCGAATAAGTAATTCGAGTTTCGAGTTTGAATCAACTTGAATTTTACAATTCGAGTAACTCAAATAATTCAAATAACAAATTGGTGTAAATACCATTTTGGTCCTTGTCAAGTTTGAAAATGAGCAAATTGGTCACTCTCTCAACAAAAGTTACAAAAAAAAAAATCAAAAATTTAAAATAATTTTTAAAATTCAGAATATTTATAAAATATTAAAATTTATATTTTAAAAAAAATCTAAATATTCCAAAAAAAAAATCTAAAAATATATAAAGAAAGTTAAAAAATTAAAAATTTTATAGAATAATAATTTTGGGACCTAAATAAGTTAATTAATTATTCAATTTTATCATACTAAAATATTTTTTTATTATTTTGCTTTGAAAAAGTTTTCAAATATATATGGTTTCAAATTTATGTGCTCCAACATGGGATTATTTATACTATAATAAGATTTTAATTTGACATGTTTAATTTTTTAATCTAACTCAAATATTTCACTTGATTCGACTCGAATCAAATTTTATTTCACTCGACTCGATTCGAAAAAAAATTCAAATCGAGTTAGGATGATAAAGTAAGACTCGTCAACTCGAAATTTTTTCACTCGATTTGATCGAACACTCACCCTTACATGTGCTATAATAAAATAGATATTAATAATTCAAATATCACATTAGACATTTTCAAAATATAAATATGGTATTAAACATTTTATGAAACTACAACCCAACTTTCAATTAACAATCTCATCATCCTCTATGGGAGGTTCAGAGGTAGAAAATGGACTTTGGGCTTTTTCCCAAAACCCAAGGAGATTGCCCATGAATTTGCAGTAATGGGTCTCGCAAGTTCCAGATGCCACAAGATTTTGAGTCCTGCTGGATGACTGTATTTTTACTTAATAATTTTTATCATAGTTAATTATTTTATAGCATTAGGCCTAAAATTAAAAAAATTAAACTCACGGATGCAACTAAATTAACTAAAGCAACTCAAAATTGGAAAATAGAAAAGAAAAATAAATTAGTTGTGTAATTAACCCCTGCCAGTGGGACAAAGGTAAAAGCAAAAATTCTGTAAAGGTGAATGTCCAATTCCTATGACTAGACAAAGATTTCAATATTGAGTGATAGGTATTGGGTTCCAATATTGTAAATGGAAATTCTTCTAATTTAAGATTCCACTCGTTTTGATATTAAATTTAATTTGGATATCATAATTTTTTTTTTAAATAAAGCAAATGGATTTGATGGACTTAGTTCTTGAATTTTTTTTACAGTTTAAATAGGTTTCAAAATTGAATTCCATTAAATATTTTAGTCTATTTTTATAATCATGTTAAAATATGATAATATGTCATTTTAAGATTATTAAAAAATATAAAAAATTTAAAAAAAAATATTTAAAAAATTATGAAATCTAAATAAAGTTTTAAAAAATTATCAAAATAATATATATAAAAATTCGATCAAGAGCTGCATTTAGTAACAAATTTGCCTTTAAATTTGTGGTATAGGGTAGGGATAATTGTTTGTGTTTTGTCATTGTTTCCATCTTTTTACGTAGGAATATAACGTCTCTTTCTTCATTGCAAAAGAGAGGACGTGGGGCTGAGGGTGGGGCACGTATATTTTAGTGAGAAGCAGTAAAGCAAGTTGAGAAAGCCAAAAAAAAAAAAAACGAAAGAAAGAAAGAAATTTATTTTTTATTATTGAAATTGGATTAAGTATGGTTTTTATTGGGAAATCCCTTATTTGCTGGAGAAAAGAAAAAAAGAAAAAGATATCCCTTATTTGATTAAAAAAGAAAAAAAGAAAAAAGAAAAAAGAAGAAGCAAGAAAACAAAACCCAAAAGATGGTGGAAATTGAAATAACAAGATCTGGATGTGTTGATGTGAAAATTAACTAGATCAACGAAGGTGAAGATGAATATTTTGAATTTAATTTTTGTTATACCTATTTAGAAGGGACATGTGACACCATGATAAGGCACTTGAGAGACTTCTGTAATGGCTATTTGCTTACCTCTCGGCATACAACACTTGGCATATTCTTCACCTAAGCGTTTTGATAGTCTCCTACCCCCCTGGTCACTAGATGACCAGTCACCCGGAGATCTCATCCTCCAAGCCACTCGCTTTCAGTAGGTGCACATCTACCTTCAAAGAGGGGACTACTAAGCGTAACAACTTCGTACTACCTCAGCTAAGGGAATGTCATAACAATACCGTGCATGAGGACCACTCACGTACAACGATCTTGCAACCTAGACGATCGTATGATCACCATATCCTAGATTTGCCAATGACATGACCTCATTGAGCACGAGCCCTCCTTCCTTATAAATATCTTGTGGGATGAGAAATAGGAGATCGAACCTCCAACCTTTCAGAAACCTTAAGCACTACTCAACACTCAGTCTCCTCTGCTACCTCCTCCTCCTTACTTACCTCCTTTCTCTAGCTTGCTGCTTGCTTATGTGAACTAGCCATCCTTGCACCACCACATCCACCTTCTTATCTCCTCTCTTGTTGACACTTGTATCAACAATTCTTATTAAATTAAAAATGAGTTTTCAATGTTTTTTGTTCAATGAAAATTTGGATAATTTTTTTATAATTGTTTTATTTTTATATTAATTTTATATGTATATTTAAAAAAAAGGAGAAGAATCCACTTATAGTGGTATACAATTGCATTAGTTTTACATTATTTCGTATTTTTTTGTACCATCAATATTTAAATGATCCAACGTTATATTTCATATTTCATTTACGTGAACCATGCATGTTAAATTTGATGTAAATTAAAAAATTCTAACTATTTATTTTATGTAAGAGAACTTTTAACTATTTAATAAATATTTATATACATAATAATTTAGACCGATGCGATAGACATATCAAATTGATTTAGAAATTTACAAGCATGAAAAATATAATTATATCTATAAATTTAACGGTTAAATTGTTAAAATGTTAATAGTACAAAATGTGTTTAGATTTTTTAATACATATATATATATATATATATATATATAATATTTTATAAAAAATTCAAGTGATGATATGACACGATCTTATAATATCACATCATCACATCTAAACTACATTACAAGATGAACAAACACATTTAATGGAACACAAATTTAAAGAACAATTTAGATAAAAAAAATTAAATATCAAATTGGAAAAACAATTCAAATTCAAACACAAAGACTACATTGGATTTAAATGCACCCTAATGAGTTAAAATCTAAAATCCTTTCTTTTTCCACTGGAACACAATGGTAAGTGTAGGTGTTTGGCAAGACATCAGTCCAGTGGTATAATCTCACTAGATGTTAAAAATGAAACTGGTGTTTTACGCACCGTCAATCCAGTGGTATAATCTCACTGGATGTCAAAATTGAAACTGAAGCAAAAGAGTCTATTTATTTAGGTTTTCTTTAGATCACCGTTCAGATTATAATCGGTGAAGTTAAAAATAAAGATGGTTGTGAGATTAATTACTGTAGTAATGAGATTAGATACTGCAATAGTGAGATTAAAACCAATGATGAGATGTGTATTTGGATTCAAACGCAATTATAACGGTGAGATGAAAATTAAAAATGACTATTAAAGATATTAAATCAAATTGTGTATATGTAAAATAAATGATAAAACTATTAAAATTCTATTTATATTAATAAAATAATATATAAACCAAATTATATTTATGTAAATAATAATTTATTGATACATGATGTCAATGGAAATGGAGAATTAGAGAGGGTGGTGTCGAAGAAGGCCACTTCACCCATTCTAGGGCTAAGAGCCAGAAAAGTAGAAGGATTCAGGTAAAAATAATTAAGAGCTTAGTGTATTAGGGTTTTTGAGTGGGAGGAGTCTCCTTTTTATATGATACATTGGGATATTTATAAATAAGGGATTCCTACCCAATTATACCACTCATTAGGTTTTGGGTGAATGGGTGGTCTAATTGAAGGTCGAACTAGATCCAAATTGAAGTATGGATATAAATAATTAATTAATAAACTAAAAAATAATCTATTTCACAACAGCAAAACAGACTTTTAGCGGCGTTTTTTTAGGTAAAACTATTTGCGGCGCTTGTAACTAAAAAATAATCTATTTCACAACAGCAAAACAGACTTTTAGCGGCGTTTTTTTAGGTAAAACTATTTGCGGCGCTTTTACAAGCGCCGCAAAAAATGCCGCTATGGAAAACGCCGCTAAATTTTGCGAAAAAATGCCGCTAAAGAACATGACCTTTAGCGGTGCTTTTTTCAAAACGCCGCTAAAGAATATGACCTTTAGCGGCGCTTTTCCCAAAACGCCGCTAAAGGTAATGAAAAATAAAAAAAAATTAAAATATTATACTTTTAGCGGCGCTTTTCCTAAAAACGCCGCTAAATGTCTTGAAAAATAAAAATAAAAAATAAAATATTATAAAAATGGCACAAATCCAATTTAGAAATGTATTAAAATGGAAATTCATTAACAATACGTATTAAAATGGAAATTCATGAACAAGACGTATAAGAAATTGCGATCGAGGTACGTTGATACCAATAGCATGATCAAAAAACTTAATCACATAAGGAAAACACATGGTTAGACAGGTCTTTTTACATTTTAATACATTATAACCATAATTGGTACAATTTTATACCCTAATTGTCGCACTTGACTACAATTTCCATTGAAGAACCTTGATTCCATTGACCTCCCGCAACCAATTTTATAGTTTAGAAATCGAAATCCACGCCAGAAACAACATAGTAAGAAAGAGATACAACCCTTTTTGGTATCGAATCGCTCCCTTGTGCAAGTTGTGAGAAACCAACCCTGACTGCAACTATAACCAGAGTAGATAATCTACCATAAAGATAGACCAATTGCAATTTAATATTAGATTTAGCAAAACTAATTAGTGATTGAGAAAACAAGGGAGCTAGGCGAGGGCCTATATGAGAAAATTACAGCCTGAAACTTTCACTCCAAAAGACTAATTACAGTAAAATAATGAATGCAGTACCAGCTATAACATTTGTGGGAACATAATAGGGCAGGTTGGTAAGCTTGTGTTGGTCAGTGATAAACCGAAATAGTAACATATTTTAGGCCCACATTTAGTATGCTTTTGGATGAATTATCCCTTGATTTATGTAAAAAGGTGCTCTTAATCCGTTCTTTTCATGTCTTATACTCAGGAAAGCACCCAAGGATAAAAAGAACGAGAAATGGGCTCAAAACGGGACCAAAACGGACCAATGAGGAAATTGACACGGCCTGGTCTTGGACCCACACGGTCGTGCCAAGTCAATCATCTAAAACACGGTCTAACCCCGACTCACACGGCCGTGCCTCATTAAAGAAGTCCGAGCACGACCTGGCCACGATCCACACGGGCGTGTGCCATGGCCGTGTCCCTGTCGCTGGAAAGAGCAATTTTACTCGGATTTGGATGCTTGGAGGCAAAGAAACACACTCCAAAGTCTAATTAAACCCCCAATTAGGAATTGCACTCAAATTAGGATACTTGGAGGCCAAGTAACACATCTCAAAGCCTATATAAACACCCTATGGGGTAACTTATTCGGGGAGTTCGACAGAAACCCTCTGTCGAGGGGAGCCCAAAGCCATCGTCTAGGGGCGTCGTGCTAGGCTAGAGAAGGCAGATTTGTGGGGATTCACTCAGGGATAGCCAGTTGATCCATCTGAAGAAGCCAGAATTATACTCAAGACGGAGGATCTCCTCTTCAATTCCTTCAGGGGGCTTTAGGGATTTCTTATGTTTTGTTTTATCTTTTCTCTTGAGATGTTTTCCTTTATTGTTATGAACTAAACCCTTCGGATACCCGAAGGGGATGAAACCTATGATGAATCTTGTTATTGTTTTCTCAATTATATGATAAATACTTGGTTTGTTCTTAATTATGTAAGCTTAATCCAAATTTAATGTGCTTAGGTGGAGGAGGAATAGACCACCGCCAAGAGTAGATCCAACATAATTAAGTGGAGTTGATCGCACGCCTAGAGATAGGGTGACGAGATTTTCTTTGGATTAGGTGAAACCTAATATGGGAATCCATAGATCGACTTCATCGCTATTCTAGGGGTTATTATAAGAGAACGAGAGTTCCACTAATTAACCTAGGGTTAGACGTTATTCGCCTCGAGAGAGGGTTTAATATACGTTAAGGAGTCTTACGGATCAAACTAAGTGAATAAATCGTATGGTTCAGTGTTAGATAACAAGTGAAGTCTAGGTGGATTCTTCCTAGGGTATCATCTAAATCAACTGAGTTTTTCCCAAGTTATTTTCCAAATTCATTCTTCTTTGTCTTAGAGTCTTTAGTTTAGTAGTTAATTAATTTAGATTAATAAATAATTTCACTTATTTTAGGCTAAATAATAAAAAGAAAGTTAGTATTAGTACTTTTAGTTCCTTTGGGTTCGATAATCCGGTCTTGCCTAAGCTATACTACTGTTCGATAGGTGCACTTGCCTCAATCGTTGTCAGAGTTAGTTTCCAGGTTCGATCATTCTTTTTATAAATTTTAAAGCCCTGATTCGCAGCGATCAAGTTTTTGACGCCGTTGCCGGGGAACTAAAATATTAAGAAAGCTCTATTTTTATTACTTTAGCCATTATTTTTATTTTTTTGCAATTTATTTTTATTTTTACTTTTAATTTTTAAAATTTGCTAAATTTTCTTTCTTTTTTTTTCCTAGCAGGTACCTCTAGTTTATGACTAGAAGGAACCCGAGAGGACCTTTAGAATACGATAGTAATATTGAAGCTACCGCTCGGAGAAATTGCAGAGAAATTAGGCGAGCCCTAAATTACCAAGAAGGAGAGCGAGAAGACAGATCCAATCCTACTGAAGGGATGGACGAAAATAACCCACCACCACGAGATGTGGGAGAAAATAATGCTCCTCGTACTATGTATGATTATGCTAAACCTCATTTAACAGGAGCCGAATCTAGAATTGTTAGGCCTGCTATAGCCGCTAATAATTTTGAATTAAAGCCTAACACTATACAAATGATTCAACAGTTTGTTCAATTTGATGGTTTACAGGACGAAGATCCAAACACTCATATAGCTAATTTTTTAGAGTTCTGTGATACCTTCAAAATAAATGGCATTTCTGATGATGCCATACGACTTCGGTTATTTCCCTTTTCATTAAAGAATAAAGCTAAACAGTGATTAAACTCGTTACCACGAGGGTCAATCACTACATGGGATCAAATGACCGAAAATTTTTTATTAAAATATTTCCCACCGACCAAAATGGCCAAATTACGTAATGATATCTCTTCTTTTGTGCAGATGGATTTAGAAACACTATACGATGCATGGGAGAGATATAAAGATCTCTTGAGAAGGTGTCCACACCATGGTTTACCCTTGTGGCTCCAAATCCAGACTTTCTATAACGGGGTAAACCCATCAACGAGGCAACTAATTGATTCAGCCGCCGGTGGAACCTTTAATAATAAAACTTTTGAGGCAGCCTACGAGTTTATAGAAGATATGTCACTGAATAACTATCAGTGGCAAGTTACAAGAACAAGGCCAACAAAAACCGCTGAAGTTTACAACCTCTACGCAGTAACCATGCTATCAAATCAGGTAGAGTTGATGAATAAGAAGCTTGATAGTTTGTGTTCTTCGCAGTACATCCAAAGAATGCAAAGGCGACGTAAGTGGGCGTGGATAATCCTCGAGTACCCACCCTACCAACGAGAGCACGAGAGTGAACAGATGAACTATATATGTAATAATTTTAGATCTAATAATAACCAATATAGTAATAATTATAATCCAAGTTGGAGGAACCACCCAAATTTTTCGTGGGGAGGTCAAGGAAATCAAGGAAATCAAAGACAACAACCTCCTCAAAATCTTCAGAATCAGCCCTATCCACAGGAAAAGAAGTCGAATCTTGAAGAGACGCTGAACAAATTCATAGCATCCACAGAAGCCCGTCTTCAAAAAATTGAGGTAACACTCGACACCCAACAAACATCGATCAAAACGATCGAAAACCAAGTTGGAGGACTTACAAAGGTAATCGGGGAAATTACCCAGTCAGTCGGACAAATTGCGAAGCTATTATCCAAACGACCGCAAGGGCGTCTACCGAGGAATACTAAAATTAATCCAAAGGAGCAAATCCAAGCCATAACAGCTCAAGAAAGCGAAGAAGTAGACGAACCCAGTCCAACACAAGGAAACGAGGTAGAAAAAGGTAAAGTTGAGGTAACACAAGACAAGCCAAAATCGGTAATCAAGGAGTACCAACCTCGCATACCATATCCCGAAACGTTAATAAGAGACGACACAGAGGAACAATTCGATAAGTTTCTTAAACTTTTAAAGAAATTACATATTAACTTACCGCTACTTGAAGCTCTTTCACAGATGCCAGATTCTAAGAAATTTTTAAAAGAGCTTCTGACAAACAAACGGAAGTTAGACGAGTCGTCACATGTGAAACTTAACGCAAAGTGCTCAGCAATTCTCCAAAATAGACTACCACAAAAGCTAAAAGATCCAGGGAGTTTTACAATTCCATGTTTAATTGGTAGACTAACTGTTGATAACGCGTTAGCTGATTTAGGGGCAAGCATAAATGTCATGCCTTATAAATTGTTTAAACAATTAGGTCTAGGGAAACCCACACAAACTAGGATGAGCATTCAATTAGTTGATAAAACTGTTAGAATTCCTAGGGGTATTATCGAAGATGTTCTTGTAAAAATTGATGATTCGTTTTCCAAGAGATTTTGTTGTCTTAGACATGGATGAGGATAATTCGATTCCCTAATTTTTAGGAAGACCCTTTTAGCGACTGCCAGGACTAAAATTGATGTTGATGCAGGAGAACTCATACTTTGTGTAGGTAATGAGACGGTCACCCTCAAGGCTCTCGACTCGACTAGAACATCGAATAATCAAGGTGAGAACGTAAATTCTCATCGATAACCATTCGGTTAACCCTTATTTTCGTGAAGCACCACCAAAGAATACAATCGAACCCGATCCTAAACCCCAGACCGACAAAGAAATAACTCTTGAGGAACGAGGGATTCGGTTCAATGATCTAGACGAGTGGAAGACACACTTCAAGGAGAAATTAGGGATACACGACGAAGAAACGGAACCACACAAGGTAAAACCGAAAGAGCCGCCAGATGAGCTCATAGGAACAACAAACCACTTCAAAATAGGGGACCAAGTACTGTTAGATCAGCAGATCCTCGAATATCTCTCCTCGGACCCTAGCACAAACAAAGAAATATCTTTTAGGGTAACAAGTGTTTTCCCACTTTAGAACAATCGAGGTAAGTAATCCTATTTTTGGTACTTTTACTATAAACACATCTCGACTTAAATTTTTTCACGAGGACACAAATGATAGCATGAGGAAGGACTTCCAACTTCTCAAACAACCCTGAAGAAGTAAACGAGAGGAGAGTCTAGCTTAAGACTATAAACGAGCGCTTCTCGGGAGGCAACCTTGAGCAAAGAACACAATTTATTTTTTTACATTTTGCTTTAAATTTATTTTTATTTTTCTTCTTTTCTTTACACCTAGTTATAAACTAACAAGGGGTGCAGAATTCAGTGACACGCTTGCTTGCACACCGCGCGTGGCCGTGGCCATGTGGACCGTAAGAATCCCCGTACTGACATAGCAGAGGCCGTACGAATCAGTTCCAACCACTTTTCGAGCTCACAGACTCAACCACTCCACCACGGGCACCGACAATGGGGCACGCACTGCTCCCATGATCGTGAAGCTATCGCTTTCCAACCCACAGGCGAGAACATGCCCGTGCCTGAAAACCGTGCCAACATACTGACTTGTCGAACACAGGCTAGACACGAGCGTGGGTAACCAACACGCCTAGGAACACGACCATGCGATGTGGCCGTGTAAATCGACACACCCTCCGTCCACGGGCGTGGGAGAGCCTCAGATGCAAAATTTTATTTAAACCCCACAGCCCTCCCCCTTCACCCCACATTCTTCCATCTTTTTCTTTCCTTCTGTTCTCCCTCTTTCTTTTTCCCTTTTTCTTAATAAGTCCTTAGACTCTTGAGCTACAACAAAATTATATCCATGGCAAAGAAGCGTAAAAGGCCAATCTCCTCAAGGGAGACCGATTCACACGAGTTCATGCCGGCAGCTTCATCCAAACAACAAGCCAAGGATATTTGAGGCTATCTAGTTTTTATTTCATTTTTCTCTTTTCTTTCATTCTCCTTCCCTTTAACAATCTTATGCTTAATATAGTTTATTTTATCTTAGTTTCTTAATTTTAGGTTCTAAAGGCTGCTAGAGAATCACGCCACAACCACCACCATATCCTCAGCCTTAGAAATCACACCCAACAATAAGGACTCTACGGTCCATCAATCTTTTCTTTTAATTTTAGTTTCATCTTTATTTTTCTTCACTTTAGCTTGCTTTTCTTTAATTATTTAATTAATATAGTTTTAATTATTATTATTATATCCTGGCTAATCCTGCATAAGCTACCCAATTTCTTCATCTAGTACAGAATCGTCACCCAGACCGGCCCCTCCAACATATCGTTCATCCAGCTCAAGGAATACATCCATAATTCAGGGAGTTTCACTTATTCCCATATCTTCTGATCTGAATGTTACATTTATATTATATATATTTGTACATTGAGGGCAATGTACATCTTAAGTGTGGGGGGGTGAACAACCTAAAAAGGTGCCTAACTTTTTTCATTATTCGCAAATTTCTGAAATTAGGTACCAAACTTTTTGCATTATTTTCAAATCCCTGAATTTAGTCTTGTTTGAAAGTAATTTACTCATATTACTAATTAAGATGAAATTTTTGATGATTTATGATTTTTATTGATATGTTTTAGATTAAGTCATTGATAATTGTGCATTGATAATTAAATTCTAAGAATACTAGAGAATCAAGCATGATAAGTCTATTTTTCTGAATTAAAAATTTTCTAGGTTATCGAACTGAGTTTAAATATTACTTTGAAGTTTGAAATTTACGAGGTTGACATCAAAATACCCATAATTTTTGTGAGTTTTTGAGCCTTATAGAGCATAAATTCTTTTTCGTGCTCACTTTATTGATTATGAGTATGTCAACACTGATTTTTTATTCTAGAACTTGCATCGATTATACATGTCGAGACCACATTTTTTGATTTGATACACAGAGATGATAAAGACACCTAGGATCTAACCCATTTACTCCATTAAAAGCCTACCTTTACAAATTAACCCCTAGTGAACCCCTTTTCCTAACAACCTTATTTATTGACTCACCCACTAATATTAACCCGAAACCCTTTGTTTTTATTATCACCATTCCTTTTGACTACCCTTATATCGAGATTTGATTTGATTAATAGCCTAACTATGTTTTTTTTATTTTCAGTTGTGTATTTATTAGTTTGTTCTTAAAAAAAAAACGAAGTATATTCATTATTAGTTATGTGATTAAACGAGCTTATACATTTAAATTGCAAATATCGAAAAAGAAACTCGTATTATTAGTTGATGTAAATATTATTATTAGTTCATTAGTTCTTAGTTAGGTAATTTGTCAATTCAAACTCGATTCTAACCTTCTAATTCAGCCTTATTCCACACCTTAACCCTAGCCCCGTTACAACCCAAACAAAGACCTTTTGATTTGTGTTTCATCTCATATTTCAGTGGTGGAGATTTGATTTTCATGTAAGCCTATGGGATTAACTCTTCATGTTCGACTTTTGAGTGCCTAAATTTTGAACCTTAAACACTTTGAGCGATTTGAGTGAATCTTTAGTGAGGATGTCAATCCTTGACAATTTCGAATCAGAGGTAATTATTTAGATGAAGGGAAACACCTATGTTTTGTGCTACAAAATATAAGGCTTATATTGTTTGAATTTTTAGGACACTTTGAGTTGAATTATCCATGTATAAATTATCTCTGAATTATGATGAGACACTATTAATGACTATTATGAATTATAGGAAGTTCGTTTTAATTGTAAGTTGAGAATTTTGCTTGAGGACAAACAAAAGCTTAAGTGTGGGGGTATTTGATAAACCGAAATAGTAACATATTTTAGGCCCACATTTAGTATGCTTTTGGATGAATTATCCCTTGATTAATGTAAAAAGGTGCTCTTAATCCTTTCTTTTCATGTCTTATACTCAGGAAAGCACCCAAGGATAAAAAGAACGAGAAACGGGCTCAAAACGGGACCAAAACGGACTAATGAGGAAATCGACACGGCCTGGTCTTGGACCCACACGGTCGTGCCAAGTCAATCATCTAAAACACGGTCTAACCCCGACTCACATGGCTGTGCCTCATTAAAGAAGTCCGAGCACGGCCTGGCCACGATCCACACGGACGTGTGCCATGGCCGTGTCCCTATCGCTGGAAAGAGCAATTTTACTCAGATTTGGATGCTTGGAGGCAAAGAAACACACTCTAAAGTCTAATTAAACCCCCAATTAGGAATTGCACTCAAATTAGGATACTTGGAGGCCAAGTAACACATCTCAAAGCCTATATAAACACCCTAGGGGGCAACTTATTCGGGAGTTCGACAGAAACCCTGCACGAGGGGAGCCCAAAGCCATCGTCTAGGGGCGTCGTGCTAGGCCAGAGAAGGCAGATTTGTGGGGATTCACTCAGGGATAGCCAGTTGATCCATCTCAAGAAGCCAAAATTATACTCAAGACGAATGATCTCCTCTTCAATTTCTTCAGGGGGTTTTAGGGATTTCTTATGTTTTGTTTTATCTTTTCTCTTGAGATGTTTTCCTTTATTGTTATGAACTAAACCCTTCTGATACAGAAGGGATGAAACCTATGATGAATCTTGTTATTGTTTTTTCGAATTATATGATAAATACTTAGTTTGTTCTTAATTATGTGAGCTTAATCCAAATTTAATGTGCTTAGGTGGAGGAGGAATAGACCACGCCAAGAGTAGATCCAACATAATTAAGTGGAGTTGATCGCACGCCTAGAGATAGGGTGACGAGATTTTGTTGGATTAGGGTGAAACCTAATATGGAAATCCATAGATCGATTTACTGCTATTCTAGGGGGTTATTATAAGAGAACGAGAGTTCCACTAATTAACCTAGGGTTAGACGTTATTCGCCTCGAGAGAGGGTTTAATATACGTTAGGGAGTCTTACGGATCAAACTAAGTGAATAAATCGTATGGTTCAGTGTTAGATAACAAGTGAAGTCTAGGTGGATTCTTCCTAGGGTATCATCTAAATCAACTGAGTTTTTCCCAAGTTATTTTCCAAATTCATTCTTCTTTGTCTTAGAGTCTTTAGTTTAGTAGTTAATTAATTTAGATTAATAAACAATTTCACTTATTTTAGGCTAAATAATAAAAAGAAAGTTAGTATTAGTACTTTTAGTTCCTTTGGGTTCGATAATCCAGGTCTTGCCTAAGCTATACTCACTGCTCGATAGGTGCACTTGCATCAATCATTGTCGAGTTAGTTTCGTGTTCGATCATTCTTTTATAAATTTTAAAGCTCGATTCAGCAATGATCAACAAGATCATACTTTAAAACGTACACCATTCCGTGCTCATCTCCAAGATACCTAAAAGTAATGATGTGGTAATGATGTCGAGACTCCAACTACATCACTAACATCTGCAGGAAAGAAATGCTAAATAATGGTGTTAGTGTAAACAGGATACAAAGTGCTTTATACATGTAGTTGGTGCCATGAATGGCTTTGAAAGCGATTATATTCGACTCCCACTTTATGCTAGAAGCTATCCGCCTTTGTCCCAAATCCTGACACTGTGGGCATCAATAACCTATTATTAAGGCAATCATATAAGCCAAAATACAAGTAAAGCAGAGAAACAGTGAGACAGAAGACAAAAAAGAATATATATATATATATACTCGTTCTGAACAGCAAAGTCATGCAGCTAGAAATGGTGCTTCCAATTCAACTACCTTTTCAATAAACACATAATAAGGTGAATGAACAATCAAATACCTGAATCTCATTTTCGTTTGACACGCTAACAAGAAAACCTTGATTTTGTAGAAACTGTCAAGGAAAAAGAAATGTATCACAGAAAGGAAAGACAACAAAAAGAAATGGATGAATGAACACCTTCTTGAAGCTAGAATGTCTATGCATTTAAAATAAAAGCCAAATTTACTATGATTGTCAAAATACACAATCAAATATAGCGAACATGGACACCTGCAAACTGACAGAACAGGCTCAATGATCTAACTTACAAACCTCCAAATTTTTGAAAGGTATGTGCTTAGGTGACACTAGAAGCGCTTCTACATATTCGCCACCGATCACTTTAATCCTCCCATTCCTAAACCAAGAATAAAATCATTCAATTCATTAAGATTTTTTTTTTTACCAAAACAGAATCAAACAGAAATCATACTTTCACAGAAGTATTTCATCTTTCAGCTAAGCAAACATCTCTGATTCAGAAACGGAAATAACTAACTTTAAAATCAATTTTGAAGTCGGTGATTGCTTAACTTTTGGATAATTAAACTAAACAAAATCAATATTTTTGCAAAATTATTAAACTTTCGTTTAACCAAAATATCCCTAAACTATATTAGAAACAAAAATAAAATAATATACCCCAAAATGAATTAAACAATGATTTCAATGAATGTTTTTAATTTAAATAATCAAACACAACTAATAATTCAGCAAAACTAGTGCACTTTTTGACTAGCAAAACATCTCTAAACTAAACTAGAAACAAATTTAACTACCTTCAAAACGAAATAAACAATGTTTGATTTCAATGAATGCTTCAAATTCGAGTTATACTTAAACCAAAACAAAATTAAATAATGATTACATTTAACTAAAAAAATATTTTTTTTATATTTATTTACTACTTCATGACCAGCTGATGATAACAATCTTCAGAGGGCTGTGTCCCTCTGAAGCACACAAAAATGTTGTCGTGTTCAACACTTTTATCTCTAAACATGACAACTTGTGTGTCAGCTTGTCCAAGGAAATCTGCCCAAAAGTCATTATAATTTATAATGAAACAATCAAATTTATAAATAAAAATACTGAAAATCAAGAGGTTAGGTTGGGTACCATTCCAATAATCATTAAATCCCAAAAACTCCATCTGCACACAAACATTGATAATGAATGTAAAATTCAATGGTATACAAGTAAATCCAACTTCTTTTTACAAATAATAACAATAGAAGAAACAAAAACCATCTTTATACCTCCCATTGACCTTCGATTAAAGCCTTATTGTAAGCAGCATTATTGTAAACCGCCTTACAGGCCATGATGGAAACTGCTGGATAATACATGGGATTCCCATATTTAATATCACTATCTAACTTGGTTCTCATGTCTATAAATCCGATAAAAGACATAAATGTTGCGGCCTTATAGTCTGGAATCACAATCTTCACTGTTCAGGACATCATTAGGTAGATTCGTCAGTTTCCAAATAATGTCGAAAATAATGATAGAAGAAATAGACGTAAAGATATATACCGTGCATGATATTTCTTATGAGACCAAAGAAACCACCATTAGCATAGAGAAAGTTGAGTGAATACACTATGATTCTCCCCATGATCTTCACTGGGAAAGTTATCTTAAGCAGAAACTTTTGTAAGAGCACAGAGATGACTATAAGAAATCTAAAGAAGACACTTTCCTGTCTCTCAAAAGAGGAGTGGATAAATTTTCTCTTCCTTAAATTACTAGAAAATAAGACTTTAACAGTATCAGACCAGGAGGCTTCCTTAGAATTTATTACCAAATAATTTGAACAATACACTTTCTCGCTCAATTTGGCCTCCATGGTCAACACTGCAAAACACTAGTGGGAAATTGAACATATACAAAAGAGATTTTGTGACGTAGCATGTACGTACCCGAATAATTTTGTGGCCGACCCAACTACGACAGAAGCAAAAGCCTGTTTGCAAGCGGTGATAGTAGCTGAGGAATTGGGCTTTCGAAGATTAGTGGTGGAGGGAGATTCCTCGACTGTAGTAAAAATAAGTTCATTCGTAAAAAAAGTAAATATTAAACAAATTTAATATATATATATATATATAAATATTTACAAATGAATAATATTAAACAAATTTGAAATGTGAAATATTCATGCATGAATTTCAATAAAAAATTTACAAATATAAAAAAAGGTGAGCTACGTGTAGCACGTTTGTTGTAAAAATGAAGATGAGGAAGTAAGAGAACTTTGTGACGTAGAGAACAAACATTGGGTTGCATGTTTATGTACCAAATAGTAATACTTCTAAAAAAAGTGTGTATTAACTATAAATATCAACAAAATACTTGCACCCATAGCGGGGACAACTTTTTTCCGTCTAAACAAGAAAGGAACAAAATCCGAATTCCACATATCAAAGTAAATCAATAAGAATATCCTTAAATAAAACAACAATCTTATTGTAAGTTCGAAAACATACACCAATGCTCCACCATCACTCCCCAATCTTGTAACACTTCCTTTTCCAAATGAACTATTTATATCATTCATTGCAGCTTCCAATGTTTTTTGCTGGAATAAAAAGGAAAGAAAAGGAATCAAGCATATAAAATTATGCATTCAAATAAAACCAATCTCGATTAACATATTTTGACAAAACAAAATAAACGGGAAGGCAGTATACCCAAAACCAAATTCATCAAGAACAGGGTAGATGATTACTTTTGTTCTTGTATTTTGCATTGTAAAATTCACTATAAAGCCAAAGCAGATGGTAAAGAACCAAAATCATAATCGACATAGCAATGAACAAATGACTAAAACAAAAATACAAGTGGTAGTAAGTGTCGAATGCAGCTATGTTCCAACAAATATATCCTCTCTTTTTTATTCCTAATTTTCATATATTCAGAGGATCATATCTCAAAAATGGCTAGTATAGGAAAAATGAAAATCCATTAACATAGTACAAAGTGCTCTATATGAAAGTAAACTATAGCTTACCATCCAAAGTTTTTACTGAAGTTTCAATTTTTAAAAGCAGAAAACAAACCAAGTTAGCAAATGAAACAAACCCAAACCGCAGAATTGCAAGTAAGTTTCAAATGGGGCAATTTTTTTCTTGCTAAGACAAGCAAAAAAAAAAAGAAAAGAAAAGAAAAGAAAAACCCACAAAAATGAATAGCTCTAAATGACCAAACTCTTCGAAGTGAGCTTTCAAAGCAATCCCAGAACCATAGCAATGAAAAATAGTTACAGGATATATAAACATCAATTAAAACAAAACAAAGCATAAAACAAAAATCAGAATGAGAATGAGAAAGCAGTGGCCTAAAACTGAGAGAGCAGTATAGTTATTACAACACTAAAAATGAGCTTACATTTTTTGCTCGTTCTATTTTCTGACAGGAGAACAAATCATGGCTGCCAACACTTGAATACCGGTTTCAAGGCTGGCGATTTGGGGAAAAATAGTGGGGCTGCTGATTTCGGGTTGAAATTAGGGATTTTGAGGGGAAAAAATAGTAGGGAGAAAAGGTAGGGGGGAAAACCTTAACGTAAAAAGGTTGAAATTCTGCAATTTTGGGCTTCAATTTAGGGATTTCAGAAGAAAAGGGAAATGAAATTCAGAAGAAGGGGAAATTGATTAAGTCAATCGGGTTTAATGGTTGGGGGAAATGGAGGAGAGCAAAACAGCGATGTTTTGCCTAAAACAATTCAAGCTTTGCGGCGTTTATCCAATAGCGCCGCTAAAGACCTACCTATTGCGCCGTTTAACATAAAACGCCACTAAAAAACATATAAAATAACATCGTTTTAATTAAAATACAATAATATTTTTGCGGCATTTTTGAGTAGCGCCGCTATATCCCAACCTTTTGCGGCGTTTTTGATAAAACGCCACTAAAACATAAACAAACAATTTGCGGCGTTTCTTTAAAAACGTCACTATAGCATATCCTATTGAACTAAAACCCCGATAAAATGACTGCGTTTTCGGACGCAGAGAACATATTCGCGGCGTTTTTTATGAAAACGCCACTATTTCTCAATTTTAATTTTTTTTCATTTTTAACTTATTTTTTTCTTTCAAAATTTTTGTGCTGAGATTATCATTTTTTGGAATTTTTATTTTTTAAACATTTTGAATATTAAACTTTTTAAAAAAAAATTGGAATTTTTTTGAAGATTTTTATAATTTTTAAATTAACATATAAAAAACATACTTTTTATGTCATATAAAAAACAGGCTTTTTAAATTAACAAATTTGGATATCGATACATCTCAAAATTATATATGAATTTCGGTTTAATATTGTATAATTGTAGACGTGAAATTCTAATTGTGGTTTAAATGTAGTTTGTTAGCAAAAAAATAAAGCCGATCGCAATTTCTTTAATCGCAAGATTACATAAAAATGGAACGGGCAGCAATTCAATTATTTATCGAAAATACATTATTGATGCCACTCCAATAATCATGTCAAAATAGTTCAGTAAATCATGCAAGAATGTTCAAATAAATATCTTAACAGTATTATCTATCGTATTCGTATATGCATTGCTGCTATGCATGAAAAAGAGGAGGATGAATTTAACATCACTTCAAATTTAGGTAAATCCACGCTCTTTTGAGTATTGAACTTTTAACTTTAATTTTTTTCAATTTTAATTTTAATTTTAATTTTTTTTCAATTTTAATTTTAATTTTAATTTTAACCTATATTTTTCTATGTTTTTTCTTTCAAAATTTTTCTGCTGAGATTATCATTTTTTTGAATTTTTATTTTTATTATATTTTGAGTATTGAACTTTTTAACTAAAATATTAAATATTAAATTTTTAAGTTTTTAAGTTTTTAATTTTTTATTATTAAAATTTAAAAATTTAATTACCATTATCAACTCTTTTAGGAATTTCTTTTTTCTTTCTTTTTACATCAACATTAGTTGTTTAGATTTTTATATAAATGACATTTAATTATATGTATACACCAAAATTTTGATATAGATACATCTCAGAATTATATATGAATTTTGGTTTAATGTGTAATTCTAGATGTGAAATTCTAATTGTGGTTTAAATGTATAGTTGAAACTTTAATTTTGATTTAATCATACACATTATTTTAAAATATAAATACATCAATATATTTTTATATTGAATAAATATAAATTTTTATGTATGCAATATATAAATAAAAAATGATGTTAATTATATCAATAATTGTGTTAATATTTTACAAGATCTGGATCAAATTAAAGTTCATGTATACAATTGCACACTAAACCATTGTTCATGTATGCTTTTGGGATTTAACCCATTTTGATATATATATTTTTTAAAATAATAATTTACATTTATCTTATTTTGATTTATATTCTAAAAAATCCAAGATTAATCCCTAAATCATAAACCTTAGACCCTAAATATTATACCCTAAACCACAAATACCAAACACTAAATCCCAAACTCAAAACCCCAAACCATAAATCCTAGACTATAAAACTCGAACCCTAAACTCTAAACCACAAACCTTAAACCATAATCCGAGACCAAATTTTTGGGAATTCATGTGGCCAATGTTAGTGTAGTACAAAACATATATTTTATATTCTTATATTAAATAATATGGGTGTAGTACAAAATAGCATGAACCTCAGTAAATTCCAAATGTTTTTTGGTTTTCAAACAGTATCCTTAAACCTTAAACCTCAAATCTTAAACCCTAAATCCAAACTATAAAACTTTAAACCATAAACCCTAAGCTATAAAACATAAACCCTTAACCTAAAATAATAAACATTATATCATAAATCCTAAAACTCTAAACTATAGACATTAAACCTTAAATTCTAAACCCTAAACCCTAAAATAAAATATTTTCTTTGCGGCGCTTTGATAAAAAACGCCACTAAAGCATACCTTTTGTGGCGTTTTAATAAAAACGCCGCTAATGCTCAGATCTATAGCGGCGTTTTTACCAAAGCGCCGCTAATGCTCAGATCTTTAGCGGCGTTTAGGCCAAAAACGCCGCTATTGCTCAACTTTTTGCGGCGTTTTCTTTCAAACGCCGCTAATGTATAATATTTGCGGTGTTTTTTTAAAAAGCCACTAAAAACGCCGCTAAAAGTCTGTTTTGGTGTAGTGTTTTTATATGAAAGAAATTAATTATATATATTTTGATAATAATTACAATATTTTATAATCTTAAATTATTCAACTAAAATATTGATGCATATAATAGTTAATTCAAAAAAATAATTCAAAAAAGTGCATATAATAATTGTTGTTTTTTTATTACATGATATTATACCTTTACAAGAAAAAATAAATAAAATCATGGCTTCTTAGGTAATAATGGAAAATGGTATTGCAATAAGAAGCAAAATTTTTCGCTCGACAAAATAAAGTGTTTCTGCTGTACGCTCTAAAAAAATTAATAAAATCTTTTATCAAATCAATCGATTATAAGTCCAAAGAAGACTAATAGAGATAATGTTATATAAATAAATTTATTGGTATATATTATAGATTTGTTGAACCTATGTGATGGTTTGATGGTCAAAGGTGTTTACCGTCATCATACGTGAGCTGGTTATAAGTCACGCTAGTCGCATTGGTTGTTCGGATTTTATCTTGTTATTGTAATTCACCAAAAATATTATAGATTTTGTTATTTATATAAAATATTGTTATATAAATAGATATGTTAAAAAATCATAAAAATTATAAAATCATTTATTGGCATTAAAAATTTTACAATTTTTAATTAAATTTTTTTAAGAATTTTTACAACGTTAGATTTCCAATAAGACTTTGAGTATTTGGTTAGAAAATTATATTTTTCATTAGGGGTTTGAGTAAATAGTTGATGGTTTTGATGGTTATTAGAGAATATTGTTATTTGTGAGATATATTGTTATTTAAGGGATATTTTATTATGTATCATATAGAGAGATTGTGAACTGATGACATGGCATGTTGACCCTGGATGTTGATTGGCATTGACCTTGATGTTGATCGGCCAACGGGGTCAACGTGACATGTCATCTTTTCACAATCTCTTTATATGATACATAACAAAATATCTCCTCAATAATAATATATCTTATTAAATAACAATATTCTTTAACAACTACAAAAACTATCAACTCCTAATGAAAAACACAAATTTCTAATCAAATAATCCAAGTACTATTGGAAACCAAAGTTTGTAGATATTTTTTTTAAAAAATAATAATTAAAAATTGTAAAATTTATAATGCCAAAAAGAATTATAATTATTTTTATGATTTTTAAAATTTTTAATTAACAACGTTTTTACCATTTTTTAAGAATTTTTACAAATTTAAATTTCCAATAGACTTTGAATATTTGGTTAAAAAATTATATTTTTCATTAAAAATTTGAATACATAATTGATGGTTTTAGTAATTATTAGAAATTTATGGAAATAACCAGTCATCTTTCAGGAAAAGGGCAATGAGATTATCAGCCACAAGTGAGTTGAGTAGTAGACCATGTTCTTCAAGATTCCATCTTACTAATGCTAAAATAGGATCCAAGGGAGCACTCTATTATTATTATTATATAAATATTTTTAATAATTTATTTTTTAATATATACAAATATAGTTTTAATAATTTATTATGTATTAATATATTCATTTTAAGGTCTTTTAATAATATTTTTTTATTCTCACTTGCATTTGAATTTAAACATAGTTAATTTTAATTTCACTACTATGTAGGAGAGCAATCGATTTAATCGGCCAGTCTTTTTCAAACTAATTTAATTAATTTTAACATGAAAAATCCAACCTGGTCAACTTTAATTAAAAAAAAAAAGACCAAACTGAACCGATATTAATTCGACCAATTTGGTCGATTTTTGGTTAACCGGCCCAAATTTTTTGAGTTGGGTTTATATAAAATATATTATAAAAAATAAATATATTTTAAATAATTAAAAATAATATAAAACCCGAAAACTAACCGATTAAACCGAGGTTAAGACCGACCAACTCATCTCACCCAACTAAAAAGAAACCAAAATAACTAATTATACCAATTTTTTTCGATTAAAACAGAATATTACTCTCCCCTAAATCTCACCACACTAATAATTAATCTCATCATCATTCTTAAACTCGAAGGAGTGATACAAAACAAAGATCCTACAGCTTATGATTGCATTAACAATGCCTCCCCAACTGAGTCTTTTTAACCCTTTATTTTGTTTGTTTAATACGAATTGACTGTTGGCTTGCATGTAGTTGTCGGTTACAAAAACAAAGGATTATACGTTTGTGGTTGGTTTCAACTTTGAAAGAAAAATGAGCCTTTTTGGGGGAGTGGATACAAGGTTTACACATTGCTTTCCCTTTCCCACTGTTCATCATTCATGAACTTAAAAGGATAGATAAATGGGTGTGGACCCTTTGAACCCTCTTTGGTACCTAGCTAATGCCAAATTGGCCATCTCAGCATTGTCACCTGGAAAATCTTCCAGGGAAGGCTGACAACATAGAATAACCAAAGAAAAACAAAAAACGATAGCTCTCAGACATCCCAGATGGGCTTTTCAATAGTTGAATCCCCATGCGAGTACCGTTGCTGGAAAGGATTCATCATTGGCAGTCTTTGTTGGCTTATTGCTTCCAATTCCAACCTTTGTTGCAGATGCTGCTGTTCGTGCAAATTGGTCGGCCTTGACCCTCCGATCCCCATGAAATCAAGGGTCGTCATGTTACCTCCTCCACTGCTGGCTCTATATATTGATGGCCCCGTTGGCTTCCTTCCTTGCAACAAGTTATAAGAACTACCACTACCTTCATGTTCCATGTTCTTCATCAAGCCTTGGTTTCGGTCAACTCCACTGATGAGCATGTTAGTCAACATTCCCATCTCGTTCATTGCTGAGCTACCTTGAAAAAGTTGGGCGAATTCATTGGGGCTTTTTTGCATGAGTTGGTTGGAGAATCCCTCGCTGATTCCAACCATGCTTGACTGGTCAGTTTGTGATGGGAATTGGTCATAAGATGTGTTTTGCTGCTGAATACCGCCAAAAGTTGGCGGTCTAATGGCCTGGTAAGGACCTGCCATGCTACTTTCAAAGCTTGTTTGCATCATGGGTGAGTTTATACTATTACTTGCAGTTGCACCCATTTGGGCTGCTTTCTGCAGCAAGGCTGTTGCAGACATGTGGGGCGACCCGGCAATTTGGCAACCTTTTTTGGTATCCTGCAAATAATTGAAGCCAGATGAACCGTTTGAACTGAGTTGTAGGCTAGAAGAAGCTGAAGAAATGCTTCTCGTGGTGCCAAATAGAGTGCCCGAGCTGCTTGAAAACATGCCTCCTCCTATGTTCATGGACTTAAATGGCATTGGCACTAGCTCTTGGGGAAGGGATTTGAGTGGGGTACTTTTCGAGTCAAAGTTGTTGAAATCAGATATTCCCATAGATGTGTTGCCATTGCACATTGGCATTGATGACATAAGAAGATCTGGCATTTGGTTTTGTAAGTTTGATCCCGCGTTATTCATTAGCCCTTGGTTCACCTTGATGTTTTCTTCAGCTATTGCATCGCAGAATGCTCTATGGGTGATGAAGCTGTCTCTCCTGCAGCAGTGGGGTCAAATTAGGGTTATTATTAGATTCAAATCTTGCTAAAAGAAAGAAACAGTACTTTTAAAAAAGAGAGAGCTATTTAGACGCATGATTTACTGCAAAAAGGCGTAAAAAAGAGCCTGACAATTATCGGCCATTGTCTAAGTGATAACTAACGCATATATATATTATAATCTAAATCATCATATGCAGGACAACAAACATCCAACATGGTAACTGCACTGCACCCGATTGTACCTTTTTAAAGGAAAACACATCTTTTGACTTCTCCATGCAAAATCATTTGTATAAAGTATGTACAGATAGATAAAAAAAACCTTGAAAAAATGGTTCCACAATCACATTTGTATTCCTTAGTACCACAGGTCTTCTGATGAGCTTTCCAATCCGATTGCACAGCGTATTTTTTGGAGCACTTGTCGCATTTCCATTTCTTCTCGCCATGCTTACGGCTGAAATGCTTCTTTATTCCAGTGAGATCCCCCAGTGCACGAGCAGGGTTGTGGTGGACACAAGTGGGCTCGGGGCATATGTAGACTCGTTTCTTGACTTCAGTGGTGGTCCTTTGCCTTAGCTTCCACGGAAGATTGTGGCCTCTCCGGTGCAATTGTAGGTTCTGGTCCCTTTGAAATCCTTTGTTGCATATCTCGCATACGAACCGATTTGTCGCCATAAGCGTCGTCGGTGATAGAGCTATAACTTCAGCATTTGGATCTGGTTTCATAGAAAGTACAACAATTATATACTTAGTATAAAAAAACAGTCAGAAACAAAAAGAGAAGCGAAAAGTGCAATCAAGCAAACAGTTGTTGGCAATTATCTCATATACATATATATATATATAGCAATAACTGAACCCGTTATATAACAGCTTAATATTTTCTTAAAAATATCTGTAGCAAATGGTTCAAATCTACATATAAATTTAGCATAGAAATAGAAAGCAAAATCGAGAATGATGGTGGGCAAATGGAATTGCCTGGAGTTCCTGGTAAATTTCTCTTCCTCTTGACCGGTGGCTGTGGCTGTGGCTGTGGGTGTTGAGAGGAAGAACTATTGGTGTTGGAAACTGAGGCCGGTGGGAAGTTATTTTTGAGGAGCAGCTGGTGGACTTCCTCTCCAGTGTTACCAGAAGAGAGGCTTCCATCATCGCCTGAGATTTTTGACATTTGAAACTGAGAGGAAACCAAGAAATATAGTGATAATGTGGAAAGCTTGTCTGTTTCCTTAATTTTCATCCATGGCTCCAAATTCAAGTGTTAGTTTCTTGTTTTCGGTGCGGTAACGAAAGGTGGGGGCTTGTTTTTTTTGGTAAACATAAAATCAGGAACCTGCTATCTGTAGAGGAAGACAAAAACCAGGGAATTCTCCTTCATTTCTGGTGAAACGAGAGGGCTCTATCTGCCACAGTAGTACCATTGGAACCTGTTCTTCTTTGGCTTTATATAAATATAATATTTATGTTACAGTGTCAAAGCTTGATGAGGACAACGGCATGGGAATTGGCCCCTTAATTTCCTGATTATTAATTAATTCCCATTCCCTTCCTTCTATTTTTTTTTTAAAATATAAATTAATCTTGTTGATTTTCCAAGATGACTTTTCTTGTATAGAACTAATAATGTGATGATGATGATGATAATTAAAAAATATTGTTACCTAGTTTCCAACAGGTATATATAGAAGTGGAAGCATAAGTGGCAAGCTCTCGCGACTCGGAGAAATCCTTTAAAATATAAATATTAGGTGTAATAACAAGATATATTATATTTTTAAAGAGAGAAATAAGTTTAAACTTTAAAATGATATTGTTGAGAGGGACAATTACAAATCCCGAACATGAATCGTACGTAAAATATGTATAAAAAATAAAAAAAATATTCTTTTAAAAATTAATACTTTCATTTAAAACTTTTTCAAAAATTTAGAGTTTAATACTGGGTGTGAATATATATAATTATTAACTATATAAAACTAAATTACGAGTAATAATATATAGTAAGAATAAATGGTAACAGATTGAAAGAAGCTTATCAAACAAGCTAATGTACATAGAAAATGGTTGCTTGCTGGCTGCTACCTTGTTTTCTAGGTACATTATATAATTATATTATTTTTAGAGTAACAACGACAAGTAAATCTACTTACTAAAATAATAATTTATAATTTTCTTTGCCTTGTTTCAATACATTTTTGGTCAGAAAAAATAAAAATATTTCTCATATAACATTGTATAAGCCTATAAATTCCCATGATTCTTGATAAATGCCTTTTTGAAATTATCCCAATGGTTTTTTTTTTGTTTTTTTTTGTGAGTCTTTTATTGCTCTAAATTGAGGGTAAAAGAAAAAGGATAAATAATAAAAAGTGCATTAATTTTTGGTAAATTACCTAGTTGGTCACCCAATTCTTAGGGTGTTATCATTTGGTCACTAAAAAAAATATTTTTTTAATATTGTCGGGATAAAAAAAAATATTAATGATTAAAGTGAAAAAGCAATAAAAACTAAAATAATACTTTAAAAATTATCAAATTTTACTGCTGAAAAATTTGGTAACCAACTAAGTAATTTATTATTATTATTTGGGGGGGGGGGGGGTTAATAATAAAAAGTGCATTAGCTCTTTCCCTAACTGACAAGATGATAATCCTGAATTAATGGAAGAACAAAACAAAGTCTCCTTCATTTGCTCAATACTAGAAGTTAAATAGAAATGTACACTGTCTGAATTTTCAGTTGACAATATCATTAGTGAAATACTATTGCATATAAAAATACCATTATATCACTTAACTCCTACTTTTTATTCATTCTGGAGGCTCAAATTTGCTCTGTAAGTTCATATTTTTTGTACTTCACTGACCTGTAGAAGAAATTTCATGTAAAAAACACCAATCAAGAAATATTTTTTGTAATTCATGTTAATTATTAGCAGGGATTTTAGGGTAACAAGCATTACTTAAGTAAATATGAAAAATTCAGTATAATGGTGAATACAAATAGAAGTGCTTAGTTATGATCGAAGGAAGGGGGATCGGTATGATTTATGAAGAAGCAAACATCAAACACCAACAGTGTGAAGACAAAGCAATGTCCCAACTTTATACTTTGAAATATTTTATGGCAAAGATGGAATATACAGGAGGACCCTAAGCAGAGCATTTCAAGATGATGAATAATTTAGAAGGAACTAGGTTGCTAATTGTCATAGGCTAAGTAACCCCATGGATAAAAACAACGGAAAAGACGGCCACGGCCCTTATATTCTTTCCCTTCTCTCTCTCTCTATGATTTTTCTTGGTAATGAAAATGATGTTTGATCGAGGTAAAAAAAAAATAACACTAATGAATATTCTATTGTTGAGAAAAGAAAAGAAAAAACTCTTGTTTTTAACATTATTGTAAAGTGATAGATTTGAAAGATTTAATAAGTATTCAAACTCATGTTCTTTGAAATATTAGTCTTAATCTGACCTGGGAGTTAATGGTCAGTTTAGCAATGCTTTTGAAAAGTACTTTTGAGAAATGCTGTGGAAAAATATTTTTAAAAAAAGTTTAGTTTAAAATTTGAGTGTTTAGCATTGCTGTCAAAAAATATTTTTGAGAAATAAAATGTCCATTTTAGACATATTATTATCAAGTAACAAATATGTATTTAAATAATATTTAAATTAGTTAATATTATTATATTTTAGTAAAAATATAAAAAAAATTATTATAACTTGTTATTAATATTTTAGTATATGAAATATAAATTTTAAATATTTTTAAGCAATATATATTAATTATTTATAAAATTTAATTAGAATATATAAACTATATTTTAAATATTTAAATATAACCATTAAATATTTTTAATTAGTATTTTAAAAATATTTTTTTATTTTTAATTAATGATTTTAACACATTTGTAATTAAGGACAAAAAAAAGAAGGAAAGTACTATATTATTGGAGGGGTGAAAAAGTAATTAAGCATTAAAAGTGCTTTTGGGAGAAGAAAAGCTAAAAATTTTAGCTTCTCTTTTTTAGAATTGCTTTTAAAAAACACTTCTGAAAAGCTAAAAATTTCTGCCAAAGCAGCTTGTTTAGCACACCTTTTCTTTCAAAAGTGTTTTTGGAACCAGAAATATTTTTTTTAAGCACTGCAGAACAGGCCTTAAGTTGGTAAGGGTGGACTGAGCTTACTGCGGTTTACCTATGTCGAAACCTTTTTTTTTTAAATCGACTTTTATTTTAAAAAACGAAAAATGGGAGTCGCCACCAATCTTTTTTTTGTGAGGTGTGATCGGATCACCTCGTAATTTGATCGTTTTAATAAGAGGTTTGATTTACTAAAAAAACGATTTTTGGTCTACAAAATTTAAAAAATGGGTTCGGGAGTCGGTTACGCACGAGAAAGGATTAGCACCCTCGTAACGCCAAAAATTGATACCTAGTTGATTACTTGATGTCTTAGTGTCGAAAGTTGAAAACTCAAAAAGAATTTAAAATACGATCCCTCTTTATTAATGTTATTTTTACTTAAAAATCGCTTAAATAAAAAGGTCATCTTATCTCGAGGTAACAAAATGTCATATCCCGTAAGTTAGGATACGACACCTTGAAATCTCGAAAAATAAGTTCGCACTTTTTATTATTTAATTAAATCTAGTGTATTTTGATTTTAAGAGGATATTCAGTAATTTAGATTCAACGAGAAAATCGAAACCCCGTAAGTTAGGGTACGACTTCTCGAATCTCTAAATACGAAACATTGCCTATTTTTTTAAAAAAAATTATGCATTGAGCAAAAATTAACGTAACACTTAAAATGATATATATTTAATTTATTCGGTTATGGTATAAGAACGGACAAATGTGTTTAAATGTAATGTATGGTTTAATGATAATGAAATAATATAAAATGGCTAGGTAGGTAAAATACTAGAATGATAAATAATAAGTAAATAAAGGAATACTATAACAATAATAATATAATCTTAATAATAATACTACTAACGATCATAACATAGTAATAATAAATAAATGAAGTAGCTTAAAATAAATGAAAAAAATAGAAAATGCATGTTAAAAATAAATGGACATGACACGAAAATGCCAAAGATAATAAAAGAAATAGTAAAGTAACAAGAACACACCAAAAGAATAAAATAAAATAAAATAAAATAACAATGACAATAATAATAAAAATGTGCCAATAAAAACATGTGTACAATCTAATTCATGAGTAGGTGTGAAAAAAAAATATAGATAATAAAAATAATAAATAAAATGATGATAATAATAATAAAGGCACAAAAAGAAAAAGAAAAGAAAAAAATAAAAAATGCACGATAAAAGAAGAAAATAAAAATAAAAGAAACAATTTTAAATATTAAAAACAGGTAAAGAACTAATAAAAGTAAATAAATAAATGACTTAATCACAACTTAAATTAAATTAAAAGGATAAATTGAGATAAAATAAATAAATAAAACACTAAAATGAAAAGCACGAAAACAAGAGAGGACCAAATGAGAAATTATCCCAATCCTCAGGACACGCGTCCCTTCTCCATTAGCGAACCGAGGACTTAATTGAAAGCGGGGTAAAATTTAAGGGTACAATTTCTAAAAAAGAAAAAAAGTGAAATTAGGACTAAATTAAAACGACCCAAAAGGCGGAAGGACCAAAAGCGAAAATATCCCCTCCTCTTTAAAACACGCGGATCCTAGGGGGATCCGGGTCGGGTCATCGGGTCTGCCCTAAACGGCGTCGTTTTGGCGTCTGAGGCCAATCCCAAAACGGCGTCGGTTTAGGGGCCTATTTAAGTAAAAAAATTCATTTCCGCTGTGTTTTAAAAAAAAACCTCCCTTCCCTATTTTTTCTCTGAAACACGCCCCAAGCCGAGCCAAGGAGAGCGCGGTTGTTGGGTGATAAAGCCGCCGCCCATCCTGGTGGTGGCAAACAAACTCCCACACCCGGCCCACGAGCTTGAACCGGATCTGGTATGTTCCTTAAATAAATCGGTTTTCAATGTTCTAAATGACTTAGAGAAAATTTGTGTAATTTTAAAAAAATTGTTTTGGGTTGGGCTTAATTTGAAACCTATTTAATAAATTTCGAAATCCAACTTAAATAAGGTGACAAAATAATTTTTGGGTTTATTATTTTAAAAGAAATAAATTTACTTATCTTTAATCAAACATAATTTGTATCATATTTAAATAAAAATAAGCAGGAATAAAGAGAATCCAACTGGGCCTTATGGCCTTATTACATCATTCAAACCCAAAATAAAGTACTAAAATTTCATAAAGTCCAAATTCCAAATAATTTCTTCAAGCGATGCATGGCCACCTTTAGCTCTGCCGACCCGGTCCATTACCGCTCATCACTGAAAAATAATTCCCCAACGGGTGAGTCAACAGACTCAATGTGTACATAGTACTAATTTCCAACAAATCGAGCATACAAGTCATATCAATATCATGTTCATACAAAATAAAGGATGATGCAACCCAAATCCAAACCTATTTGTCCATCCGCTACACACCACCCGTACCAACTTTGTACATCGCGGGGACTACTAAGTCGACCCTCCATCCGCTACACACCATCAAGGCGATCGCTGCGATCGACGTGCTCATCGCCCACTTATGTTGTGTCATTAGACACTTTGTATTCACTAGATGTAACCGAAGTTACCACTTTTCACTTTATGTGACCGTAGTCACCACTTTACGTTGGTGAGACCGTAGTCATCACCTTCACTTTCTTCCTCCACAAATATCCCGAATGCCCCAATTATTTCATAACATATTTCACATACTAAATTTTCATTCATGTTACTAATCACATGTTCAAAATATATCACATTCACAATCCTATCAAAAGTAGGAAACGTGCACAGGTACTCCTTACCACATTTGTGGTGCTTAACCACATTCACATACTTGTTACATATTTATATATTTAATGATTGCCATGCAATTTATTGAAAGTTAGTAAGAGTACACACCTTTTTCGCTTAATAGTTTCCGTGAATTCCGTAGAGCGATCTACCGATCTAGATCTTTCACTCCTATATTCGGCCATTAATTAAAACATATAAATAAACCTATTTGGTCTTAAAACCAAATCCTACTAGAAGTAGAATTACTTACCTAGTTGCCGAATTGATTTAATCAAGTCCCAACAGTTGCTAGAATTCCTCTTCCTTGAAATCGGCTAATACTAGGTATGTAACCATGTCATTTTCAGTTTTGAAATAATGGAAAACACTTAAACAAATTATGCCTTGGCCGAATATCCCTTACCTTATGATGGGATTCCAAATCACGAAGAGGATTCCTTTATAAGCTGTTGAAATCCTATAACTTCGTGTTAGATTAGATCTAACTTTGAAAACGTGAATCATAATCTTTAACCACATATTTATCCTTACCTTAGATCCTTAGATTTCCCGAAAGATCCCCTTTTGATGTTGTGGATGATTGCCCTCTTTCTTAGAATCCACAAAGATTCAAACTTAACTTGATAGAGAACGGAGAAGAAAATAGAAGAAAAAGAGAGGATTTTTGCTTAATGAAAATTCGCGAGAGAGGGTTTTGCCTAGGGAGAATTTCTAGAGAGAGGAAGAGGAGCAAATGTTGATGAGTAGCCCTCCTGTCCTCCTTTTATAGCCAAAGTTATCACCTAGGAGTCCTTTACTTTGCCACCACTCCTCTTTTGATAATATTATCTCTTTTATTTAAAGATAAAAGCCTTTAATCCATCAATTATCTCCTCAATTATCTCATTAGAAAATAATCCTTTATTTATCTCTTATTATTCACATATTTATGTGAATAAAACTCCTTTATTTATCTCTTATTATTCACATATTTATGTGAATAAAACTCCTTTATTTCTCTCTTATTATTCACATATTTATGTGAATAAAACTCCTTTATTTATCTCTTATTATTCACATATTTATGTGAATAAAACTCCTTTATTTATCTCTTATTATTCACATATTTATGTGAATAAAACTCCTTTATTTCTCTCATATATCCAAGTTTCCCGAAATGTTCAAGTTTCCATTTTGGATCATTTCCAAAAATGTTTAGGTTTCCAAAAATGTCTAAGTTTCCAAAATGTCCATTTCCATTTCCATTTTCATTTCCATTTTCATTTTCATTTCCATTTTCATTCATTTCTAGGTTTCCAAAAGTATCAAAAATTTATTCATAATACTTAAGACTTGTCATTTCATACAATTGATCTGAAAAATGCATAGGCCCTTCCTAGGATGTTCTGATTCTACCCTCTTAAATAAAATTTCGTCCTCGAAATTTCCTAACTAAACAGATTGAGGGTATTCTTTGTCGCATTGTCTCTTCCGGCTCCCACGAAGCTTCTTCCGATCCATGATTGCGCCATAACACCTTGACTAAAGGCACCGACTTCTTTCGTAGTGCTTTCACGTCACGTTCCAAGATCTGAATCGGCTCCTCCTCGTAGGATAGATCCGGCCTTAACTCCACTTCTTCAACAGTACCACATGAGACGGATCCGATCGATAGCGACGTAGCATGGACACATGAAATACGTCGTGCATTTGATGCAACTCTGGTGGCAACTCCAATTGGTATGCCATCGCCCAACTTCGCTTGATTGACTTGATAGGGCCCTATAAACCTTGGGCTTAGCTTCTTCGCTGCGGCCGAACCGCATAACCTTCTTCCAAGGTGAGACCTTTAGAAACACTTGGTCTCCTACTTCAAACTCAATTTCTTTCCTCTTAAGGTCTGCGTGCGACGACTTCGTCTCATCGAAGCTTCTTTCAACCGCGTGCCCGAATTAATTCCACCTTCTCCTCGGTTTCCGCCACTAACTCTAGACCCAAAACGCGCGGCGTTCTCCTAACTCGGTCCAACAAGTTGGTGTTCTACATTTCCTTCCATACAATGCTTCGTATGGTGCCATCCGAATGCTTGCACGATAGCTGTTGTTGTAGGCGAACTCGCTAGAGGCAAGTAATCTTCTCAACTTCCTCGAAATCCATCACTGACCTCTTAGCATATCTTCCAACACTTGTATAACCCGTTCGATTGCGCCGTCGATTGTGGATGAAAAGCCGTAGTGAAGTCTAGCTTAGTGCCTAATGCTTGATGAAGTGCTTTCCAAAATCGAGGCGTAAACCTTGGGTCTCTATCGAGATGATCGACATCGGTACCCGTGTAGCCTCACGATCTCCGCCACATATAACTTGGCTAACTTTTGAAGGGAATAGTCGATCCTCACAGGATAAAATGTGCGGACTTGGTCAAGCGGTCCACTATCACCCATACCGAGTCCTTCTTAGTGGGCGTAAGGGGAAGCCCACTAACTAAGTCCATGGTAATTCTTTCCCACTTCCATTGGGAATCTCAATTGGTTGAAGCAATCGATGGGACTTGGTGTTCAGCCTTTACTTGCGACATGTCAAACATTTCCCCACAAATTCGAGTCACCTCTCGCTTTTCAGTCCGACCACCAAAATTGTTCCCTTAGATCTCTATACTGACTTGATGCCTCGGGATGCATAGCATAAGGACTACCATGCGCTTCCCGAAGAATCCTTTGTCTCAACTCCTTATCCCTCGGCATACAAACCTTTTCCTTGTAGCACAAGATACTCCTTCATCATTGGCGCCATAATCCTTTAATCCTCCTTGCCGTACTTTTGTCGTAACTTAGTACTTAAGTCCTTATCCGCCTAAACTGTCCCTCTTTCACCTCCTTCACCAGGTTGGCTTGACTTGTAACTCGCCAACAAAGCTTAGTCATCATACAAACTTAAGTGAGCGAACAAAGCCCTTAAATCCGACACAACCTTCCTACTTAGGGCGTCGGCTACCACATTCGCCTTGCCCGGATGGTATTCTATCGAGCAGTCATAATCTTTCAATAACTCCACCCACCTTCGTTGCCTCACGTTCAACTCCTTACGAGTCAACAAATACTTAAGGCTTTTTGTGGTCCGTGTAAATTCATCGACCTTTCTCCATAAAGGTAGTGCCTCCAAACTTTGAGGGCGAAAACCACCGCCGCGAGTTCCAAGTCATGAGTTGGGTAGTTCACCTCATGCGGCCTTAAGCGTCGGGATGCATAAGCGACTACCTTTCCTTCTTGCATTAGCACACGGCCCTACCCACGTAATGCGAAGCATCACAATATACTACGAAGTCCTTACTCCGCCTCGGTGAATTAACACCGAGCTTCACAAGACCTTTTAAGCTTTTCAAAGCTCTCCTGTTGCTTATCCGTCCACACAAAGCGGTATTTCCTTCCTTAGTAACTTTGTCAAAGGTGCGGCTATTGACGAGAATCCTTCCACGAACCTTCGTGTAATAGCCCGCCAAGCCTAAGAAACTTCGATTTCAAACCACCGACCTAGGTGATTTCCAATCCAACAACGCTTCGATCTTCCTAGGATCCACTCTTATTCCTTCATGCGGATACCACATGTCCTAGGAACGCCACTTCCTTGAGCCAAAATTCGCACTTGCTTTGAATTTGGCATAAAGCTTCTTTTCCTTAACACTTCTAACACAACTCGGAGATGCTTATCGTGCTCCTCCTCCGTCCTTGGAATACACCAAAATGTCGTCGATGAACACCACGCGGCGAATCTATCCAAGTAGGGTTGGAAAACCCTATTCATCATATCCATGAACGCGCGGCCGGTGCGTTCGTCAACCCAAACGGCATCACCACAAATTCAAAATGACCGTACCTTGTCCTAAAAGCGGTCTTATGAATATCCGCCTCCTTCACTTTCGATTGATGATACCCCGACCTTAAGTCGATCTTTGAGAACACAAATGCCCCTTTTCGGTTGGTCGAACAAGTCATCTATCCTTGGCAAAGGATACTTGTTCTTGATGGTCGGTTTGTTCAATCGGCGATAATCTATGCACATCCGCATAGTTCCATCCTTCTTCTTCACAAAGAGAACCAGGGTGCTCCCACGGAGACACTTTGGGTCGAATGAACCCACGATCCAACAACTCTTGGATTTGAGCCTTGAGCTCCACTAACTCCTTTGGTGCCATTCGGTAGGGAGCGATTGACACAGAGAGTACATTCACAGTAGCAAATCTATTCCAAATTCCACTTCTCTATCCGGGGGTATTAAGGCAACTCCTCGGAAATACATCCTCAAAATCCCTTCTTTGTTCTAACTCCCTTAACACCTTCCTCTTCTCCTCTTAACGCACTCACGAAGGCTAAGAATGCCTTACATCCTTTCTTAACCATTTTCTCGGCCTTGATTGCCAAAACTACGTTAGACAAGTAGTTCCTCCTTTCTCCGATCATCACTACTACCTCATCTTCGGGGTTCTTAGTTCCATAAGTTTAGCCGCACAATCCAACACTACTCGATGCTCTACTAGCCAATCCATTCCAAGTATAAGCTCAAACTCTCAGAAGGGTAATTCCATTAAGTCACCAGAAAGTTCGCTCCTGAATCTCTGGGGTACATTCCGAAAGATCCTATCTATCTTCACCGTTTGGCCTAAAGGGCTTACTACGATTATCCGCCATCGAGAAAGTTCGAGTCTAGGCCTAGTGTTTCAACCACACTACATGCAACATAGGAATGAGTTGAGCCCACATCAATAAGAGCAAAATAGGGTTTGTCATGAATAAAGAACGTCACGGTTATAACATCATCCGCGTCTCCCTCTTCCCTCCCGTGACCGCGTAAACCAAACCCGGTTGCCTTGTTTTTGGCGTTAGTTGCACCTGGCCCCGAGCTCCACGGCCTCTGCCACTACCTCTGTTGGCCGACCCACGACCTCTTTGAGGTGCTTGTCGCCTCTACCCGGCTGGTTAGCATTACGAGTGCTGGTTGGCTCTCATCTAATAGCTTGGGGCAATCCTTAATCATATGGTCCTTGGACCCACACTTGAGACATCGTCCCGCCTTTTCCAACACTCTCCCCGTGCTTCCTTCCACAATGTTCACAAGGGCGAAATTGCGGCCCGTACACAAACTGTTGACTTTGTGGCTGTCAACTCTAGGCCTCTTGTGGCATTTTCGGATGGCCCAAAACCTCTTTTGGGCTTATTTTCATCCCACACCGCTTGGTGGCGTCCTTAATTCCCTCGACCACTTTAGCCTTTTCCACCAAGGCGAGAGAATTCCCGCTCTTGATGCGGTGCTATCAAAAGTCTCAAATCGTCCCTAAGTCCGTCCTCAAAACGAACACAGCGTTCATGCTCATCGCCACTACTCCTCGGGCATATCGGCTCAACCTCAAGAATTAAGCTTCATATTCGGTGATGGACTTACTTCCTTGTACCAACCTTGAAAAGCCTTCCTTTGCTCATCTATATACTGGTTCCCACATACTTCTTCCGAAATGCTTCCTTAGCATATTCCTGTGTCGATCTTCCGCCGTGGCACCGTCCCGAAACGGTTAACCACCATTGATACGCTTCATCGCGTAAGCGGTGCCGTCATCCCTTTCAACTTCTCCTCGGGGTCAAGTCGAGCTCATCCATGATGCGCTCGATTGCTTCCAACCGAGACTCACCAGATCTCTTGGGTGCCACTCCGATACTCCTCTAAACATTTCACTCCATTAGCACGGGCCGCTCAGTACGGACTTACGATTTCTGAATTGTTTCTCGCACGACCACCAATTCCAAAACTCGCAAACGACTGCGACACGGCATCTTCCACATGCGAGCCTCGCTGCTCAACATTGGCGGTGGGGGTGATGGTGGTGGTGGTATCTCATTGTCGAGAACCTTGTCCCGATCTATAAATGGTCATCCTTCCTCTACCTCTTCCACGGCGACCACGTCCTCTTGAGCTCATTATCGACGAGATCCGATTAAAAATTTTATGTATTAGTATTCTTGTTTCACTTATTACCCACGATGATATCTTATGAAGAAGAGTTTAAGAGTGGTTCTTTTCGTATTCATACATGCATACGATCTTGCATTCATTCATTCATCCATCAACAAATATGAACTTTCGTTCATTCAAAGAAACGTTGTAATTCTTGTTGTTGTTTTCGTTATTTTGCTTTTCCACTACCCGGGGCATTTTCGTAATTTTATCCTACAGGGTATTTTCAGTAAATTTTTCAGAAATAAAAAGTTCCCTGGTGATTTTGATTTGAAAGTATTTTGGTACTTCTAAAGTTCCGGGAAATTTTGGAAGAATTTTGAAATCGAGGGGTATTTCGGTAATTTTTTTATCTCGAGGCCTTTTTGATAATTTTTCCAAAAATCGGGGTAAATTTGTAAAATTTAATAAGTTAGGGATATTTTCCAAGATTGTAAAACATTGAGGGTTCCTTTGAGAGTTACACTTTTCAAAGCAATGATATTGTAAAAATTTTGGAAATCGAAGTCGTTTTGGTAATTTTGTAAGTTAGAGCAATTTTGTAATTTTCCAAAATCAAGATAGTTTGATATTTTACAAATTAGGGTTTTTTGAACATTTGATAAAGTAATGAAATTTTGTTAAAACTATGGGTGGTTTGGTCATTTTATAAACCAAGGGTATTTTTTTTTTTTTATAGAAAAGCGGCTAAGTCCCTTTCGGGTTTTATTCTTTGTGTTTAGCCTATGACCGAGCCCTCTTGGTCAGGGTGAACCAAAGCTACGCACCAGGCAGGATTCGAATGAAGAGGAGGTGAGTCACGCGGATCGCTTAAATACCAAGCTCTCACCGACCTTTCTAGACATGCGCACGTGAGGTTGCCACACCACCGAGCCTTACGAGTTGGAGGCGAGCAGAAGCTACGCACGGGTAGGATACTGCGAAGAGGAGGTGAGTCACTAGGACTCGCTTAAATACCTGGCTCTTCCGGATCCAATCCTAGACATGCGCATGGGGTTGCCACACCCCTAGCTTAATAACTTAGTCATAGGTTTGTTAAGTTCATTAAGTCTTATGAGTTTCAAGTGTTTGAGTAGTCTAATCCTAGGGTTCAAGTTCCTATCACACTATTCTACGTTCCATGCCTTTTCTACCCTTTTACAATTCATAATTCACATAATCACACGGATGGTTAAAGGTACTTACTGGTGGATCATGGTCGGAGACTTAGGTGCCATGCCATAAAACTCGCTTATTTCAAAGAAATTCATTTGGGCTCGAATTGAAAGCGTTTTGGGCCCTGAGCCCACAGCCGAGAGTTTTAAGCGGGCTCTAATACCAAGCTGAAACACCCCACACCCGCCCACGAGCTTGAACCGGATCTGGTATGTTCCTTAAATAAATCGGTTTTCAATGTTCTAAATGACTTAGAGAAAATTTGTGTAATTTTAAAAAAATTGTTTTGGGTTGGGCTTAATTTGAAACCTATTTAATAAATTCTCGAAATCCAACTTAAATAAGGTGACAAAATAATTTTTGGGTTTATTATTTTAAAAGAAATAAATTTACTTATCTTTAATCAAACATAATTTGTATCATATTTAAATAAAAATAAACAGAATAAAGAGAATCCAAGCTGGGCCTTATGGCCTTATTACATCATTCAAACCCAAAATAAAGTACTAAAATTTCATAAAGTCCAAATTCCAAATAATTTCTTCAAGCGATGCATGGCCACCTTTAGCTCCTGCTAGACCCGGTCCATTACTCGCTCATCACACGAAAAATAATTCCCCAACGGGTGAGTCAACAGACTCAATGTGTACATAGTACTAATTTCCAACAAATCGAGCATACAAGTCATATCAATATCATGTTCATACAAAATAAAGGATGATGCAACCCAAATCCAAACCTATTTGTCCATCCGCTACACACCACACCGTACCAACTTTGTACACCGCGGGGACTACTAAGTCGACCCTCCATCCGCTACACACCATCGAAGAAGCGATCATTTGCGATCGGCGTGCTCATCGCCCACTTATGTTGTGTCATTAGACCTTTGTATTCACTAGATGTAACCGAAGTTACCACTTTTCACTTTATGTGACCGTAGTCACCACTTTACGTTGGTGAGACCGTAGTCATCACCTTCACTTTCTTCCTCCACAAATATCCCGAATGCCCCAATTATTTCATAACATATTTCACATACTAAATTTTCATTCATGTTACTAATCACATGTTCAAAATATATCACATTCACAATCCTATCAAAAGTAGGAAGCGTGCACTGGGTACTCCTTACCACATTTGTGGTGCTTAACCACATTCACATCTTTGTTACATATTTATATATTTAATGATTGCCATGCAATTTATTGAAAGTTAGTAAGAGTACACACTTTTTTTCGCTTAATAGTTCCGTGAATTCCGTAGAAGCGATCTACCGATCTAGATCTTTCACTCCTATATTCGGCCATTAATTAAAACATATAAATAAACCTATTTGGTCTTAAAACCAAATCCTACTAGAAGTAGAATTACTTACCTAGTTGCGAATTGATTTAATCAAGTCCCAACAGTTGCTAGAATTCCTCTTCCTTGAAATCGGCTAATACTAGGTATGTAACCATGTCGGTTTTCGGTTTTTGAAATAATGGAAAACACTTAAACAAATTATGCCTTGGCGAATATCCCTTACCTTATGATGGGATTCCAAATCTGAAGAGGATTCCTTTATAAGCTGTTGAAATCCTATAACCGTGTTATTTAGATCTAACTTTGAAAACGTGAATCATAATCTTTAACCACATATTTATCCTTACCTTAGATCCTTAGATTTCCGAAAGATCCCTTTTGATGTTGTGGATGATTGCCTCTTTCTTAGAATCCACAAAGATTGACAATGATGAGAACGGAGAAGAAAATAGAAGAAAAGAGAGGGATTTTTGCTTAATGAAAATTCGGAGAGAGGGGTTTTGCCTAGGAGAATTTCTGAGAGAGGAAGAGAGGAGCAAATGTTGATGAGTAGCCCTCCTGTCCTCCTTTTATAGCCAAAGTTATCAGCCTAGGAGTCCTTTACTTGGCCACCACTCCTCTCTTTTGATAATATTATCTCTTTTATTTAAAAGATAAAAGCCTTTAATCCATCAATTATCTCCTCAATTATCTCATTAGAAAATAATCCTTTATTTATCTCTTATTATTCACATATTTATGTGAATAAAACTCCTTTATTTATCTCTTATTATTCACATATTTATGTGAATAAAACTCCTTTATTTCTCTCTTATTATTCACATATTTATGTGAATAAAACTCCTTTATTTATCTCTTATTATTCACATATTTATGTGAATAAAACTCCTTTATTTATCTCTTATTATTCACATATTTATATGAATAAAACTCCTTTATTTCTCTCATATATCCAAGTTTCCCGAAATGTTCAAGTTTCCATTTTTGGATCATTTCCAAAAATGTTTAGGTTTCCAAAAATGTCCATTTCCATTTCCATTTTCATTTCCATTTTCATTTTCATTTCCATTTTCATTCATTTCTAGGTTTCCAAAAGTATCAAAAATTTATTCATAATACTTAAGACTTGTCATTTCATACAATTGATCTGAAAAATGCATAGGCCCTTCCTAGGATGTTACACCGGCAAAAAATGAAAAGGCCTTTTTTTGTCCCTGTTTTCTCCGGCTGCGGCGACAAAGGTAAAAAAAGCTGCCTTTTTTATTTTTATTATTTATTTTCGAAATAAAAAACAAAGGAATCACCCCCTTTTTTGTATTTTTCCCCCATTTTGATTTCTCTTTTTCCCTTTTTAGGGGTTTCAAAAATAAAATAAAAGATAAAAATATAAAAAAGCTACCTTTTTGAACTTGATTTTTTTATTTCTCTGTTTGATTTTTCTATTCAAAATTCAAGAAAACCCCTTTTACAATCGGTTTTTTTGGCTTTTTATAGCCGATTTTACATTTTCTATTTTTCTACTATTTTGTACTGCTGTTGCGTGTTGTTCTTCTTTCTCTTTTTTGCAGGTGCCTCTGAAGTCAACGATGGTGGCCGGCCAGTTGATGGAGCAGGTGGCGGCAGAGGCTAGGGTGGCTAAGGTTTTTTTTTTTTTATGTTTCCTGCCTAGGTGTTGTGGGCTTGTAAATTTTGTTGGGCTAGGGTTTTTTTTGTTTTTTTTTATTTTGGGCTTGTAGAAAATTTGGACTTAGACTATTTAATTTTAGTTTTTATTTATTTATTTTGGTTTTATTTATTTGGACCCGGGCAAAAATGGGCCATTACAACCTAGTAATTCAAGCAGCGGTTTACCTAGTAATTCAAGCAGGCGTTTTATGCCTCATTTTCTCACCTACTAGAACGTGTAAAGCATCAATTACAACCATTCAATATTATATGAAACTAGGGTAGATGTCAATCAATTTCAATGAATTTTTTAGGTGCCACTTTCCAATCCTAGCCTAGAATGCACATGCTTTTCATAGGGATTTAAGACTTAAGAGGAAAGTAAGTTCCCAAGGATGCTTACTTTTCTTTTTTTCTCACTTCTTCCTTTTTTTCTGTGTTGGGTAATATGCAAGCTAAGATAATTTTGACAGTTATGATTTGATTAAACCTTTGCTTTCTGTGTTTTTTACTGGATGCAATTCAATTGCTCATTTTTCTTTTGCCTATCATATAACTCTGATCTTTCAACTTGTTTTATCCAGAAAAAAAAAAGAACTCACATATCCTGTAATGGCAATGCCATCTTGTTCCCCATTTTGACCAGCACACATCGGTTAAGCTTCAATTTCGCTTTCAGAATAGCATATCTGCAACTAAAAATTAACACTGCTAATAGTAGGACAACTTTGTTAAATTGCAAATTGACCCTTTTATGAGGACATGTTTACATAGAGATAAATTAACAGTCACCTTCATTGGGATCAGATTTTTCAGCATTCAAACCATTTACAAGTCAATAATATAGAAGACAACAACAACCACCTGTGTCAATTGTTCCTATACTGAAAAGTCTCCAGTAAAGCTTTCGTTTCCAAGCCTCTCCTTTCTGAGATTATTACACTGTACAAGACTGGCTTTATCTAACTTGGATTTTTCACTGGACACTGGTCTCGAATCTGCAGCTGGTTTGTCAACGGGGTCTTGGTATTTTACTAGTACAAAAAAAGGGAAATATTTGGCTTCCCAATTATTGACCAGAAAAATCGAAGGCACCCAGAACACAACTGCTGTGTAGTACATCGGGGAAATGTGGTTTTTTCATGAACAGCTTTATAATAGTCCACACCTGTGTATCAGATGATTCAGATTCAAATTTGAGACTAACTGGGTATCTTTTTTGGCACTGTGCAAACAATCCCAACTCTCATCCAAGTTGGGGTTATTAGCACCATTTCTAAAAAGGGAACTAACAATAGGCCTCCCACGAACTCTTCGTGAGTTATTCTGTGGAGCCCTTGCAGCCTTTCTCTTCCTCACAGGACTGAAGAACCCACATTCAAGAGCTTCTAATGCTTTTGTGGTTAACGGTCGGTTCCTAATGCTTTGCCTCCGATTGTGCATTGTAGTATACTGATTGATCTCCGCAACTTTATCAGGATGGCTCAACAGCTCAGGCTGCACCATTATTTCAGATTGAAAGCACAATACATGTGGACACGAATTGTCACTATTTTGCACTGTCTCTGTAATTAATGGTCCATCAGATTCAAAACCAATTGAAACTTGAGGAACGTTTAAATCTATCAACGTATGTGACTGAGTTTTTGTTGAATATTCATCTCCATGCAGGCAGTTTTCAGTGACAATGCCTTCCTTTCCTTCATCGGCATCGCCTTTAGACAAAGAAGTCGCAGGTAACAAGTTCACGGATCCTGTTTGAAAAACCATATCTTGACAAGCATCAGGCTGGTTGAACCTACAGTGTGAATATTCTTCATTTGACATCCTGTAAGAAGCAATGTTTCCAACACCACAGCTTGGTTGTCCATCAGTTGAATTCTGCTGTCTAGTAGGAGGAGTCGTATACTTTGATCTACTAGATGGCACATTTTGTCTGGAATTATACCTCATAACATTTTTTCATCATCAACAAGTAGACTTGTGTCATGGCTTCCATGGTTTTCAGTGATATAATTCTGTCGGAGGCGCGGGGAATGCCAATATTTGAATTATTATTTACACAATCTGAGAAGTCCACACATTCTCCACCATCAACTATGGCCTCCGCAGCATTTGAAGTACTAGTTTCTTCTGCTGCATCTTCTGAGTCATCGGATGTGTCCTCTTTTGAATCACTGGATGTATCAGTGGGGTAGGACAAGCTAGTATCTTCAAGAGGTAAGCTTCTCAGCTCTCGAACCTTGGATTGTTCATCCCTTTGGACCAAACTAGTATCTACAATCATAAATTTCACTACATCCCGATTGCAATCAGAATTTCGTGGCTTGAGGTAACGATTGTGTTTATTTACCACAAAATCAAGAGCTTGATTAATTACTGGCTCTCACTTATTCTCTTTGTTCTCTCTGCTGCCTTCAGGCACTTCGATTTCAAGGTCAAGAAGCCCCGGTTCTGAAGCAAATCTATTAAGAACGTCAGTAACAGAATCAAAATAATGGTTCCCTTTCACTAGTCTTCTCCTTGAAAACTTCTTTACACCGGGTATAAGGAACACAAGAGAGTTCTTCAAACCAGCAAAAACCTGATCCTTTGGCTATTCAGAGTGCCAACCTCTGGCTAACAGGCGAGGTCAAATAGCTTCCCAGAAAGGATTGCTGGATCTAGCTTTGCTCAACCTAAAATCTCATGTTAAAAACTTGATAATATTTGCTGAGGTAAGAGCAGAACATGCTTTGCCAATTGGTATTTCAGGACGCGGGGAAACTACATGATTGGCTTTTACTGGCTCCATGGTAGTCAGGTCTCTCTTTCCTTTACCAATACCTATAGCTTCTATGAGCATACCAAGGCCAACTGTATTCTTTATAGTAAACACGTATTCCTCGAAGGAAACTTTTCCTTTACCAAATGCCTTAGAAACCTGCAATAACCAGAACTCGTAAACCATCATGATGAAATATTTTTGTAAAATCATAGACCAAAATTACTGCAAAATTAGGTTCAATGGTTCAGTGTAACAATAAACTTCAACATTCTTCAATAATCTATTTCAACTTTTCTCCATCTCAAACCCTAAATAGCATCTATACTATTTTTTGGTTTACAACTTTATACTCCACGAAATCATCACTAATTACCAGTCTCTAGTATGCTTCTTTCCAAAGTGATCTGACTTCAATCACCCTGAAAAGTTGCACAATCAACGAAATACTCACACATGCAGTTGAAACTAAATTTGCAATTCTGCATGATGCAAATTTACACAAGCAACACTGAAATAAAATTCAGAAGATGACAAACCATGCTAATTAACAAAACTAAGGTCCCCATAAACATAATGTAGTGTTCCATATCATGTTTAAAGGAAACAAGGGAGAAACAAATAGACTAGGAAGCATATATGTGTGTGTCAGATTACAGTTTCCTAATAAGGAATATTGAGTGTATCAGATAGGATCCTGTAAATATTTTATTGATTGCTATCCCTAACTTTAAAAGGTTGTGTTTTAAGGGAATGACATCCCTAGAATTAGTTTGCTTCCTAGTATAGAGTTTCCTAAAGTTACGCTCACTATGTATATAAATATTAGTGTAATTCCTTGTGAGATAATATAATAGAAAAAGCCTATTTCTAACATGGTATCAGATTAGACTGATTTTCGAGAATTTTTTTCTTTTGTCAGTAATTTTTACTCCCACTCAACCCTCAAGCCCGCCTATTTTGTTCAAAAGAAATATGCTCCGAAATTGTCCAAACCAATACCACTGGGATAGTTCGAGAAGTCTCTATGAACAACTCCAACCCAACAAGTGAGTTGCGAGAACATTCAAGTGGCCTCACAGGTTAAATGGGAAGAATTACGAAGTGGTCTCAATTTGGTTCGCACGTTCTTAAAGGGAAGAAGAAAGGTGAGTCACTTACTCTAGAGCAGGACCTAAAGAAGGAGATCCTAAGTTTGATGCTTGGGATGAACAAGACTTTATGGTAATGTCTTGGTTATGGAATTCTATGATGCCAAAAATCGAGTTACACATGCATGTTTCTTAACTCATCCAAAGAAATATGGGAGGTTGTGAAGTAGACTTATTCTAAAGTTCGAGAGATCTTTGCTCAAATCTATGAAATCAAGACTAAGATTTCATCTACCAAGCAAGGAAGTCGTTCAATCACGGAGTATTCTAATCTGTTGCAAAGCTTATGGCAAGAGATGGATCATTACCGGTGCATTGGATGAAGTGCGGTGCAGATGCAAACACTCTCAAAAGGTTCGTTGAAAAGGATCGAATTTATGATTTTCTTTTTGGGCTAAATGTTGAATTTGATGCGAAGAGTCCAAATACTTGGAAAGGAGGAGCTACCATCACTAAATGAGACAATCGCGATTGTTCGTCTTTGAAAAAGGAAGAAGATGAGTTATGCTTGAGAACGACCAAGTGGATAGTTACGCGCCTTAGCTACAAAGGTGTCGGTGAGAGGAGATTTGCCATGGAACAACCAACTAGCAAAGATATTAAGCGGACATAACTTACAAGGCCTATTAAAAAGCGATCTGTATGGTGCACCTCTTTGTAAAAAATCTCATCATACTAAGGAAAAGCTGCTAGAAGCTTTCATGAGAAGCCACAGACAATTAAAAAGAATTTTTCAAAGAGACAGTGGACAACCAAAGGAACAAGGGGCGAGCAAATATAGCAAGACAATTTGGATGGGGAAAAGAATTCTCCGAGAATCACTGGTGTTTTTAATAAAGACAAAATTGAGAAGTTAAAGACTTTCTTTGGGATCATTGGAAAAGTCTTCTTCAGCAGTACTTGTAGTTTGGCGCTTTCGGGTATATCCTCTTCTCAACATTCTAATGTCTCGGACACGAGTCACCAACTTGGTCTTGGGTCATTGACTCGGGAGCTACTGCACAGTATGACCCACTCCTCACAAAAATTTGTTTCATATACACCTTGTCCTAGTAATAGAAAGATACTTGATGATCGATGGTTACGTGATCACATTGGGTGGTCAAGGTGATATTGTTATAGACAAAACCCTTACTCTTAAAAATGTCCTTCACGTTCCTAAACTGTTTACCAATCTTCTCTCCATCAAAAAAATTACCAAAGACTCTAATTGTAGTGTGGTTTTTTATCCCAATCGATGTTTTTTTCAAGAAAAGAATGCGAAGAGGATGATTGGACATGCTAAGGAAGTGAATGGCCTATACTATCTTGAAGAATCTAGTGGAGAAGTTAGTGCTCTGAATTCCTCACCATTATCTTTCATATCCAAGTCTGTTCAAGCCAATAAAGACCAAATTTGGCTCCATCACCTCCGCCTTGGTCATCCTTCATTTCGAGTCCTTCAAATTATGTTTCCTTCATTGTTCAAAGGGATAACTGTTGAAAAATTCCATTGTGATGTTTGTGAACTTGCCAAACATAAACGTACATCTTTTCCGGTAAGTAATAAAAGAACATCCGCTCCTTTTACTCTTATTCATAGTGATATTTAGGGACCATCAACTATTTCAAACATCTCTGGGGCTCGGTGGTTTGTATCCTTTATTGATGATTGTACCCGTGTGTCTTGGATATTTCTTTTAAAACAAAAATCTGATGTAAGGTCTGTATTTTCAACCTTTTACAACATGATCAAAACACAATTTGGGGCTGACATAAAACGGTTTAGGTCAGACAATGCTAAAGACTATTTCAATCAATTTCTCTCCCCATATTTTCAAGAAAAAGGCATTATACATGAGTCCTCTTGTGTTAGCATACCCTAACAAAATGGTATTGGCGAAAGAAAGAATGGTCACATTTTAGCTATTACTAGAGCTCTATTGTTTCAAAAAAATGTCCCTAAACAATACTGGGGGGAGGCTGTTTTAACTGCTACTCATATGATAAATAGGTTGCCTACAAAGGTCCTTGACTCTCAAAGTCCTATGCAAGTTCTAGCGAAATTCTTTCCTGATTTCAATATCTCAAACCTTACTCCCAAAATATTTGGATGTGTTGCCTTTGTACATGTACATTCTCAAAATAGGGGAAAACTCGATCCACGAGCTATCAAATGTGTCTTTCTCGGTTATTCTTCCACACAAAAAGGGTAAAAATGCTATAATCCAGCCACAAAAAAATTTTATGTTTCAGCGGATGTTACTTTTGCAGAAGAAGAGAATTTCTTTACTCGTCATTATCTTTCGAGGCAGAACTTATTCACAGAAGATAAGGACAGAGAATTCTTTCTTCTTGATTTTCCAGCTCTTGTCCAGCAGCCAAACACTCAGTCATTGCCTACCAACCACCGCTTAACTTAATTTTCCGGCTCCTATTCAAGTGACCAAACACTCGGTCCTTACCTACCAACCAGCTTGCCCAACTTGAACCTATGCAACCCGAAATAGAGCCTGATACACCTAAATCACAAAAAGGGATTCAGGATACTACTCGTCCTTTACTAGTTTACTCAAGGAAGAAGGCACCGGTGCAAGTTCAATCATCTTCTTCGGATAAACAACCTACTACTCTACAACCCGAGGTAATTCATGAACCTACTTTGAATACTACTGAAAATTGGATCGGAAAGACTATGATTTTCCTATTGCTATTAGAAAAGGAACTAGAGCTTGTACAAAACATCCCTTGTACTTATTCATGTCTTACAAAAATTTATCCCATAACCACAAAGCCTTTCTTACTAGCCTAAATTCTATCTCCATTCCCAAAACTGTATCCGAGGCATTAGATGATGAGAATTGGAAAAATGCCATGAAGGTTGAAATGGAAGCTCTTGAAAAAAATAAGACATGAGATTTGGTAAAATTACCGAAAGGAAAGAAACCAGTTGGATGTCGTTGGGTGTACACAGTGAAATATAAGTCAGATGGTTCTTTGGAGAGGTACAAAGCAAGATTAGTTGCTAAAGGGCACACTCAAATGTATGGAATAGACTACCTTGAGACATTTGCCCCGGTTGCAAAGATGAACACTGTGAGAGTGTTGTTGTCACTCGCTGCCAACATAGGCTGGAAATTACAACAATTTGACATCAAAAATGTTTTTTTACATGGTGATCTTGAGGAGGAAGTCTATATGGATGTTCCACCAAGGTTCGGGCCAAATACAAGACAGGTAGTTTGTAAACTAAAAAAGGCTTTGTACGGACTAAAACAGTCCCCGAGAGCTTGGTTTGGACGATTTACCAAAGTAATGCTCAAGCTGGGGTATAAACAGAGTCAGGGAGATCACACTTTGTTTGTAAAGCACTCATCTTCAGGGGGAATAACTGCTTTATTAGTCTATGTAGATGACATTATAGTGACTGGTGATGATCTAGAAGGAATGGAAAATTTAAAGAAATGCCTAGTAAAAGAATTTGAGATCAAAGAGCTTGGTAAATTAAAATATTTCCTTGGTATTGAAAATAGCACACTCGGGAAGGAATCTTCATATCTCTCGCAAAAATACATAAGCGATTTGTTGTGTAAACGGGCAAGTTGGTATGTAAACCAGCGAGAGACACCCATAGAGGTGAACCACAAATTTGGAGATGCACTAGAAGATGCAGTAGTTGATAAAGGTTCATATCAAAGACTCGTAGGGAAGCTCATTTACTTGTCACATACTAGACTGGATATTGCCTATGCGATTGGTGTTGTAAGTCGGTTCATGCACAATCCTAAAGAATCGCATCTCGAGTTTGTATATCGATTCTCTGAAGACTTAAAAGGCACTCAGTGCAAAGGAATCCTATTTAAGAAAGGGGGAATTTAACCCCTTGAAGCCTATCTCGATCTGATTATGCGGGATCTATGGTTGATAGAAGATCAACCTCGGGCTATTGCACTTTTCTAGGAGGCAACCTTGTAACTTGGAGGAGTAAAAATAGAATGTTGTGGCTAGATCTAGTGCAGAGTGAATTTAGAGCGATGGCTCTTGGAATTTGTGAATTATTATGGCTAAAAATTATTTTGGAAGATTTGAAGATCAAGTGGGAAGGTCCAATGAAGTTGTATTGTGATAATAAGTCCGCTATCAATATTTCACATAATCCGATTGCAACATAATCGCATTTAAACACATTGAGGTTGATGGACATTTCATCAAGGAGAAACTTGTGGTGGCTTAATTTGCACTCCATATGTGTCCACTTGATGGTCAATCGCGGATATCCTTACCAAAGGATTATCTCGGGAAGACCTTTCGAGAAACTAGTAAGCAAGTCGAGAATGGATGATATCCACTTCCCACTTGAGGGGGAGTGTCGATTCTGATTTCCTAATAAGGAATATTGAGTGTATCGAGATAGGATCCTGTAAATATTTTTATTGATTGCTATCCCTAACTTTAAGGATGTGTTTTAAGGGACAGCATCCCTAGAATTAGTTTGCTTCCTAGTATAGAGTTTCCTAAAGTTAGGCTCACTATGTATATAAATATTAGTGTAATTCCTTGTGAGATAATATAATAGAAAAAGCCTATTTCTAACTGTGTGCACTTTACAGCACTCAAATTACATATAAGGACTAACTAACGAATTAAATATATGCCTAATTATTTAGAAAGATCAAATGAGTTGGGTTAGAAAAATACCTCAAACAACATGTCTTGACATTCTTTGAAAGATGACAAAATAATCTCGATAACAACTCCTGCTGCCGCCATCCTGTGAACAACTTTTGTCCATGAATGCACCTTTTGCTTCTTAACTTTCGGCATTCTGACCATCTACCGTATCCATCAGACCCGTAAAATTTTCCATAGTAGAAAGACAATATCTATCCCATCTCTTTACTCCCAACAAAATCTTTCACAAGGATGAGATTTTTCCCAAAGATGTATAACCCAAGAAGAAAACTGTCACATTCGATATCCTTCCATACTTCATTTGAAGTGTCCGGAAGAGGACAGAAACCTCTATCCACCCGTTTCAGCTTAGAATTTGGTTCCTGCAGAAAGAGTAAATCAACGTCCATCTTCGATCTGGTTGTAGGATGAAGTTCCATATACCCTTCCTTGTCTTTCTGATCACCTAGTGCAGAATACAGACTTTCAACTTTGTATTCTGCACATCCATGGCATGATGTAAAGCATCTCTCTTTGCTGTTTTCAAATTCGAATGCACCGTTTAATCTTTCAACCTCGGTATTTGTCCAGAAAATAGGGATAGGCAATCCCATTGGAATAGGGCTTGGCACATTCACAATGTCTTTTGAATCAAGTGATTCCTTTACAACCTGTAAACCACGCCAATCTTCAACTAATGGTGGAACTTGTGCTTGGTATTGATATCCAACACGAGGAACCACCTCTGGATCTCCAAAAATTTCGTTTAAAAACGAACATGACGCAGGTAATTGTTCAGCAGACCCCTCTTCATTGCCCTCCATGTCTTTATCCAAAAGAGTGGTATTCATCTACTCAAGAATTGAGTAAAAAGAACTAAACTCACCAAAAGAAAAGAGAAAAATACTGCATAAAAACAGCTCTGGAGTTGAAATTTACTTCAGAGGGTCCTGAATGCAAACATAGGGATTTTATATGGATGGAAAAAATTATCATGGCAATTTTTCAACATTTTGTGATCGAAAGGAAAGAAAGCTTGTTCAGTCTAAGTTCATCAGCCAAAATCATAAATTCTATATCTTGAAATGCAAATACAACCAAAAGCTCCACAAATATTAAACCAAGCATAGTGAATAAATTTACTAACATACATCTCCAAGCAGAAAAAAGAAACGGGAGCCCTTAAGTATGAAGCTCAAGTCATTACTGACATTTATATTTTCTAGTAATCATGTGGATGCCGACATTCGAATCCCAGGCACAAATTGTTGACAAGCCCATTGAGCAGACAAAGAACAACATTAAACCAAAATCCAAAACTACTCCCAATTACATATAGCCGTCAATACATCAACATCAATCAATCTCATTGAAACTGTAGTATCCATTAAAATGAAATCAATCAAGAAAACATGTCACTCCATTTCATTAAAGTTATTACAAACTAAAAAAAAAGAAGCTAGAAAACAGTGAGAAAAAACTACATTAACTAATAAACTGTTGATAAGAAACGTATATAAACATGCAAAAGAACAGATTTTAAAAAAGAAAAAGAAAAACACATGTCTAACCTTCATAGAAGAACTCGAACGTTAAAACCCACGTGCCAAAACCAACCTGGAAAAATGGGTTGTCATTGTTATAAATCTTTGAACTTTGATTGTCAACTTTTTTTTCCAATATTTCTTTTTTCCTCTTCGCTCTTTTCTTGTTGCAAATAAATACAGGCAGAGCAAGAAAAAAAAACTGTGAAAAAAATAAAATTAAAAAATAACAAATAAGACAAAGTAAAGAAAACTTTAGTTAACTTGAAAGAGAGAACTTAGCTTTCATGGATACAAAAAAGTTGAACTCTCGAGTACTTAGCAGAGAGAGTTAACAATAAGAAAAAAGTTTTTTTTTTTTTTGGTATTAAGAAGAAAAAAATGGAAAACCCAGAGAGAGAAGATGAAGGTTTGTGTTCGGTTTGATTTATGAGAGTTGAGACCACACGCGTTCGTAGGTGGGTTTTGATGCATGGATCATTAAATGACCAAAAACACATGTCTATCTTCCTTTTACGTTGGCTTTCCACAGTCCTATTTTCGGTATTTCAGGGCTTCTTTTTTGGATTTCGCTTTTCAACGATTACATATATTTTTTATTGAAGAAATTTTCAATTTTATAATGAAAATTATTTAAATAACACATCATACATCATATTAACAATATTTATAATTTCATTATAAATACTCAATTATAAGGTGAAAACAATTATTCTAATAAATATAGAGAAAACATTTGATACATTGTTAAAAATTTTAGACTCCACAAATAGAGTTAAAGGTTAACAAGGATTCTATAAGAATATAATAAAATATTAAAAAAACATGTGGCAATTTTTTAATATTATTTGTAGAATAAAAAATACAGTACTAGTGACCAAATACTAACTCATAAATATAATTATTAAAATTTTATAAAAAAAATCATATAAAGTTTTAGTTGAAATAATAAAATTAAAATCTTAAAATTTATTATATGTTATGTTTAAATCTTATTGTGTATATTTTTTAAATGACTTTTATACAAATATAAAAGACAAAACATCTAATAATATTTTTTTATTTTTTATATCCGTTTAATAGTCCATATTTGGGATTTATGGTTGTCCCTACCAACAATGTCATCTTCAAGATTCGAATTTGGATCCTCCCTTAAAAAAATGAAATGTGCATTACCATTACACCCAACTACTTGTTAGTAATATTTTATTAATCTTTTAATTAAATTTAATGTCAACTTCCCTTACCACATCAACTAATAAATAGTTACAAAATCTAAAATGAGAAGTAAGAAATAATGACAATAGGTTATGTAAAAGGGTTATTAAGCGAAGTAGAAGAGTATGTAAATTAGCTTAGAAAAATGTACGTGATTGGAAAAGGAAAATTATATGGAAAAAAAATATTAACAAAACATTCTGAGTATTCGCTTATAATTTAAAATAATTATCGATTAAATTTTAATTTGATTGACATGAGTATAATTGTGAATATAGAAGAACGTGAACGCATTATCCTCCTATTTATGAGTTGAGAAAAATTTTAAACATTGTTTAAAAAATAATAATATAATAAAATTGGTAAAAAGTAAAATAAATAATTAATAACATTTCATTGGTTACGGTAAATTGAATGGGTGTAGATATGATTTTCATATCATGAAAATGTTTAATATAAAGAAAATATTATCTCTCTCTCAAGTGTGAGATTTGATGTCCCGCATTTACGAACTTTTACCATTTGAGTAATAAAATAATATTTTTACACACACTAACCCATAGTTTTTCCTTTTTCTTTTTTGGCAACCAATGGATTTTTAAAACAAGCGAAAAAGAAAAAGTTATATTATTCCGCCTTGCCTTGCCTTGGCTTATGGTCTTTCTTTGCTACAAGTTAAAAATAAATAATGACTTTTATACACAATAAAATAAAATATGACTTAAGATTCCACATAAATCTCATAAAAACAGTTCAATGAAAGAATAGTTTTTTGCGATTTTGAGTCCCTACTTTACATCTTTACCTTGTTTTGACCTGTTTTACCATTTACTGACTGTTTTGATATTATTATTTTTATAACTAAATTTAAAAACTATATTTTATTATTAAATAATCATTTAAGTTCAACCAAATGTATACATTTAAAATGAATATTTTTAAGAAAATAAACTTTTATTAATAAAAACCATAACGGTAATTTTGTTTTGTTAAGAAAAATATTTCCTCTTATTATACTAATCATAAACAACAATAATACATAGTATAGATGATAAATTAAAACACTATAAATTGTATTGTTAAAACTATTGTTTGCAAAAAAAAAAAAAACTTAAAAATGTCTATAATTGCATCTTAGCTCTATTATTATCAGCTCAACTCAACAATAAACTCTGGTCAACCAATTAACCACTACAATATGTCTTATCTTAGTGATGTACGAAAAATCAAGTCTCAAATGACTTATCTTCCTCATCATCTTAGATCTAGGCTCCGTTTGTTTCAGTGAAAATGACTTTCGGAAAATGATTTCTAGAAAATGATTTACTTTTCTGGAAAAGTTAATATTTTCTGGTGTTTGGATGAATCTGTGTAAAATATTTTCTGTTGTTTGGTAGATTTCTTAAAAATATTTTATAAAAGTTGTTTTCAATTAAACAAACATACATTTGAGATTTTCATATTTTTTTATTGTTTAATTAAATTTATTTTTATCGATATTTTATATTTTACATTGTTTTTGCATATATTAAAAATACTATGTTAAATTCAGATTCATTGAAGTCATTTTTTAATTACATGACTACTAAGTGAGTATTTTTTATTTAAAAATGTGACATCAACAAAATTGATAAAAAAAAAAACTAACGATATCAATAATTGGACTTGGGTTTCAAATTTGAAAAATAAAGGGACTAAATTCTTGAAAATAAAAGTACAAAGACTAAATTACAAATCTGTGAAGTGTACATAGACTTATGACATGTTTTAACATTTATACTACAAAACATTTATTATTAATATATTTATAATTGTAATAAATATTTATTATTTAAATATTAATATTTTCAATAATATGTGAATAATATTATTTAAAATTATTATTTTTAAAATTTATTATTAAAATAAAATTGAAATATTAAATAATTTATTAAAATAATAAATTATATGTATTATATTAATAATTTACTATATGACTAAATATAAATAATTAAATATGTATGTTTAATAATATTGAAAAATATAATATTTCAAATATTTTTAAAAATAAAAATAAAATTTATTATCAATATAATAATATTAAGCTTGATTTAAGTTAATTTTTATATAAAAAATAAAATTATCTATAAATGAGTTCTTTTCTGGAAAATGACTTACGCTTTTCAAAAGAGTAAGTCATTTTACAAGAAACATGGCTTATTTTACCTTGACTTGTAAGTCATTTTTCGTTGACTAAACTATTTTCTGTGAAACAAACACAGGAAAATGCAGAAAACATTTTCCGTAAAACCTTTTACATGTAAACAAACAGACCCCTAATCTTACCATCATAATGCTTTATCCTGACGAAGTCCATCGATAACGAATTCTAATAAATCTGAGGGTATCCTTACCTTGGTAAATCTCATATATACGTTAAAATACAATTACAAACAAAAAAAAAAAGAAGAAAAAATTAGAACCATCATAACTTTCAAATAAAATAGAGTGAAAAAAATCATTACAAATTTCAAAAAAAAAAAAAAAATAAACTGGAACTAAAAATTAAAACTAAAATCATAATTACTTTTAAAGAAAACAAAATGAGTTATTATTTATTAGGAAGCTTTCACATTGTGGTGCCCAATAAATATAAGGCCCCTTTTGGGTGGGCGGTGTGTTCACCTGTAATTAGTGTAAAAATAATGATGATAGTGAGATTATATATTATAGTGATACTGTAACATGAGACAAAAAAATTAAACGCATTGCACTCAAGATAAAACCCATCCAAAAGGACACTAAATCGCCATGAAAAGCACCACAAAAATGATTGAAAACTAGACTTGTAAAGAAACCAAATAAAAGAAATGAGAGAGATGTGAGAAAAGTTAGTTTTTAGTTAAACAATAATTGTAACCATAAATGACAATAAATAAACAAGACATAAAATACATACCATGAATAAAAAGTAGCGGGAACGCAATTTGAAAGTAATCACGGTAAGATAATTAAAGGGGTAATTTATCTAAAAATACCGAAAAAATAATAAATTTACGGAAAAGGGCCGAAATCTAGAATATTTACGGAAAATGGCCATTTCCCCACAAAGCGCGTTCACGTCAGCGCGTTTTGTGGGGAAAAAGCAGGAAAGCACGCCCTTGAGGGAGCGCTTTCTGCCACATCATCAAAACGCATCCTCGTCAGCGCGCTTTGCTGATGTGGCAGAAAGCGCTCCCTTGCTGCAACGGTCAAAAAAAATTTGACCGTTAGAGCCCAACGGTAAAAAAAAACCTATAAAAACCCCCAACCCTTTTATTTTTTTCATACATTAGTCCTCTATCATCTTTCTCTCAACTTTCTCTCAAGTTCCTCTCAAAATTCTCTTAGAGTCCTTGAAACTTACTCTCAAATTTCAAAATAGTCCTTTAATATTTACAAAAAAGCCTTTTTTTAATATATATTTTTTTGATAAATTATAAAATTTTCGATCGTATTACCAATGGCCGGGGAATTAATTCGTCTGGACGATAAGCACATCTCCGTCGATCAAATGCAAATGGTAAGTTTTAATTTTAATTTTTCAATACTATTTAATATTTTTTAGGTTTATGCAATTTTAATTAATTTTTATTTTAGAATTTTTTAAACAGTCTGTAGATCGGGTGTTGCAATGCTATATTCGCAATATGCATGGTCCCCTCGCCGTTGATCGAGAATTACTCGCGGGAAGCGGGTTTTTGGCGTGGCCATGATAGGTAGGGGTTCAAGTTGAGCCGAACTTAATCGGTGCGTTGATAGAGAGGTGGAGACCGAGACGCACACTTTCCATCTTCCATGCGGAGAGTGTACTATCACTCACGGAAGATGTGCGGTTGCAATTGGGATTCTTAGGTGGATGGGTCCGTAGTCACCGGGTCCGTAACTTCTACCGATTGGACCGCCGTATGCTACGAGCTTTTGGGTGCCATTCTGAATAACATTTATGGAGGTCGGATCGAGATGGCACTGGTTACGAGACACATTCCCAGAGCCGAATAATGGTTCGACCGAAATAGAAAGAATACGGTATGCTCGGGCATACATTCTTGAGATAATTAGAGGCTATCGATGCCGGACTGTCTAGAAACCTCGTGACACACGAGATGGCTGCTGAAACTTGTTGATTTTAGAGCAAACCGGTGAATTTAGTTGGGAGTGCATCGTGCTATCAAAATTGTATCGGAGATGTGTGGGCGACGTACGAGTAAAGTTTAAAATCGGTGGTTGCCTATCACTCTCGTAGTCATGGGCACGGTTTTGATTTCCATTTTTACGCACTCGACTCGACCACCCATATACATTCCCACTCGTAACGAGGTAAATTTAATGTTATATTTTACAATTATTACGTAGATTTATAGTATAATTGTATGCTAAAAATTTATTTAATTAGGTGGAACCATTCGGCGAGTTATCTTTGGAATACCTACCTCGCTTGAAGATATCTGACTTCTATTAGACCAAGCGGTCGGAATCACAAGTAAGTTTCGAATTTCGTATTTATAATTTAGTATTTCGTATTTAGTGTTTAGTATTATGTATATAACTAATATTTTGGCCATGTTAATATAGTTTCAATGGACACCGTACGAGGATCCAGCAATTCAGGCAGTAATTCCGGAAGAGTTCTTGCAAAATCCAAACATTTGGCATGTGAAGGTCCCATTGATCAACTATGCCATCGTGGAGATGCACCAGTCAGATCAGATTCTGCGACAATTTGGATTCCGACAACCGATTCCCGTGCCACCTGAGGTGCTCGATGATGAGCACAAAGTCGACTTACGACAGTTGCACACGGATTGGCCAAGATTTTGGTCAGCATATATCGAGATGTGGGAGAACCGGTATGATTATTTACCTATTCGGGAATTGATCGTCGTTCCTGAGTTAGCGTGCGTGCCAGAATACATGCCATGGTTTAGGATTTATGGTAAGCCGTATTTGTTGTCGGAAGAAGAGAGGCGACGACAACTTCGTGAACAAAGGGAACGACGGGGCCCTTTAAATCCAATGAGAAGGGGTGATGAGACGGGACCATCAACAGCGCCGACACAGTCACCGGGCCCATCACTTCAGTCGACGACACCGACATCACAGCCTTTGCCCTTTATGCCAGGTGCGTACCCTAGCCCTTATATGTATCCTAACTCATATATGTTTCCTTTTCCCACCCCACCCCGGTTGGAATGCATGGCCCGGTCGAGTCCGTTCGACTATCTCGATCGGCGGCCGATCTTGAGGCCGAGCGTCACGTGAGGATCACAGGAGGCGCCGCGTGGGAGCACTTCTTTTACCGGTCTCCTTCGCCTTACGGATTGGACACCCGCCGTGGTTTATGCAAACACCTCCGCTGATCGTTATTTTATCAAGGTGGGTCATCCTCCCAACACCCACAACGGACCCCACTGCACGAGGAACCAGAATCCCCGCCCGAGGTTCCACGACCCCGCGGGAAGCTAGAAGAAGGAGGAATCCGGTAGCACAGAATCGCCGACCACCCCGTGTGGCATCGATTCCGGCCAAGCATCAACATTGATTCGGACCGGCTTTCTTATTTTTAATTGTAATATAATTTTTTATTTTTAATAAAATAAAAGTTGTTTTTTATTTGTGTTTGTAATTTAATTTTAATATCTTCAATAAAATAGAAGTTGTTTATTTTTTTATATGTAATTTAATTTTAATATATTTAATAAAATAAAAAGTTGTTTTTATTTTTATTTTTTGTAATTTACTTTTAATATATTTAAAAAATAATAGTTGTTTAATTTTTTTGTAATTTAATTTTAATATCTTTAATAAAATAGAAATTGTTTATTTTTTGTATGTAATTTAATTTTAATATATTTAATAAAATAAAAAGTTGTTTTTATTTTTTATTTTTTATTTTTGTAATTTACTTTTAATATATTTAATAAAATAATAGTTGTTTAATTTTTTTGTAATTTAATTTTAATATCTTTAATAAAATAGAAACTGTTTATTTTTGTATGTAATTTAATTTTAATATATTTAATAAAATAAAAAAGTTGTTTTTATTTTTATTTTTTGTAATTTAGTTTTAATATATGTAATAAAATAATAGTTGTTTGATTTTTTTGTAATTTAATTTTAATATCTTCAATAAAATAGAAGTTGTTTATTTTTTTATATGTAATTTAATTTTAATATATTTAATAAAATAAAAAAGTTGTTTTTATTTTTTATTTTTTGTAATTTAGTTTAAATATATTTAATAAAATAATAGTTGTTTAATTTTTTTTTGTAATTTAATTTTAATATCTTTAATAAAATAGAATTTGTTTAATTTTATTTTATTGTAATTTAATTATAAAAATAAAAGTCCAATATTTGTTTTTATATTGTAACTTAAAGTTTTTTTTTTCAAATTAGTCCTTCTACAAAAGTTCACCGTTTTCATCAACAAATAAATAGAATTTACATAGACACCAAGAGACAAAAAAAGTTAAGAAGACTGTCAACTATTCCGATTTGGACACGAGCGAGATGTATGGCCTGGGTTCCTACACCATCCGCACAACCTACGTTGGTTGGTCGTTTCTCGGATATCCATATTGTTGCGTATTCTAGTCGAGCAAGGTCGACCTTTTGGTTTGCGCCTCAGTTGTCTATCCGGCAACAGCTTATACGGTGCAAGCGATACCGACAGCCACTTACGTTCATCTGGGACTAGTGGGAATACGTGTCTCCACACGTTGTACATGTTTTCTATTTTATACACTTCATCGACATAGCTCATGGGATCAAGACGGAGATTCTGACAAGCCGCAAGTACATGAGCGCATGGGTAACGAAGTGCATCAAATATCCCACAGTCGCAGGTCCTATTTATCAAGTGCACACGATACTGCCCGCCAACAATACCTTGGTTCGGTCTGTCAAACTCCGTCACACGAAACCATAGGTTGTCGCGATCGTGACACACTGTGTGCATGGTGTTGGCCCGTGCCTTCCCCCTGTTAATTTCTCGCAAGACCTTCGCGCACCATACATGGCCTCCTTGCATTTGGCCTTTATAACTCGCTGCTCGCTTCAGAAATAGTGCCGCTAAACGAAAATATGTCTCTCGCACAACAGATGTTATCGGCAAATGACGCGTTCCTTTTAGAACAGAATTTATGCATTCGGCTAGGTTTGAGGTCATATGACCATATCGTAGGTCGTCGTCGTATGCTTATGTCCACTGTTCGAAAAGAATATTGCACAGGTAGTTTGCACCTTCTTCGTTATCTGATCGCAAACTCGCTAACATCTCCTGAAAACGGTCCTTATTGATCTCGTACCCTGCCAATATAAGTTGATAGCGAATATTACAAACCACTCTTCAATTAAGAATAAATTTAATATTACAAACAAAATTATATTAATAGATATTACATACCCATATTGGTCACTTGCTGTCGCTGCCTTCTAGATCGATGTTGCCCGTAGTAGTTGGATGCAACATGCCTTAGGCAATATCGATGGTGTGTGCGATGCCACAGGCTTCCCTGTCGCTCTATTGCGACTAGTATTCCAGGTCCCCAATACGATATAACGCATATATTGAGTTGGGGGCAGACATGCCTCTTTAACCTAGATAGGAAGAAATCACAGTCATCAGCTGACTCCCCTGGTGTTATTGCAAACGCAATCGGAAGGATTCTCCCACTGCCGTCCTGTGCCACAACTAGCAATAGCCGATACGTATATCTACCATACATAAAGGTACCGTCAATTTGTACCAATGGCTTGCAGTATATAAATGCATCTCGGCATTGCTTAAATGTCCGAAAAAGACGCTTGAACACCGCGCATCCACGGAGCAAACGATCGTTGTAGTCACGCGATTCCGTTTCAAGGTGCGTTATCTTACTGGGACATATCTCTCCAACACTGACACCACCGCCACACTTCATTATATGAAGCGCCCCACCGACCATGCAACTTTTCCAACGCGTGCGCCGCTATCCAAGTCTTCCGTAAGAGGCGTGTACCCCAATTGGCTACGAATATTGCCAATTAAGGTGGCATTGTAGTCTTCGGATTGCCCTTCACCATCGGTATTGTTAAGTCAACCAACATCTCTGAATCCATCTTCGAATGATCTTGTGTAACACCTGTCAACGAAGTACGTTAAATAATGCAATATTACGTAATATTTGTATTATTTAAAAATATTGAATACATATTGATATTGTACCGGCAAGACATGTATGTGGACCTTTGTACTTTTTGATCTCCCACAAGCCAGTCCTTTTCCTCAACGAGGCCATGATTTTCCATGAACATGTACCGTCTTGCACTGCACACTTCGCCTCGTACTTATCGAGCTTAGATTTAACCATGTTGTAGTTAACCCCGTTCTTGATGCTGTATTGTTTCAATGCACAAAGAAAAGCATCCTTGTTGGAAAACTCTTTACCAAATTCTAATTCGCCCTAATCCAACGACGAACTTGTGCGGTCACGCGCGTCCGGTGTGGTAGTTTGAAACTCCAATGCATCGTCTTGAGATAGATCCACATTATGCATGTGGTTTGGAGGCAAATGCGCGCCTGAATAGCGAATCTTCTTCTTCTTCATCCGAACCGCCTCAACATCTTCAGTGCATTGTTAGAACAGCTCGGTTCGAAAATAATCCAACTTCCGCACTATCGGGCCCGGGCTCTCGAGGTGGATCCACATCGGACTCATCATCCGACCCACCATAATCTGTAACGAACGAAGGCCCATCACCGGTAGATGTCGTGGGGAGTACATTATCCCTCCTTAAACATCTTTCGTAACGTTCCCAATCATATGTGGATTGCCAACCACTAGAAGTTGATGACGTTCCCCAATACGTATTTCTATCATCGGGCGTCGAAGGAAGGATATGCATGTCCCCTCCACCAACCGAGTGTCATGCAGGGGTTATGTTTTCCATACTACCACCAAACACGGGCACTTCTGTATTCTGCCTCCCACTAACAGAGTGTCGGCTTGGGGTCATGTATTCCCCTCGAACAGAAGTAGATGTTGAGGTCGAATGAAGATCACTTGGAGATGAAAAATGTACATATACCTCAAGATAGGGTGATCTACTGGCAAGATGAGTCTCCACCATTGCCTCAAAGCTCCGAGGACCTTTGATGTCGAATGAGTCATATCTCACCTGTAACACCCCTTAACTTGTACCCGTCGCCGAGTTAGGGTTATGAGCGCACCGAACTAGACACAATTTTTCACGAGTCATTTATGGAATAAACCCCTATATCGTATATTTAAATTTTTCCATATCCACAATAATAAACAAGACTTACATTACAAACCATGTTTCATAATGCAATACATCATAACTCATAATCTATACAAGTTTCGAATCAAGCTTCCACTTAACAAACCTCAAATATCGTATGTCAAACATATGTAAGTACATCTATCTCATTAGCCGAATATCAGCATATTATTCTATACTTTCTGCAAATATGCATATTAAAACGAATAGGTCCATAATACTTAAATAGCTTGTCATTCACACATATGACACTCGGACAGTATAGCATGACCAAACAAACACATTATACTACCATAATATGCGCATTGTCCCTAAACAAAAGCCATGTCAATCCAAAATTTTCAATTCATTTTACCTTATTAATCCATGGTTACAAGATCATTGAATAACCTACCAAACACACATGATATGTGACTAATTCAATTTATATATAAATACAACCAATTCATTGATCATATATTCGGTTCTCAAAATAAAACTTCAATGATCAACCCAAAGCATTAGTATATACATTTTCATGATCATCCCTGAATTATACCAAGCACATAATAATCTAAGTAGAGATATTCGCACGACATAATAAGCATACTTATACATATATATGATCATTTCTATACAACTACATCTAACTTCCAAGCCTTATGTGCATACGTCTTATATCAAAGATTAAAAGCAGAAGATTATATCAAACATACAAACGATGTTTAACCCAAAGATAATAAATGACCTTATTCGCAATGCCATATATATATACATTTACAAAACCGAACATCATTCATTACTTATCAAAATACAGCCTATACATGCCTTTGATTCAAAAAAGCAAACATATATACCAAAGAGAGTGATAGTGTGGTTGACTTTCTTGATGATCCCCGAGGCAGTAGTTGAATCAATGATCTATAAAGCAGAAATACAAACACATACAGAGTAAGCTCGCTAGCTTAGTAAGTCTTAAGCAAAAGATAATTCACTAATCAAGCACTTTAACATTTATAATCAATAAATTGTAGTACATTATATATGTATATTTCGATATGCAATTAATACAAAACCGAATACTAGTAATATATTAACTCAATTACTTATACTTCTTTGTCATCAACATACAACTCATCAAGGCACAAAGTACATGTATTACATGAATCGCATGTTTATAATCATATAAATTTAACATTCATATCCATTACATTATCACACTAAAAATTCTATTATTTCTATATTCATACACGTCGATCATAAGCTCAAATTCACATAACACCGTTCTTAACATAATATTTCAAATCAAGTAACATTAATCACAACTTACCTTACTTGATGAATTTAAATGAGACTTATGCTTACGAGTTTTTAACTCATTAGATTAACTACGTTACAACTCAAGAAATTTATGGTTCCTTCATTTTAAAGTATCACCGGCATTAAGCCTGTTAGGCATGAAGCCCGAATATAACACCGGCACTAAGCCTGCTAGGCACGAAGCCCGAATATGTCATTGGCACTAAGCCTGCTAGGCACGAAGCCCGAATATGTCACCGGCACTAAGCCTGCTAGGCAAGAAGCCCGAATATAACACCGGCACTAAGCTGCCGCTAGGCACGAAGCCGAATATAACACCACAAGACTAAGCTGTTTGGGCAATAAGCCCGATATAATTCAGGCACAAGGCACTGCTAGGCTCAAAGCCCGAATTGATATTATTCCACCATCTCGTACACATTACATTTTACTAAAATCACATATATAACAAATAATTCATATCACTTTTACACAATGAATTCAATTTAATTTAACTACCTTTCATTGATAAATTTAATATGTCACATTCGGCTATGTCTACATTTCAATCCAATAATTCAAAATTCAGCATATAACTAGGTTACGAACAATATTTACAGTATTAACTTGCTTAAAGACTTACCTCGAATATCGTCGGACGACAAGAACCTAGCTTATTCGATAACTTTCGCCTTTCCCCGATCCAAGTCCGTTTTTCTTTGTTCTTGATCTAAACATAATCAAATTAAGCTCATTCAAGCACATTTTATCTCAATTTAGTCCCAAAACACATAAATAGGCAATTTACCATTTTACCGCTAATGTTTCACACTTTTACAATTTAGTCCTATTTGCACAAAACACAAATTAAGCAAAATTTCACAACAACCTAGTTAGGCCGAATCTTCAATATAGTCATATAAATCCATGCATTTCATTTATTTTGCATTTTCGTTCCTCAAAAATTTATTTTCTCAATTTAGCCCTATTTAGCTAAATTTATCAAAAATTTAAGAACAAAGTTTGTTCATCAATTATATATCTATCATTTAACACCATAAAACATCATAAAACTCAACATAGCATCAATGGCATTTCACACAAACATCATCAATTCATGAAATTGAGACATGGGTTTTAAAGCTCTCAAAGCAACGATTACAAAAACGTAGAAATTATCAAAAACGAATCGAAAACTAACCTTTAATTAAACCAAAACCATGGCCGAAACTTTGCTTATGTTTTTCTTTCTTTTTCTTCTTTAGTTTCGGTGAAGAAGAATGAAATGATTAGTGGAGAAACACATGTCTTTTATTATAATATTATTAACATATTTTATTACATTTTAACTTATAATTATATTATATAAAAAAACATATTAACGTGAAATTATAACCTTATGCCGCCCACTTACATGCAAAAAGGTAAATTTGCAACTTAAATACACTTATAAAAGAAGACAAATCAATTTAGCCACTTAATTTAATAAACGGCTACTTTTACCATTTACGCGATTTAGTCCTTTTATTTAATTAAGCACACAAACAATCAAATTTTCATACGAAACTTTCACACATAATAATTCACATATAATAAACATAGAAAATAATATTTAAAAATTTTTCGGACTCGGATTCGTGGTCTCGAAACCACTGTTCCGATTAGGGTCAAATTCGGACTGTTACAACTCTCCCCCCTTAGGGATTTTCGTCCCCGAAAATCTTACCGTTAAACAAAGTCGGATATTGTTGCCTCATTGACTCCTCAGGCTCCCACGTAGCCTCTTCTATTCCATGTCGATTCCATAGTACTTTTACTAATGGAATTTTCTTGTTTCTCAATTCTTTCACTTCACGAGCTAAGATACGAATCGGTTCCTCCTCGTACGACATATCAGATCGAATTTCATTCTCAGACGAAGCAGATCTATATCTACGAAGCAGCGAAACATGAAATACGTTGTGTATCTTTTCTAGTTCAGAGGGCAACTTTAATCTATAAGCGACAGGCCCAATACGTTCAATGATCTCATACGGTCCGATGAACCTCGGACTTAATTTGCCTTTTTGACCAAATCGAAGTACTTTCTTCCACGGAGAAACTTTCAAAAATACCCGGTCACCGACCTGAAACTCAATGTCTTTACGTTTCAAATCCGCGTATGACTTTTGGCGATCCGATGCAACTTTCGGACTATCTCGGACATCGCCACTTTTTGTTCATCTCTTTAATCAAATCAACCCCGTGTATCTTGTTTTCACCGAGCTCGGTCCAAGATAATGGTGTACGACACTTGCGGTCGTATAAAGCTTCGTAAGGTGCCATTTTGATACTAGATTGAAAATCTGTTATTATAAGCAAATTCAATCAAAGGTAAGTATCATTCCCACGCACATTCAAACTCGAGAATGCAACATCTCAACATGTCCTCAAGTATCTCGAATGATTCGTTGAGATCGACCATCTGCTCATGGTGAAAAGTCGTGCTAAAGTGTAGTTTGGTACCTAAAGCGTCTTGCAATTTCTTCCAAAACCGCGACGTGAATCTCGGGTCTCTGTCCGAAACAATGGAAATCGACACACCATGTAATCTCACAATTTGAGATACATACAACTCACCCGACTTATCGAGCGAATAGTCCGCATTTAAACGGAACAAAATGAGCTGATTTGGTTAGTCTATCCACTATAACCTGCATCGCATCTTTCTTTGCTCGGTGTCGTAGGCAAACCGGATACAAAATCCATAGCAATTCTATCCCATTTCCATTCGAGGTATCATGATCGGTGAAGTAACCTGTAAGGCACACGATGTTCGGCTTTTACTTGGCGACAAATTAAGCACTTCGGATATGTCCCGTTTCATACCAGGCCACCAATAGAACTGTTTCAAATCGTTATACATTTTCGTGCTACCCGGATGTACCGACAATCGACTATTATGAGCCTCATTCAACAACATCTGAATCAAATCCACATTCCTCGGAACACATATTCGGCTTTGAAGTTCAAACAATCATTTTCACTGAACTCGTCTTGCCATCGTATCTTTGTCAACTCTCTGAGCATCATAAATTTGTTGAATATACAACGGTCTTGCTTTCAATTTGGCTATTATCGAACCATCATCAGACATAACCATATGTGCGTTTAACACACGAAGAGCAAATAATGATTTCCGACTTAAGGCATCCGCAACAACATTGGCTTTCCCCGGATGGTGGTCAATCACTAATTCGTAATCTTTCAACAACTCTAACCATCTGCGTTGTCTCAAGTTCAAATCTGTCTGAGTCATCAAATACTTTAAAATTTTATGATCAGAATAGACATGACATTTCTCACGAATAGATAATGATGCCAAATCTTTACTTGAATACAATGGTCGCTAACTCCAAATCATGTGTCGGATAATTTCTTTAATGTGGCTTCAATATGTCTCAAGCATAGGCTACTACTTTGCCTTCTTGCATTAAAACACAACCCAAACCATTCAAAGAAGCATCACTATACACAACAAATTCTTTACCCGATTTAATTTGAACTAACACTCTGAGCCTCGGTCAAAAGAGCTTTCAACCGATCGAAACTTTTCCAACATTTTTTCTGTCTATTCGAATTTGACATCTTTCTCGTAATAGCTTTGTCAAAGGTGTGGCTATCATAGAAAAACCTTTCACGAATAAATGTAGTAACCAAAGAAGTTCTAAAAAGCTTCAAATTTGAAACATTTCTTGGTGGTTTCCAATCAAGTATAGCCGACATTTTATTCGGATCAACCCGAATGCCTGACGCTGAAACAACATGACCTAAAATCGAATTTATTCACCCAGAACTCACACTTACTAAACTTTGCATACAATCTGTTTATCTCGCAAAGTTTGTAGCACCGGGCCTCGGATGCTCAAAGATGCTCTGGGTTTCATCTGCGAGTAGATCAGAATATCATCCATAAACACTACCACAAACCGATCCAAATACCGTCTCGCTCAAAAAAGTCTTTGGCACATCGGAATCTCTCGACTCAGAATGGCGATAATGGCCCGATCTCAAATCTATCTTTGAAAACACTGAGCCCCTTTCAACCGATCAAACAAATCGTCAATCCGTGGCAAGCGGATATTTATTCTTTATAGTTACCTTATTGAGCTATCGGTAATCGATGCACATTCGCATAGTCCCGTCTTTCTTTTCACAAATAAAATCGGTGCACCCTAAGGAGAGAAACTTCGGTCGTGCAAAGCCTCTATCTGTTAACTCTTGCAATCGTGGTTTCAACTCTTTTAATTTCAGAGGTGCCATCCGATACGGAGCTATTGAAATCGGAGTCATCCGGTACTAATTCGATACCAAACTCTATTTCTCGAGCAGTGGTAAACCCGGTAGTTCTTCAGAAATACATCCGGATACTCGCACACAACCGGTACGGATTCAATCGCTTCTCAAGAACTTTACTATCCAACACATAAGCCAAGTAAGCTTCACACCCTTTTCTCACATGCTTATGAGCTAACATCGAGAGAGATTATCGCCAGTAACCCATTCGTGTAATTAGATTCAATTCGGATAACTTCACCGATTCGACATCTCAAATCAATGGTCTTTCTTTTGCAATTAACAATGAAGATCGTGCAAAGTTATCCAGTCTATTCCCAAAATTATATCGAACTCGTCAAAAGGCAACAACATTAAATCAGATGGGAAGCATGAATCCCGAATCATCAACGGGCAACTTTTACACACTTTATCAATCAGAACACATCGACCCAAGGGGTTTGATACACGAATCACAAACTCAGTAGACTCAACAGGCAGAGTCTTACTGGATACTAAAGTTTCACACACATATGAATAAGTCAAACCAGGATCAATCAATGCAATCACAGTAGTATCATAAAGAGTGAAAGTATCGGTAATAACATTTAGGGAAGAAGCATTCTCCCTGGCACGTATAGCATATGCTCTAGAAGGTGCACGAGCCTCTGATCGAACTGCAGTGGCTTTGGTTCCTTTTTGACTACCACTTACATTTCCCGAATGCCTGGGTGGTCTGCCACGCATTGATACATTACTCGGTCTGGTATTCTGAGCCGTATTTTGCTTAGCTAGCATCGGGCACTCTCGAATAAAATGATCCGACGATCCACATTTAAAGCAAGACCGATCATGAAATCTACAACTCCCAGAATGCCATTTACCATAATGCTTGCACTCAACCCGATTCTCACTGAACATTACCAACATCGCCATCGAAGTAGATCGGGAACCCACGAAGAGGTCGATCTCGTCTAGATAAGTCGAAGTAGCTTTATGTCGGCCGGATTCATCTTTGAACTTCTTGGATACTGAGAATGAAAAGTCTTACTCGATGATCTTTTACGGATGTCTCTAGCTTCCATTTCAGCTTTTCTTTTCTCTTTCCCAAGCTCTTCTTGACTTTGCAAGCTCGTTCGACAAGCACCACGAACTCTTTAATCTCGAGTATGCCGACTAGCAACTTAATATCTTCATTCAAACTGTCTTGAACCTTTTACACATAATGGCTTCGGTTGACACACATTCACAGCATATCGGCTCGATCCTAACAAATTTCCGTTCATACTCGATCCACGGTCATTCGACCTATTTCAATTCTAGAAATTCTTTTCGTTTCGATCAATGAATCTCGATCGATATATTTCTTACGAACTCGATTCAAAGAAATCCCAAGTCACTTTTTCTTCGGAACCATCGATACTAGTGTATTCCACGGTGATATGCGGTGTCCCTTAATAGGGATATAGCACACTTCATGCATTCATCTGGAGTACATGATAGCTCGTCGAGCACACGGATAGTATTATCAAGCCACATCTCAGCTCGTTCTGCGTCATCATCATCATTAGCTTTAAATTCTTCAGCCCCGTGTTTCTAGATTTTATCAACGGGAGGCCTGCTAGATCTCATCGGATTTATCATCGGAGGTACTGAAGGTATTGGAGATGGATTATTCGGGGGTGGAGGTTGTTGCACAGCTGGATTAGTCCGGATGTATTGTGTAAACCACTCGTTCATCATCTGGTAGAAGGCTTATTTAGCCTCCCCCTCATGGCTACCCGAAACTGGGCGAGAGTCTAATGGCGCTGATCCACATGGGAGACCAGGCGCAACGCTCTCCACATCATCAGCTACGGCTCTATCGGGATCAGGATCCATTTACTATATAAAATACAATTGAAATTGTCAGAAGTCACCACACTATCATATATACAATTCAAAGGCATGTATAGCTAGACTCATACACACTACGGTAGTCCTAGAATCGACTAAACCGTAGCTCTGATATCAATTAAATGTAACACCCTTAACTGCACGCCGTCGAAGGAGTTAGGGTTATGAGGCTGCATCGAACTAGACATAATTTTTCACAGTCATTTATGGAATAAACCCTATACGTATATTTAAATTTTTCCATATCCATAATAATAAACAAGACTTATATTACAAACCATGTTTCATAATGCAATACATCATAACTCATAATCTATACAAGTTTCGAATCAAGCTTCCACTTAACAAACCTCAAATATCGTATGTCAAACATATGTAAGTACATCTATCTCATTAGCCGAATATCAAAGATATTATTCTATACTTTCTGGAAATATGCATATTAAAACGAATAGGTCCATAATACTTAAATAGCTTGTCATTCACACATATGACAATCGGACAAAGATATAGCATGACCAAACAAACACATTATACTACCATAATATGCGCATTGTCCCTAAACAAAAGCCATGTCAATCCAAAATTTTCAATTCATTTTACCTTATTAATCCATGGTTACAAGATCATTGAATAACCTACCAAACACACATGATATGTGACTAATTCAATTTATATATAAATACAACCAATTCATTGATCATATATTCGGTTCTCAAAATAAAACTTCAATGATCAACCCAAAGCATTAGTAAATACATTTTCATGATCATCCCTGAATTATACCAAGCACATAATAATCTAAGTAGAGATATTCGCACGACATAATAAGCATACTTATACATATATATGATCATTTCTATACAACTACATCCAACTTCCAAGCCTTATGTGCATACGTCTTATATCAAAGATTAAAGCAGAAGATTATATCAAACATACAAACGATGTTTAACCCAAAGATAACAAAATTTATTCGCAATGCCATATATATATACATTTACAAAACCGAACATCATTCATTACTTATCAAAATACAGCCTATACATGCCTTTGATTCAAAAAGCAAACATATATATATACCAAAGAGAGTGATAGTGTGGTTGACTTTTTTTGATGATCCCCGAGCCCGTAGTTGAATCAATGATCTATAAAGCAGAAATACAAACACATACAGAGTAAGCTCGCTAGCTTAGTAAGTCTTAAGCAAAAGATAATTCACTAATCAAGCACTTTAACATTTATAATCAATAAATTGTAGTACATTATATATGTATATTTCGATATGCAATTAATACAAAACCGAATACTAGTAATATATTAACTCAATTACTTATACTTCACTGTCATCAACATACAACTCATCAAGGCACAAAGTACATGTATTACATGAATCGCATGTTTATAATCATATAAATTTAACATTCATATCCATTACATTATCACACTAAAAATTCTATTATTTCTATATTCATACACGTCGATCATAAGCTCAAATTCACATAACACCGTTCTTAACATAATATTTCAAATCAAGTAACATTAATCACAACTTACCTTACTTGATGAATTTAAATGAGACTTATGCTTACTCGAAGTTTTTAAATCAATAGATTAACTACGTTACAACTCGAGAAATTTATGGTTCCTTCATTTTAAAGTATCATCGGCATTAAGTCGCTAGGCACAAGCCCGAATATAACACCAAGACTAAGCCCGCTAGGCACGGTTCGAATATGTCACCGCAATAAGCACGCTAGGCAAGAAGCCCGAATATAACACCGGCACTAAGCTCGCTAGGCACGAAGCTCGAATATAACACCAAGACTAAGCTCTTTGGGCAATAAGCCCGATATAATTCACCCAAGACAAGGCCTCGCTAGGCTCAAAGCCCGAATTGATATTATTCCACCATCTCGTACACATTACATTTTACTAAAATCACATATATAACACATAATTCATATCACTTTCACACAATGAATTCAATTTAATTTAACTACCTTTCATTGATAAATTTAATATGTCACATTGGCTATGTCTACATTTCAATCCAATAATTCAAAATTCAGCATATAACTAGGTTACGAACAATATTTACAGTATTAACTTGCTTAAAGACTTACTCGAATATCGTCGGACGACAAGAACCTAGCTTATTCGATAACTTTCGCCTTTCCCCGATCCAAGTCCGCTTTTTCTTTGTTCTTGATCTAAACATAATCAAATTAAGCTCATTCAAGCACATTTTATCTCAATTTAGTCCCAAAACACATAAATAGGCAATTTACCATTTTACCGCTAATGTTTCACACTTTTACAATTTAGTCCTATTTGCACAAAACACAAATTAAGCAAAATTTCACAACAACCTAGTTAGCCGAATCTTCAATATAGTCATATAAATCCATGCATTTCATTTATTTTGCATTTTCGTCCCTCAAAATTTATTTTCTCAATTTAGCCCTATTTAGCTAAATTTATCAAAAATTCAAGAACAAAGTTTGTTCATCAATTATATATCTATCATTTAACACCATAAAACATCATAAAACTCAACATAGCATCAATGGCATTTCACACAAACATCATCAATTCATGAAATTGAGACATGGGTTTTAAAGCTCTCAAAGCAACGATTACAAAAACGTAGAAATTATCAAAACGAATCTAAAACTAACCTTTAATTAAACCAAAACCATGGCCGAAACTTTGCTTATGTTTTTCTTTCTTTTTCTTCTTTAGTTTCGGTGAAGAAGAATGAAATGATTAGTGGAGAAACACATGTCTTTTATTATAATATTATTAACATATTTTATTACATTTTAACTTATAATTATATTATATAAAAAAAACATATTAACATGAAATTATAACCTTATGCCGCCCACTTACATGCAAAAAGGTAAATTTGCAACTTAAATACACTTATAAAAGAAGACAAATCAATTTAGCCACTTAATTTAATAAACGGCTACTTTTACCATTTACGCGATTTAGTCCTTTTATTTAATTAAGCACACAAACAATCAAATTTTCATACGAAACTTTCACACATAATAAGTCACATATAATAAACACAGAAAATAATATTTAAAAATTTTTCGGGTTCAGATTCGTGGTCCCGAAACCACTGTTCTGATTAGGGTCAAATTCGGACTGTTACATCACCGGATCAATCGAAGCGCAAAATCTATACTTAATAGACTGAACTTTCATTGGCGTTGTTCCGAAGATTTTACGCCTAATTCTTGTGCGAAGTTCTAACAAATCTATGTTCCGATTAAAACCCAGTCGCGTTGTGTTCTCCGATAAAAAAACAACACCATTTTCGGTGTTACAAACCTCACCATCGTAGTAAATAACAGCATTAATACGTTCCCTCATTTTCAGTTTCTGTTTATCTTTTGCCTTAATTTCTGTTATGCAACCTGAGAATGAAATTTGGCTGATTTATAGTCATAATTTTACCGGAGACTACTGTAGCAAAAGAGCGTCCACGTGGGAGCTCTTTTCAAGATTTTTCTTTGACAGTGCATCCCGCTTGAAGCGTTTTGGGCACTATTTGTTCGTAAACGTCTTCTTAAAATTATTTTACCGAGACTCATCAGAGCAAAAGAGCATCCACGTGGGAGCTTTTTTCAAGATTTTTGCCGACAAGTGCATCCCGCTTGAAGCGTTTTGGGCACTATTTGTTCAGAAACGTCTTCTAAAAATTATTTTACCGGAGACTACTGTAGCAAAAGAGCGTCCGCGTGGGAGCTCTTTTCAGTACTCTTGCTGACAGTGCATCCTGCTTGAAGCGTTTTGGGCACTATTTGTTCAGAAACGTCTTCTCAAAATTATTTTATACAACTGTCAAAAAAATTCAAACAATTTTTATTTTGCTAATATATTTTGCCCAAAACCCTAAACATATTTTTACTAAACCCTAATTAACCTTATAATCTACTCCATTAATTTTCCCCTAAAAACCCTAAATCTAACGACCCTAAAAAATCATAAACCCTAGCCCTGAAACCTTAAAATTTCATACCCTAACACTAAAAACAGCTAAAAATCAAACGGGGAAGGGGGCAAAAGCGTGCCCTTGAGGGAGCGCTTTCTGCCACATCATCAAAGCGCGTCAAGGGAGCGCTTTCCTACTTTTTCCCCACAAAACGCGCTGACGTGGACGCGCTTTGTGGGGAAATGGCCCTTTTTCCGTAAATATTCTAGATTTCGGCCCTTTTCCGTAAATTTATTATTTTTTTCGATATTTTTAGGTAAATTTTCCTAATTAAAGACGTATATCTTTGATCAATTGTTAATAATTACATCTTAACTTGGTATTGTCAAACTATTTAAATGATAAACATAGATAAATTAATTGGCCATTAGCAAAAGGTCTTAAAAAATCCCACCATGTTGGTGATGCATGAAAACCAAGTCTCAAATGATTTATTGTTCTTCTCATCATATTCAAGTCCAATATCGGGTTTATTATCACTTTGCTCTATCTTGACAAAATTCTCTATAATAGTTAATGCATTTAACTTAATAAATCTCGTATATGAACCAAAAACACAATTGAAAAAATAGGTTGAAACAAAAATTAAACTAAAAGAACTATAAACTATTTTCTACTGAATTCAACGGGTAATTTACCAGAAAATACCATTTTTTTTCAAAATTTATGGAAAAGGACCTACAATTTAATTATTTACCGGAATGGGTCATTTTCTCCGAAAGCGCCCACGTCGGCAGCGATTTCGAGGATGCAGAAAAAACGCGCGTCCACGAGAGCGTTTTTTGCCGCCACATCGCCAGTAAATCGCGTCCTTGAGGCGCGCTTTGCTGATGTGGCAAAAACGCGCTCCTCAGTGGCGCGTTTTGCCCGCCTCCAACGGTCAGATTTTTATGACCGTTGGGCCTCAAACGGTAGAAAAAAAAACTATAAAACCCCCCACCCTTTCATTTTTTTTCATACAAAGGTTCTTACTCAATTTTCTCTCAACTTTCTCTCAAATTCCTCTCAAATTCCTTTAAAGTTCCTCTCAAATTTTACAATAGTCCCTCTTTAAAAGTTTTTTGAAATATTTTTTTGTTAAATTTAAAAATATTCGATCGTATTAGCAATGGCCGGAGAATTAATTCGTCTCGACAATAAACACATCTCCGTCGACCAAATGACAATGGTAAGTTATAATTTTAATTTTTCAATACTATTTAATATTTTTAGGTTTATGCAATTTTAATTAATTTTTATTTTATAATTTTTTAAAAGCGATGCGTAGATCGGGTGTTGCAATGCTATATTCGCAATATGCCCAGTCCGCCATTGCCGTTGATCGAGAATTACTGCGCGGAAGCGGGTTTTTGGCACGTGGCCACGATAGGTCGGGTGCAAGTTGGACCCGAAGCTAATCAGTGCGTTGATAGAGAGGTGGAGACCCGAGGCGCACACTTTCCATCTTCCATGCGGAGAGTGTACTATCACTCTGGAAGACGTGCATTTGCAATTGGGATTGCCAGTGGATGGGTACGTAGTCACCGGGTCCGCAACTTCTGGTGATTGGGGAGCCGTACGCTACGAGCTTTTGGGAGCTATTCCGGATAACATTAACGGAGGTCGGATTGAGATGGGCTGGTTACGAGACATATTCTCAGAGCCGAATAATGATTTGACCGAAATAGAAAGAATACGGTATGCTCGGGCATACATTCTTGAGATGATTGGAGGCTATCTGATGCCGAACTTGTCACGAAACCTCCTTCATCTGAGATGGCTGCTGAAACTCGTTGATTTTAGAGCAACCAGTGAATTGAGTTGGGGGTCTGCCATGCTAGTAAAATTGTATCGGGAGATGTGCGGGGCGACGCGGCCGAATAAAGCAAAAATCGGAGGTTGCCTATCACTACTGCAATCATGGGCACGGTTTCACTTTCCATTTTTACGTCCTCGAGTGGACCACCCATATACATTCCCACTCATAACGAGGTAAATCTAATATTAGATTTTACAATTATTACGTAGATTTAAAATATAATTGTATGCTAAAAATGTATTTAATTAGGTGGAACCATTCGACGAGTTATGTTGGAATACCTACCTCGCTTGAAGATATACGACTTCTATTAGAGTAACGATCGGAAGCACAAGTAAGTATTAAATAAAATATATTTTCGTAATAAAATAGTCGTTTCGTATTTCGTATTTCGTATTTCGTATTTCATATTTAGTATTTAGTATTTAGTATTTAGTATATAACTAACATTTTTATCATGTTAATATAGTTTGAATGGACACCATACGAGGACCCGTCAAATCGGGCAGTAATTCCGGAAGAGTTCTTTCAAAATCCGAACATTTGGCATGTGAATGTACCATTGGTCAACTATGCCACCGTGGAGATGCACCAGTAAGATCGGGTTCTGCGTCAATTTGGATTTCGACAACCGATTCCCGTGGCACCTGAGGTGCTCGATGATGAGCACAAAGTCGACTTACGGATGTTGCATACGGATTGACCAAGATTTTGGTCAGCGTATATCGAATTGTGGGAAAACTGGTATGATTATATACCACTCGGGAACCGATCATCGTTCCTGGCAAGATGAGTCGAATAGCAAGATGAGTCAAACACCGGTATTCCCCTCGAACAGCAGTAGATGTTGAAGTCGAAGGAAGATCACTTGGCGATGAAAATTGTATATATACCTCAAGATAGGGTGATCTACTGGCAAAATGAGTCTCCACCATTGCCTCCAAGCTCCGAGGACCTTTGATATCGAATGAGTCATATCTCACGGGATCAACCGAAGCACAAAATCTATACTTAATAGACTGAACTTTCATTGGCGTTGTTCCGAAGATTTTACGCCTAATTCTTTTGCGAAGTTCTGTCAAATCTATGTTCTGGTTAAAAACCAGTCACGCTGTGTTCTCCGATAAAAAAACAACACCGTTTTCGGTGTCACAAACCTCACCATCATAGTAAATAACAGCACTAATACGTTTGCTCATCTTCAGTTTCTATTTTACTTTTGCCTCAATTTCTATTATTCAACCTGAGAATGAAATTTGGCTCATTTATAGTCTAAGGACAATTAGGAACTACTGTAGCAAAAGAGCGTCCACGTGGGAGCTTTTTTCAGTATTCTTGCTGACAATGCATCTTGCTTGAAGCGTTTTGGTCACTATTTTTTTCAGAAACGTCTTCTCAAAATTATTTTGCCAGAGACTACTGTAGCAAAAGAGCGCCCACGTGGGAGCTTTTTTTCAAGTACTTTGCCGACAAAGTGGATCCCGCTTGAAGCGTTTTGGTCACTATTTGTTCGTAAACGTCTTCTCAAAATTATTTTGCCAGAGACTACTGTAACAAAAGAGCGTCCACGTGGGAGCTTTTTTCAGTACTCTTGCTGACAGTGCATCCTGCTTGAAGCGTTTTGGTCACTATGTGTTCAGAAACGTCTTCTCAAAATTATTTTACCAGATACTACTGTAAAAAAAAAATTTTATATTACTGATATTTTTTTTTCAAAACCCAAAACCTAAAATTATTTTAATTAATTAACCCTAAACTCTAGTTAATTAATTTTCCCCTAAAAACCCTAAACCCTAAGACCCTAAAAACTTTAAAAACCCTAAACTCTAGCCTTAAAACCCTAAAAACACATACCCTAACCCTAAAAACAGCTGAAAAACCCTACCGGAGGGGGGATAGGGCAAAAACGCATCATCCTTGAGGGAGCGTTTTTGCCACATCAGCAAAGCGCGCCCTCAAGGACGTGATTTCTGCTGATATGGCAGAAAACGATAACTAGGGGACGCGTTTTCCTGCTGCATCCCCTGAAATCGCGCTGACGTGGACGCGTTTTTTGGGAAAATGGCCCATTCCGGTAAATAATTGAAAAACAGGTCATTTTTCGTAAATTTTATAAAAAAAGGTATTTTCTGATAATTTACCCGAATTCAACTCTTAACCTATAAAAATATACTCAAATAACCTCTTTAACCATTATTGTATCCATTGATCTCTTTTGTTTTATCACTTTCGTAATGTGTCACGCCACGGTGATCATCACGACATTTATGAAATTTTTCTTCAAAATTTTTAAATTTTTATTTATTTATTTTAATTATTGAAGTTTATTATAAAAAGAATTCTAAAAATAAAAATGATTATTTAAAAAACTATAAAAATGTTCCCTCACATCAATATCAACGATTCAGTCCCACGCAATCGCAATTTCAAAAAAGAAAAACAATTCAGTCCCTCCCTTTTCTGTCTCAATCAATACGTACAACACTTTCTTTCTCCTTATGTTCCCTCGTATCATGTTCGTTTTCTCTTCTTTGCTCTTACTTTTCTTTTTTTTTTTCTTCAAATTTTCATTTCCAGCTCTTAGCTAAACTTATTTTGGTATTTGATCTTCATTTTGTTACATTGTTTTAAGCTAACAAATTATCAATTCAAACACCAGTACACTACTAATTTCGGTTCCTTTTTGTGTGGCTTATATTTTTTTGCTTAGGAAATGGGCGATGTCGGACGATTCTTGCTTCTCCGTCGAAATTGTATCCGGTAACATCATGAAGCACTTCGCTTTTTGTTGTTTCTTAGAAATGTTTGTGTTTTGTATTTTTTAAAATAAATTTAAAATTTATATTACAATTTTATTTTATTTTTAAAAATTGTTAATTTTACATATATTTTTCAAAAAAGAAGAAGAAATTAAAACATGTGCCATATTATTGATTATCAATGTCACCTAATCAAATTCTAATAGCATTACTCAAGAGATATCTAACTGCAACAAAATCCAAATTTAGGTATGATTTAAAGTAGAATATACATTAAACAGAAAAAGATAGTAGGATTATCATTTTCTCAAGCGTAGTTGATTCAATACGAAATTCTAATATTTAAGACGTGGGCTCCATCTTAAGTTGACGACCCTGATCGACTATCGTATTGTAGTCGGGGATGAAAAAATAGTGAATATGAGGGATTTTGAGTTAATCTATTTGATAGTGTATTATTTTTTATTTTATTTTTGGAAAAAAACTTTGTTTGAATTCTAAAATTAGTCTCTGGGTATAGGTAAAATTCACTTCAAAATAATCATTAAAATATATATAATATTAATTTAAAATTAATGATAATAAAATTTATTTTAGTATTTGCTTTTAAATAATTATGCGTAACAAACCATTAATAACATCATTAAAATATAATAAAAATTAAAATTTGTTCTATTTTGATAAAAATATAAAAATTAAAACTATAACGCATCGTTTAAAATATAACTTTCATTTTTCAAGTAAGGTTTAGGATGAATAAATTAATATTTAATTCAAAGTTGGGTGAAGGTTAAATTAATTTAAATAGTATATAGAATTTAGAGCTTGTTTGAATAATTTTTGAAAATGCTAACATTTAGAATTTATCAACTCAAAATGTTTAGATTTGTAGTTGTTTTGTTAGGATAAATATTTTATTTAAAAAAAAGGTTAATGAAATTTTACAAATTAAAAAATATAAAATATAAAAAAATATTCAATATGGATATCATTATATTTGTAAAAATTTATAAACAGTTTTAATAAAATAAAATTTAAAATATATATTATAATTAAATAAAAATATTTTTTAAGTTTTAGTTTTTTTTTTATCTTATAGTGAGACCATGTGTATTAAATCAAATAAAATTATGAGAAATTTTGAAAAATCACTTATTTAGGTGGAATTTGGAAAAAGGAATTTAAGCTAGTACAATTCTCTCTTAATTACTCACAATATTGATATTTTCAAATATATTTACCCAAGCAAGTAAATTTATTTTTAAAATTTTTAAAACCTTGATACTAATGATATCTCTGTTACAAATTCCTCACTCAAACACACCATTAAAAGAAAATACTATTGTTTTTATTTTGTTATAGCCTCGCTCAATGACTCCAAGAATTTGGTGAAGCTCAACCATGTGATCTTATGAGAAAAGCATATCATCTAAACATCATGTCACAATAGGTAAATTCACACAATTCTTAAGAGAGATACGAGGAAGAATTCTTGACGGTACTTGTCAATCTATCAAGTCCTCGACTTGATGAATGCCTTGTCCAGTCTCTTCAACTCAACTCTAACAAAATTCTTGACTGACATCCATTACTCTACCACATGTACTAAAACCATTCTACCACCTACACTTAAAAGGTAGGAAGCTCAATGGCTGAGACCCTTATCAATCTAGCCTCCGTTTATAAATACTCCATTCCAACATCAAGGCATGCATATAGAAAACACACTCAACCTACCTAAACATTCTCAACACCTTTGAATCAGCATATTTAGTGGTTCTCCGTACCATACGATGTAAATCATTTTCCTTATATTAACTCTCCAAAATTTCTACAATATGAGTTGTCATAATCGTATCATTTTATATTTAGTAAAACTTAATTGTTACAACAATTTTTTAACGAGATTTATTTCATCTATAATATAATTGCAGCAGATACAAATCTATATAGTTTTGATTTACAAAGTCATAATCTATCTATTCAATGATCAATGCTCGCTTCTGTGTGTGTGTGTGTTTTTTTTTGAATCATCAATCCACAAGCGAAGTGAGGAATAAAAGGATAATCATAGTAAAAAAGAGCCCAATTAAAACAGCATGGGCTCTTCATGTAAACTAAAACCCAATACATTTGGACCAACAATTAAAAATATTTTTTAGTATTTTTAAATATTTTTAATGATTTTTAATTTTTTTAAAATATTTTTATATTTTTCTGAATTTTTAATTTTTTTAAATAATTAAATGTTGACATGTCATTCACGTGTGTCAGCAATGTGAAAAAATGCTAACATTTTCATACATTTTGGGTGATTTGACAAAAAAAACCGTAAATTTTAAGGCTAAAAAGACGAAAAATTAAATGGATAGCTAAAATAATTTTTTGTAAAGTTAAAAAGCCAAATAAATCATTATGTCTAAATTAAAACTAGATTATAGCATATGTAGTGGGCGAAACAATTATATAAAATTTATATTTGTAAAAAGTTAATAGTTTACCCAAATAAAATTTTGATTGAAAATGCAGCGTTGAGGTTTCCTTTTTTCAAAAAAAATAAAATAAATCTATTTATTCAAATTTAATCTCATATGTATTTTATGATTTATTAATTTAAAAAAAAAACTTATCATGTTAGCTGTCACATCATTATTTTTTCACATTTGTTTTTAATGACCTGTCAGAGGCTTCGACAAAAAAATAAATTCAAAGGGTCCAATTAGGTGCAGATCATAATTCAAATGGTTCAATTTTAATCGATTTAGCAAAGAAAATCGGCTTAACTGAAGGAGTCGATTAAGTCAATTTTAACGGATTTAAGGCTCATTTGGATGGACAGTGTATTTACCTGCGGTTAGTGTAAAAACAGTGATAGTGGTAAGATTAGATAATGTAATGATATTGTAGCGTGAGATAAAAAGAAAACTAAATGCACCGCACTAGAGGTAAACGCCCATCCAAAGGAATCACACTTACTCATGAGTGAGAAAATATTTTGAGAGAATAAATTAAAACTTATAAAATGAATTTTTTTTTTTTGAAGTTCAAGTTGAATAACAATTATTAATAATACACAATAAAATATAAATGGAGTCAAACTAATTGACATAGTATATGATTCGAACTTAAAAATTGAGAACCTCAACCTTGCTGACTCTTCTAAGGCCTTGTTGACTGAAATTTTAAATGTGTTACGTTTAATTAAATTTTTTAATTATAATTTTGGTAACCATTATATATATAACGAAGAATACTTGGAGCTTGTATAAGCTCTTCCTACCATTGAGAAAAGTGTAACCTCTATTCATATACCAACACCTTGCCCAAGTTTTGACTGATCCCTCTGCATCTTCATAAACATTACTACAGGCTCTCCACACCACTACCGTGTAAAGCATTCATAATCTCCACTACCAATTTACTATCTCGTTAGCTTTTCTATTCTATTATTTGAATTTTCTGAATTTGCTTTCATACTGTCTTAACTAATTAATTAACTCTATTTTATGGTCATTTTTCCCAAAAATGCTTAATTTTAATATTATTTACGGAAATGGATCAATTTTTTATTATTCACCGGAAAGGGCCGAATTCCCTAAAAATGCGTCCACGTCAGCGCGATGTCAGGTGCTGTGTCAACAAAACGCGTCCCTGGGGGAGCGTTTTGTCCACGTCAACACAAAGCGCTTCCTTGAGGGCGCGCTTTGTCTTGGACGTGGACAAAACGCTCCCCCAGGGACGTGTTTTGCCCTTTTTTTAGGGTTTAGGGTCAATTAATTAAATTAGGGTTTAGGGTTAATTAATTAAATTAGGGTTTTAAGGTTAATTAATTAAATTATGTTTTAGTTTTTTTAAAATAATTTTGTGTTTAGGGTTTTGGAAAAAATATATTAGCAATATATTTTTTTTCTACAGTAGTATCTGAAAAAATAATTTTGAGAAGACGTTTCTGAACAAATAGTGTCCAAAACGCTTCAAGCAGGATGCACTGTCAGCAAGATTACTGAAAAAAGCTCCCACGTGGACGCTCTTTTTCTACAGTAGTATCTGAAAAAATAATTTTGAGAAGACGTTTCTGAACAAATAGTGTCCAAAACGCTTCAAGCAGGATGCACTGTCAGCAAGATTACTGAAAAAAGCTCCCACGTGGATGCTCTTTTTCTACAGTAGTTCCTATTTGGCCTTAGACTATAAATGAGCCAAATTTCATTCTCAAGTTGCATAAGTTACAGCAAGAGAAATTGAGGCTAAAGTAGAATAGAAACTGAAGATGAGTGAACGTATTAGTGCTGCTATTTACTATGATAGTGAGGTCTGTGACACCGAGAACGGTGTTTGACAGAACTTCGTAAAAGAATTAGGCGTAAAATCTTCGGAACGACGCCAATGAAAGTTTTGTCTATTAAGTATAGATTTTGTGCTTCGGTTGATCTCGTGAGATATGACTCATTCGACATCAAAAGTCATCATAGCTTGGAGGTAATGGTGCATACTCATCTTGCTAGTGGATCACCCTATCTTAAGGTATATGTACAATTTTCACCGCCAAATGATGCATTTGCGACTTCAACATCTACTGCTGTTCGAGAGGAATACACAACCCTTAGCCGATACTCTATTAGTGGGAGGCAAAATACGGAAGCGTCCGTGTTTAGTGGCAGTATGGAAAACACAACCCCTGCACGACACTCGGTTAATGGATGGGACATGCACATTGATGGATCGATGTTCGATGCTGGAAATACATATTGGGGAATGACATCAACTTCTAGTGGTTGGCAATCCACATATGATTGGAGACGTTACGAAACGTCCACAAGAAGGGATGATGTACTCCCTACGACGTCCACCGGCGAGGGGACCTCGTTCGTTACAGATGATGGTGGGTCAGATGATGAGTCCGATGTGGATCCACTTCGAGAGCCCGGATCCGATGGTGCAGAAGTTGCATTATTTTCTGAACCGGAGCCTGTTCCAACCATACCTGAAGATATTGAACGGGGTTCAGATGAAGAAGAAGAAGATCCGCGATTCAGAGCGTGCTCGCCTCTAGCCCACATGTATAATGTCTATCTATCTCAAGATGATGCGTTGGAGTTTCCAGATCTACCACACAGAAGGCGCGACCGTACAAGTTCGTCGTTGGATTCGGGTGAATTGGAAGTTGGTAAGGAGTTTTCCAATAAGGATAGTTTTCTTGGTGCATTGAAACAACACAGCGCGACTGGTTTTTAACCAGAACATAGATTTGACAGAACTTCGTAAAAGAATTAGGCGTAAAATCTTCAGAACGACGCCAATGAAAGTTTTGTCTATTAAGTATAGATTTTGTGCTTCGGCTGATCCCATGATATATGACTCATTCGACATCAAAGGTTATCGTAGCTTTGAGGCAATGGTGCAGACTCATCTTGCTAGTGGATCACCCTATCTTAATGTATATGTATAATTTTCATCGCCAAATGATGCATTTGCGACTTCAACATCTACTGCTGTTCGAGAGGAATACATGACCCCTAGCCGATACTCTATTAGTGGGAGGCAGAATACGGAAGCGCCCGTGTTTGGTGGCAGTATGAAAAACACAACCCCTGCACGACACTCGGTTAGTGGATGGGACATGCACATCGGTGGGTCGATGTTTGATGCTGGAAATACGTATTGGGGAATGACACCAACTTTTAGTGGTTGGCAATCCACATATGATTGGGGACATTACGAAATCTTCACAATAAGGGATGATGTACTCCCTATGACGTCCACCGGCGAGGGAACCTCGTTCGTTGCAGAAGATGGTGGGTCAGATGATGAGTCCGATGTGGATCCACTTCGAGAGCCCGGCCCCGATGGTGCAGAAGTTACATTATTTTCTGAACCGGAGCCTGTTCCAACCATACCTGAAGATGTTGAACGGGGTTCAGATGAAGATGAAGAAGATCCGTGATTCAGGGCGTACTCGCCTCTAACCCACATGCATAATGCCTATCTATCTCAAGATGATGCGTTGGAGTTTCCAGATCTACCACACAGAAGGCGCGACCGTACAAGTTCATTGTTGGATTCGGGTGAATTAGAAGTTGATAAGGAGATTTCCAATAAGGATAGTTTTCTTGGTGCATTGAAACAACATAGCATCATGAACGGTGTTAACTACAACGTGGTTAAATCCAAATCCGATAAGTATGAGGCTAAGTGTGCAGTGCAAGATGGTACATGTTCATGGAAAATCATGGCCTCGTTGAGGAAAAAGATAGGCTTGTGGGAGATAAAAAAGTACAAAGGTCCACATATATGTGTTGCCTGTACAGTATCACTAGATGTTTAGGGTTTTTGAGTAATACTGTTATTACGTAATGTTGCATTATTTAACGTACTTTGTTTATAGGTGTTTCACAAGATCATCCCAAGATGGATTCAAATATGTTATCTAGCTTAATACTACCGACGGTGAAGGCGGATCCCAAGACTTAAGTGCCAGTCTTAATTGCCAATATTCATAGCCAATTGAGGTACACGCCCTTTTATCGTAAGGCTTGGATAGCTAAGAAGAAGGCGTTGGAAAAGTTGTATGGTCGGTGGGACGCTTCATATAATAAAGTGTGGCAGTGGTGTCAGGTGTTGGAGAGATATGTCCCAGGTTACATAACAGACCTTGAAACGACACCTACGTACTACAACGACCGATTGCTCCGTAGATGGCAAGTGTTCAAGCGTCTGTTCTGGAGTTTAAGCAATGCTGAGACGTATTTCTATACTGCAAGCCATTGGTATAAATTGACGGTTCTTTTATGTATGGTAGATATACCCATCGGCTATTGCTAGCTGTGGCACATGATGGCAATGAGAGAATCCTTCCAATTGCGTTTGCAATAACATCGGGGGAGTCAGCTGATGACTGAGATTTCTTTCTTTCTAGGTTAATGAGGCATGTCTGCCCCCAACCTGATATCTGCGTTATATCGGATCGGAGCCCTGGAATACTAGTCGTAATTGAGCGGCAGGGAAGCCTATGACATCGCACACACCATCGGTATTGCCTAAGGTATGTTGCGTCCAACTAATACGGGCAACATCGATCTACAAGTGAACGACGGCAAGTGACCAACATGGATATTTAATCTCTATTAATATAATTTTGTTTGTAATATTCAATTTATTCTTAATGGAAGAGTGGTATGTAATATTCGATATCAACTTATATTGGCATGGTATGAGATAAGTAAGGACCGTTTTCATGAGATGTTGGCAGTTTTGCGTTCAGTTAATGAAGAAGGCGCAAACTACATCTGTAACATACCTTTCGAACAGTGGACACAAGCATACGACGGCGGCCTACGATATGGTCATATGACCTCAAACCTAGCTGAATGCATAAATTCTGTTCTAAAAGGAACGCGTCATTTGCCGATAACATCGGTTGTGCGAGAGACATATTTTCATTTAGCGGCACTATTACCAAAGCGAGCAGCGAGTTATAAAGGCCAAATGTAGGGAGGTCATGTATGGTGCGGGAAGGTATTTTAAGAAATTAACAAGATGAAGGCACGGGCCAACACCATGCACACAGTGTGTCACGATCGCGACAACCTATGGTTTCGTGTGACGGAGTTTGACAGACCAAACCAAGGTATTATTGGCGGGCAATATCGTGTACACTTAAGAAATAGGACCTGCGACTGTGGGATGTTTGCCGCACTTCGTTATCCATGCGCTCATTTAATTGCAGCTTGCCAGAATCTCCGTCTGGATCCCATGAGCTATGTTGACGAAGTGTACAAAATAGAATACATGTACAACGTGTGGAGACACGTATTCCCACCAGTCCCAGATGAACGTAAGTGGCCGTCTGTATCGCTTGCTCCGTTTAAGCTGTTATCGGATAGAGAACTGCGTCGTAAACCAAAGGGTCGACCTTGCTCAACTAGAATACGTAACAATATAGATATCCGAGAAACAACCAACCAACAGAAGTTGTGCGGATGGTGTAGGAACCCAGGCCATACAACTCGATCATGTCCAAATCGGAATAGCTGATAGTTGTTGTAATAAAATTATGTTGCATTATTTATATTTTATTAAAAATATAAAAATATTAAAAATATTGTCCTATTCAAAAGAACTTTTATTTTATTAAAAATATAAAAAGTAAATTACAATTAAAATATTAAAAACAACTTTTATTTTATTAAATGAAACAATATAAAAAAGTTTGTACAAATATATTAACAAAAATCAATGTTTGTGCCGGTCGGAATCAGTGCCACATGGGGGTCGTCGACGGTTACATGCTGGATTCCTCCTTGGTTCAGCTTCCGACGGGGGTTGTGGTTGCTCTGGCGGGGATTGTGGTTCCTCCGGTAGGGGATCTGTTTGTGGGTGTTGGAAGGATGACCTACCTTGATAGAATAATGACTGCGGAGGTGTTTGCATCACCCATGGCGGAGGTGTTTGAATCCCATAAAGCGATGGGGATTGGTAAAAAGAAGAGCTCCCCGACGGTGACTCGTGCGATCCCTCATGCAACGGCAGCCTATAGATCGACGGTTAACTCGAAGTAATCGGGAACGGAGATGAACCGGGCCATGCATTCTAACCTGCCATAGGACTGGGAAAAGGAAACATATAAGGGTTAGGATACATATAAGGGCTAGGATACACACCTGGCATAATCTGAAAAGGCTGTGATGTGGGTGTCGTCGGTTGAAGTGTTGGGCCCGGTGACTGTGTGGCCGCTGTTGTTGGGCCCGGTGATTGTGTTGGTGCTGTTGATGGGCCTGTGTTCTCATCCATTCTTCTTGGATTTAAAGGGCCCCGTCGTTCCCTTTGGACACGAATTTGCTGTCGCCTCTCCTCTTCCGACAGTAAATATGGCTTGTCATGGATCCTAAACCATGGCATGTATTCCAGCACGCACGCTAACTCAGGAACGATGATCGGTTCCCAAGTAGGTATATAATCATACCGGTTTTCCCACATTTCGATATATGCTGAACAGAATCTCAGCCAATTCGTATGCAACTATCGTAAGTCGACTTTGTGCTCATCATCGAGCACCTCAGGTGCCACGAGAATCGGTTGTCGGAATCCAAATTGTCGCAATACTCTATCTGACTGGTGCATCTCCATGGTGGCATAGTTGACCAATGGGACCGTCACATGCCAAATGTTCGGATTTTGAAAGAATTCATCTGGAATTACTGCCCGAATTGTCAGATCCTTGTATGGTGTCCATTGAAACTATATGAACATGATAAAAATATTAGTTATATACATAATACTAAATACGAAACGACTATTTTATTATGTATATATATTTTATTTAATACTTGTGCTTCCGACCGTTGGTCTAATAGAAGCTGTATATCTTTAAGAGAGGTAGGTATTCTAACATAACTCGCCGAATGGTTCCACCTAATTAAATAACTTTTTAGCATACAATTATATTTTAAATCTACGTAATAATTGTAAAATCTAATATAAAATTTACCTCGTTATGAGTGGGAATGTATATGGGTGGTCCACTCGATGACGTAAAAATGGAAAGTGAAACTGTGCCCATGATTGCAGTAGTGATAGGCAACCTCCGATTTTGGCTTTATTCGGTCGCGTCGCCCCGCACATCTCCGGGTACAATGTTGCTAACACGGCAGACCCCCAACTAAATTCACCAGCTGCTCTAAAATCAATGAGTTTCAGCAGCCATCTCAGATGTACGAGGTTTCATGATAAGTCCGGCATCAGATAACCTCCAATCATCTCAAGAATGTATGCCCGAGCATATCGTATTCTTTTCTAGTTCAGTCGAATCATTATCCGGCTCTGGGAATGTGTCTCGTAACCAACCCATCTCGATCCGACCTCCGTTAATATTATCCGGAATAACACCCAAAAGCTCGTAGCATACGGTTCCCCAATCAGCAGATTGGGCAGACCCGGTGACTGCGTATCCATCCACCGGCAATCTCAATTGCAACTGCACGTCTTCCAGAGTGATAGTACACTCTCCGCATGGAAGATGAAAAGTGTGCGTCTCAGGTCTCTACCTCTCTATCAACGCACTGATTAGTTTCGGGTCTAACTTGCACCCCCGGCCTATCGTGGCCATGTGCCAAAAACCCGCTTCCCGCAGGTAATTCTCTATCAACGGCGATGGCGGACCAGGCATATTACGAATATAGCATTGTAACACTTGATCTACAGACTGTTATAAAAAATTATAAAATAAAAATTAATTAAAATTGCATAAATGAAAAAAATATTAAATAGTATTAAAAAATTAAAATTATCACTTACCATTGTCATTTGATCGACAGAGATGTGTTTATTATTGAGACGAATTAATTTTTCGGCCATTGCTAACACGATCGAATATTTTTTAATTTAAAAAAAACTAATTCAAAAAAATTTTAAAAAGAACTTTTTTGCAAAAATTAAAGAGAGCTTTGAGAAAATTTGAGAGGAGGACTTTTGTGTGAAAAAAATGAAAGGGAGGCCTTTTATAGTTTTTTTTTTACCGTTGGAGCCCAAACGGTAAAAAAAATAACCGTTGAGGGTTAAAAAAAGGGACAAAACGCTCCCCCAGGGACGCGTTTTGCTGACACAGCACCTGACATCGCGCGCTGATATGGACGCATTTTCGGGAAATTTGGCCCTTTCCGGTAAATAATCAAAAAGTTGGTCAATTTTCGTAAATAATATTAAAATTGAGCGTTTTTAAGTAAAATGACCGTATTTTATTGTATCATAATATATATATATTATTTTCTAGAATATAATAAAGCTCAAGCATCCCGTAAAGTTTTTTTTATTTATTTAAAAAAGCAGTTCCTGCCAGTGCGGCACTGAAAGAATACAGACAGCAATAAAATCAAGAGATGTTTCAAAAGCAAGTAAATATAGCTACGTCGGAGAGTTGAAACTGAAATTTAGACAAAATCTATTACTAAGACACACTGTAACAAAAGCTTCATACTCAAATCTGCAGCTAAGATGCCCACTAGACTAGACAACAAATCTTAGAAAAATGCTCCTCAAAAATCATGAAACACCATGATTGGTGATTCAATCAGTTTGATTGATCTGATTTAAAAAATATTAAAAAATTTAAAATATTTTAAATCCAATCCAATTCAAACGACATTATTTTGTCCGCCTTTCACACGAACAGCTGCTAAGGTGACTTTGCAATATCAGGAGTTGGGTCTGGGCTCTTTTCTTTCCTAATACATTTTCATGGATGCTTTCACTAAATTTAACAAAATAATATCAAACACTTAATTTTGGGTATATTTCATTTTATTTTAAGTAAACTTTGGGTATATTTTAATTTCATTAAATATCACGGTTAAAATATGTTCTACTCTTTATAAATTTGGAATTTAGTCTCTCTATTTTTTAAATTTCAAAATTCGAGTTCAATTATTAGTATTATTATTTTTTTAAAATTTATTAGTGTAACATTTTGAAATATAAAAAAAAAATTCACTTAATTGCCATGCAACTAAATAAATTAAACAAAATAATTTTAACAGTGTCAACTGTTAAATTTTAAAATTCAAATTTGTGAACATATTTTAAACAAATAGCAGCCATCAGTTAATATAAAATGAGAATATAAATGGATAGAATTATAAGTAAAAGTAGTGTTTTAAAATTAAAAGTGAGTCTAAGATGACCAAATAAAGTATGTTGTTTTTACTTTTTATTTCCTTTCCCCCTGCTTTTGTTCAACTTTGTAAGCATCCGAGTACTTTTCTCGTCTTAATTACTACTGAATAATCATGGACCACCAAAATCATGTTCTCTTAACAGTAGTTTCACGTTGGGAAGTACAGTTTGATGAAGAAGATTGGCTATGGGTAACCAGCAAATTCCATTTAAATATATATGAAATTGGGGAAAGGATATATTCTTTGACAACACATTCATCTATTTGGTCTCAATATAGATAAAGTTGTACACAATATATATTTATTCAACCTCTTGGTTCACATTCTTTGCCACTATTCATTTTCAAACTTCTAATCTCGAAAATCTTTAATATATAAATTAATTATAATATTTACGATTAAATTATTGGTGAAATAGCAAATATATATATATATATATTAATTCTTTCAGTTAACACTAGTCTCTTTTCTTTATTATTAATAAAACCTAATCAAAATTAAATTGATAATTCAAAGCATCTCTAATAATTGTCTTAATCTAATTAAGCAAACTTCATTCACCAATCGTTGAATTAGAACTTAGGCTCCCGTTTATTTTATTGAAAATGGTTTTCTGCATTTTCTTATGTTTGTTTCATGGAAAACAATTTAATCAATGGAAAATGACTTACGGGTCAACGGAAAATAAACCATTTTTCCTATAAAATGACTTACCCTCTTGAAAAGCGTAAATCATCTTCCAAAAAAACTCTTTTATGGGTGATTTTATTTTTATATAAAAATTAATTAAGTCAAGTTTAACATTATTATATTTTTATTAATTTTTTATTTAAAAAATATATAAAATTAATAAAATATTTATATAAAATATTATAATTGTCAATATTATTAAACATAAATATTTAATTATCTATATCTAATATATAATTTATTATTTTAGTAAATTATTTAATATTTCAATTTTATTTTAATATAAATTTTAAAAATAATTCTAAATAATATTATTCATATATTAGTCAAAAATATTTAATACCAATATTTTAATAATAAATATTTGTACAATTATAAATATATTAATAATAAATGTTTTGTAGTATACAGGTTAAAATATGCCATAAGTCTATGTACTCTTCACAAATTAGAATTTAGTCTCTGTACTTTTATTTTCAAGAATTTAGTCTATGTACTTTTCAGATTTAAAAATTAAGTCTAATTGTTAACATTCTTAAATTCTTTTGTCAATTTTGTTAATGTCACATTTTCAAATAAAAAATACTCGATGTTCGTGTAATTAAAAAATGATGTTATAATAAACATGAATTTAACAAAATATTTTTAATAGCGTTAACAGCTGAACCTGAATTTTGATATCTAAAAAGTAGGACTAACCCAAAAATAAAAGTACATTGACTAAATTTCAAATTTATGAAGAGCACAAGGACTTATGACATATTTTAACCTAGTATAAAATATGAATATTTTAATTATATAAATATGAGTATTTGATTAAATAATGCTTAGACTCATTTGTCCCTTACAACTCTAATGTGTCAATACATACTCTCATATATGTAATATATGTAATTTAAATTAAGTTTTAATTAAACGTTATTTATTATTAAGTTTATATATGGCATTATTATCAAATAAATTTCAATTTTTAAAAGTAAGTTGCACGATAATATTCTATAACAAATATATTTATGTCGTGTTTGCTTTACAAAGAATAATGTAAAGTATAAATTTATAGATATAAAATAAACTTAATTAAACAATGAAAAGATGAGAAAATCTCAAATGTATGTTTGTTTTATTGAAAATAGCTGTTATGAAATATTTTCGGGAAATCCGTCAAACAATAGAAAATATTTTATATAGATTCATTCAAATACAAAAAAAAAAATATTACTTTTTCTAAAACAATAAATTATTTTTCAAAAATTATTTTTAATAAAACAAACATAGCGTTAAAGTTGAAGCTTATTTCAACAAGTTGCTTGAGTTAATAACTAAATTATAGAGTCAAAGTTCTTGGTGTTGGGTTTGGTGATATGGTTTAATAAAGCATGATAAATAATGATGATTAACAGATAATGACCTCTTAATTATCAACTTAACATCAAATCAAATCATAATTTCTTCTGATTATCTCTTGATCAAACCTTCCACCAGCTGCCACATGCAAACCCTATATTTTGAACCTTTAAGTGATCCTAGTAGGTTACGTGGCATTATGTACTAAATCCAGAATCTTAAGAGTAACCCCCACAAAATGATCTCACTAGAAAAAATAATTATAAAAATATGTAAAACAAATGATTTCTGTTGTCTTGTTGAGAACCATATATAGTAATCTTATCATGTAAGTTAAAACCTAACTGGTAGGTAATCCAACTTTAATGTTTTTGTTTATAATTAAATTGGGTCTCACTTTAGGCCATAGAGAGAGGTTGGTTTGCATCATCTTCAAGAAGCACAAGTGCATGTATTTAGTCCATAAATTTCAAATTTGCATCAATTTTTTAAGGTTTCTCAATTGGAATTTGGAACTCTTTTGAGAGCACTAAAAGTAGCGAAGACCAAAGTGGGGGACCAATGCCTATAATTGACAACTCCATGTCCTTTTCTCATAGCTCTTTATGATTTAGATTACTCCAAAAGAAAACCCTAAAAGAAAAATTATTTAAGGTTGACTGATTTATAATATTATGATTTGTCATGTTAAGTCGAATAAATTTTATTTTTATTGTTTACATATATTGTATATAAATATTTATCTATATAATCGTAAGTTAGTAATCAGAAACGATGTGTCTGAACTTAAGAGGAAATTTAATTTTCTCAAATGACGGATAAAATAGGGATTGATTCATATAGAGAAGGGCACAAGTACGACTTTGGTGGTGGTGGGGGTGTCTCAGGCGAGGATGGGTTCATTAAGGAACAAGATAGGTTGCTACCGATAGCCAACGTTGGACGAATCATGAAGCAGATACTACCTCCTAATGCAAAGGTGTCCAAAGAAGCTAAAGAAACCATGCAAGAATGTGTGTCGGAGTTCATTAGCTTCGTCACAGGTGAAGCATCGGATAAGTGTCACAGGGAAAAGCGCAAGACTGTTAACGGGGATGACATTTGTTGGGCACTTGCAACACTGGGGTTTGATAACTATGCTGAGCAATTAAAGAGGTATTTGCAAAGGTATAGGGAACAGGAAGGAGAAAGAGCTAACCAGAATAGCGCAGGGAACGTCCACGAAGGAAAGGAAGAAACGTCAACTTACAGAGGCGAACTGCATAGCTCGCTCTCTCTAGGGCGTTTTGAAATATGTAAAAGCATATGGTGATTATATTTCCCGACATGAATTTACATTAACTATGTTTCTGATGATAGGTATGATCATAAAGTAGCAGGGCTTGGGTTTTGGGGCCTAAGCTAAAGCCTAAATGTGGTAGATGTTTTTTCAATATTTCTGCTTCTGTGAGCTTAAAATCTTGTGTTTGTTTTCTGATTGACTAATGTAAGCTTTAAGGATTATGAGAAGTGAAGCTAGCTCCTGTATGTTCTTCCTTGAATTATATATTGAGTTTCTATTGCAGGTATTTTATTAGATCTCCAACAGCAGCCTAATTGGGAATTTTATATATGAAAATTTAAGGTTTGGTTATGCACGATTATTTAATTTCGACTTTGATCTGAATTCTTTAAATGGTTTTGATTGCTGGTGGTACCCATAGTAAACACTATTTCCAGGCAAATAGTTATACGATGCACATAAAAATATGAATTGTGAAGAATACTCGGTCAATAATGTCTAGTGTTTTTCATCTTTAATTTGTGGTAGTCAGTTATACTGTGAGTTGTACTTAAAAGATGAAATTGAAATTGAAAAAATTAAAATAATAAACACAATTTAGTACGATCCAACAATATAAATTGAATAATTCACTACAAATCAATAATGTAATTTAACTTACTCCCCTTGTTATAGACTTTTTCTCCCTTACAAACTTAGTTAGAAACGGTAAAACAATTTGTTTACAACATGATATGAATTCAAATAAGTTCCTCTAATAATAAGACTAGTGCTCTCTAAAAGTCGTAGATAAAATAGTAAACAAGTATTGGATATATAGGCAGTTGTGAAATATCTCAGCTAATATGATAGCTATAAACCGCTGAAATTTTGCCACAATTCAACTCCTTAAAATGGTATGGAGTAAAAAGATATCTCCACCCACGAAACTTCTTCAATCATAATCTCTTTAGACAATGTAGAGTGAATCGTATTAGAAGTCTTTAAAAATCTCTGGAATATTTTCACCAATTATGATAACGTAAATTACAATTCAATATCCTTAAAAAAATCATAAAAATAGTTAAAATGATCATATTAAAATATGGAAATAAAATAAGCAAATTGTATTTTATCCAAATACAAAGTATAACATTTTCCCTTTTAACATTTCTGACGAAAAACTTGTACAATAATTTCTATAAGCAAAATATGCAAAAATTTCAAGATGAAAACTCCCCCTTAAAATCATAAACTATGAAAACGAATCAACAAACCATGGCATCCAAAGTCATAACAAAATAAAGTTATCACAACGTCGAAGTAGGAGTATCAAACAACCACCATATTAAGAACATACATGGTAAAGAAAATAGTTTGTATCATCACAGCAAGAAAAACAACTTAAACAAGAAGAAGAACCAACCCAAAGCAATCAACGCACACCTCCTAAGCAAGCTCACCTCCCCCTCCACAACTAAACTTTATCTCCCCATTTTTCGACAAAAATTCAAAAGGTTTCACAGTACACAAGCAAGAATATCTGGTTTATAGCAAACTGCACGACTCTTTTGCCTCGTAAGAAGCTTAATATGCTTCTTCAAATAGTCAAGTTGCTTGCCAATGCATGCAATTTTAGCATTTGTGTGTTCTACCAATTTAGCCAGGGGTGGAGCCAAAAAATTTGGGGGCCGAAATTAAATTGTATATTTTTACGATAGTAAAATTATAATTTCATCATTTTAATAGTCTATATCTTTATAATTTTTAAAGGATTAAATTAAAATTTTTATCATTTTGAGAGAACCAAAATACAATTTTATCATTACTAATTTAAAATTTAATAAATTATAAAGTGCTTAAATTAAAATTTTACCACTAGCCACTGAATTTAGCCTATCAAATTTATTCGAATACATAAAGTAAGTGAATTAATAGAACTCCTAAAATAATATCCTGGATATTTTTATCAGTCATGATAACTTAAATATCAGTTTAATATCCTTAAAAATACATAAAAATAAGGAAAATAGTAAATCATGCCTCATCTAATAATAACATATATATTCCAATTTTTTTGGTTAAAAGACTTAAGTTTTTAATATTAAAAGTAAAGAACAGAAATATGAGCGGAAGCAAAATTAGACTATTTAGATATTAAGGAAGCTATTAGATATAATATATGCTGATAAAAAAAATCCAATGCAACGCAATAAGTTAAAGTTTCACATCTTACTGTTTCAATCCCTTAATACAATAATATTATTGTTCTACATGGAACAAGTAGATGTTTTAAAGCTGGTAAGCCATTCCAACTTTAAGCATGCGTTTGTGAGGAATATCAAACACTGCCTCACTTTGTCTCAGGTTTCTCCTCAATAAATTATAAGCATAATCAACCAAAATCCTCTTCATCATATTGGATTCTTTGCTTGCAATTACCTCGTTCTGTCCAATTAAATGAACAATACCAACTTCTTCCCATGCTCTCTCTACTTGTTCTATTTCTTGTTCCATTATCTCTCGAAGTTTCTCTTCTTTTGCTTGCTTCGCTTTCGAAATCTCGCTGTGTTCGATTTCCCGATCTAATTCTCTACCGGTTTTAGACATCTTTCCACCGATGGATAATGTTTGAATTTGCATCCAAGTTTCTTCTTGGATGAACTCTTTCAACCTTGTAATTAATGTCTCCTCAAAGGCCACCTCCCGCACATCGTTGTATCCGTATCGAACGGCACACTGAAAGGCAAATAGCTTTCTCGGTTCGACTCTTCGAAAAAAGTATCTTTCTTCTGCCGGAACCTTGTTAACGTGGAGTGATTTCACGGAAACGAAGATAATGATGGAATGCAACGCTGGTACATTCGAAACGTAGTGCTCGAATATGGGTGGTATACCTTGAACCAACTCCGAATAGAACATTGCAAGCCCAGGAATCCTAGACACGTTTTTGTTCGTAAATATCTCGATTAATCTCGCTGGAGAAATCATGTGGTCTAGCTCGTAATGGTACTTCCTCCGATATACATTGTTCCAAACATACATTACAATCATTAGGAAGGCCGAGAATGCCAGCGGCAAGTACCCTCCCAAGGTAAATTTATAGAGAACTGAACTCAAATACATAAGCTCCACAAACCCAATGGTAACAACATACAAGATTATCAAGAATATGTTAGTTTTCCATATCATGATCATGATGAGAACCAGTAAGGCTGATGTGAGTGTCATTACAAACACCACCGCAATCCCTGTAACAAATGGGAAATTAGATTAATATTGAAGAGATTTAAAGCATTGAAAATGAAAGAAGTAAATTTGGTACCATATGCATTGCCAATCTTTACAGTGGTCTTGAAACCAAAGGTGACACCAACACAAGCCAACATCAAAAAGTAATTGATCTCTGGGATGTAAACTTGTCCTTCATGATTTGCAGATGTGTGGACAACTTTGACACGTGGGAAACAGCCTAGGGAGAGTGATTGATGAACTACTGAGAAAGCTCCTGAAATCATTGCTTGACTTGCTATGACTGAAGCCAAAATGGACACTACAAACATTGGCCAATACATAGGACCTGCATATATGCACACGCATAATAATCGTAAGAGGCTACTTTAGTATATATGAAGAAAAAAGACAAGACAATTTCATGTCCATGTCCATGGACCTGGAACTGATTTAAAGAATGCATCAGAAGCCGAATCTGGATGTTGACGAAGGTAAGCGGATTGTCCGGTGTAAGCCAAAATCAAAGCCGGGTACACCATGGAGCACATGCTAACTTGAATGGATCGAACCGAGAAATGGCCAACATCAGCAAATAGTGCTTCGCCTCCTGAATGAAAGCATTAAGAAAAGCTATAAAAACTTGTATGACAAAACTAACAATGGAGGAAGTATGGGGATGAAAGCGAACCGGTGGTGCAAAGAACAACTCCACCAAGGGAAATCCAAGCATCTTTTTTGTTCCTGATGAAGTATTCAACAATGTAGATTGGGTTGATGGCTTTAAGCACTGTGGTATCATGTTTTATGATGTTGTAGAAACCGATTCCACCGATTAAAATAAACCAGAGGCCAAGAATAGGAGCGAAGGTGTAACCCACTTTAGAAGTTCCAAATCTTTGAATCATGAAGAGGAACACCAGTATCACTATTGATATCCCAGCTATCATATCTGTTTTATTACACACCAAATTTAGTCTAAACTTCGTACATAGTCGACATAAGACAATAATAATGAAATATATATACCTTGTGTCAAGGCAGATGTTGCTTCCTTGACACCCCCGACGGCAGATAAAACTACAACATGAAATATTAATTAATAATTAACAATGTAAAGAAATAAAAGAGAAAGTATAATTAATAAAGTGATTAGCGAATTACCGGAGATGGAAGGAGTGAGGATACTGTCGCCAATGACCATGGAAGTACCGAGCATGGTGATGAGCAATAAGAAAAGTTTGGCAAATTTGCTCTTCTCTAAGCTAGATTTGAGAACCGATGCTAGTTTCAGCCGCTTGCTTGGCAGTTCCAGTGTGTAATTCGATACTTGGCGGTCTTCAGCTTGTTGATTGGGGATCAAACTCACTTTCGCGTAACGACAAATTAACGAATAAAGTGCGAACGTTCCTCCTAATTTTAGATTACACGTCCATAAAATTTATCAAAAGCATATATAACTCTTCGTTTTGGCATTTTGATTTCTTTTATCATTGTGGTTTTGTTATGTTTTGATTTTTCTTCATTTTGTTAATGCATTGTCTAAAATGATTTTGCGCCAGATTTCATCCCACTATCTCTAGTATTCATCCCATTTACCCAAATATTAATACTAGTCAAAACATAAATGCTGTGAATTAATTGCAACAAATTTTGGTGGAACCAAGACGTTAGTAGAGAAAGGCAACCGAAAGAGCTTTACTGGAAACTCAAAAAAAAAGAAAAAGAAATTAACGTATAGGTTGGACGTACCTTCGCCATTATCGGTAGCTCGTAAGACAATAAAAACATACTTAATCAGAGGAAGGAGGGTAAGAGTATAAAAGACTAAAGAAAGGACTCCCAACACGTCATCTTTGTGTTTTATCCCATTACTGAAGGTGCTAGAGTAAACATAGAGTGGTGACGTTCCAAGATCTCCGTAAACGATGCCTATGCTTTGAAATGCTAGATTCAACACCACCCACCACTTCGTATCCTTCAATCCAATATATATTACATTTATGTGAACATAGTATGTAAGTGGAAATTGTAAAGAGTAGGAAAAACAAGGGGTGGAGCAAAGACCTTAGAGTGTCTGCCATGGTGAGGTGGGGTTTTGGTGGAGATGAGGTCCGTTGAACCATATGGTTTACGCAATGGAATTGAAGGAGTGTTGGCTTTGAGCTGGTCATCAGACATTGGAATTTCGAGCCGTGTGTCGACAATGGCACTGGCCATTGCTTCAAAAACAATCAAATAATTAAATACTTTCTTTTGAAAAACCAAGACCTTAAGACCATATGCACCACAGAATTTTATATATGGTGAGTCTGTTTTTTGTTTTTTTTTCAAATATTGGGTTATCATTATCATTATCATTATCATTATCATTATAGTAAAATCAAACAAATTTATCTCAGTTTATTTTTAAATTATTTTTAAAATGAAAATTATCTGAATTTTTAAAAATTATCTGAATTTTTTAAAAATTACTTTTAAAAGCAAAAGTTATCCCAATTAATTGTTTAAATTATTTTTAAAATGAATATCACAATTTATTTTTAAAATTATTTTTAAAAAATTATACAAATTTTTTAAAAATAAAGTTATCTCAATTTATTTTTAAAATTATTTTTAGGACATAAAATATCGAAATTTATTATTAAAAATATATGTTTTTATATGATCATTCATCTTTTATTTTTAAAATTTTCCAACCTCCTAAATATTTCAAACTATTTTTAAATATGAAAATCAAAATAGAAATGTTTAAAAAATAGATAGAATACAGTTTATCTTATTTTTAAATTATTGGTTTATTTTATTTTAAAATTATTGTAAAATCATATATATTTTTAAATGGGATAAATTACAAATCTGTACATAAACTATAGTTTAATGTGCAATTGTATACATGAACTTTAATTTTGTGCAATTGTATACATAAAATTTTAATTTTATCCAATTATTGTAAATTATTAACATAATTATTGATATAACATCATTTTATGTTTATATTTTTCATATACGAATAATTATATTTATTCAATATAAAATAATTTGATGAATTTATTCCTTTAAATATGTACGATTAAATCAAAATTAAAGTTTCAAGTATAGATTTGAACCGCAATTAGAGTGTCACGTGTATAATTGCACCAAATTAAATTTCATGTATACAATTACACATTAAATCAAAATTCATGTATAACTTTAAGATTTATCCCTTTTTTAAATTTATGGTTTATCTTAGTTTATTAAAATTTTTAAAAATAATAAATTAATTTTGTTAATATAAAATAATAAAGAAGAAAATGTTATGTGACATTAAATAAGGGATATCACGTGTCTCTAAAAGAGGTCATCCACATTTACTAGCATCTTAGAACTTGTAATATATAAGATATATGGTATATGATATTATTAGAATTTAAAAGTAAGCTCACACTATTTAAATTAATCTCACACATGTTAAATTTAATCTCAATTCTCAAAATAATTTTTATTTTTTGAATGTTAATTTTTAAGATTTTTTAACAAAATTATTATTGTACCTTTATTTAAACTCATAATATATGTTGAAATATTATGATATTAAACTACACTTTTATTATAATTTAAAGAGAAATGATTCATTTAAACCGGTGTAAAACTTAGTTTTATAATCTTCCATAACTTTTTATAGTATTAATATTTTAACAATCCAAGTATAGATGAGATTCGAGAACTCTTTTATTATACTCTTCTATAACTTTTATAATTTAAAGGCTGTGAAAATTATAGAGAAATTTAATTTAATTGGTCGGGTAAAATTTGAACATCTTTTTGCAAATTTATGGATTATCATTTGTTTGAAGTTACCCAAAAAAACATACTTAATTGCTTTTGTATATAGTAAGTACAACTCATATCCTTATCATATATTCTCCCTAGTTTTTTTATGGTGAAATCAAAATTATCTTAATTTATTTTTAAATTATTTTAAAATGAAAATTATAAAAAAAATAATTACTTTTAAAAAAAAATTATCCCAATTTATTTTTAAATTAGTTTTTTTAATTTTTTTAAAATTAAAATTATCACAATTTGTTTTTAAAAACAAAAATTATCCAAATCTTTAAAAAAATATTTTTAAAAAGAAATTATTAAAATGATTTGTTTTTATATGATAATTTTATCTTTTATTTTAAAAATTTTCTACCATCCTATATTTTAAATAAATATTTAAAACTATTTTTAAATATGAAAATCAAAACATAAATTTTCGTTTAAAAAAATAGGTTAGAATACAGTTTATCTTATTTTTAAATTATTGATTTATTTTAATTTAATTTTTTATATACTTCATGTTCATTTTACTGTTCATATTCAGTATTCGTGATTGCTCTCTTAACAATGTTATCTTTAATGTTCGAACCTGGGTCCTCCCTTTGAAAGTGCAATGTGTCTTACCATTGCACCGCACATTACACCCAACCACTTGTTAATTATTTTAAAATTAATTTTAACATCATATATATTTTAAATTTATGATGTCTTACTTTATAACAAATTTTAACAATAATAGTTTAATTCAGTTAATATAAAAAAATAAAGAACAAAATGTCATATGTCATTAAATAGGAGATGTCGTTTGTTGCTAAAAGAGACCGCTCACATTAGCTAAGGTCTTAGACCTTATAATATATAATATATGATATGATTAAAATTTAATAAACGATAAAAATAATCTCAATTCTCAAAATATTTTTTTTGGAAGTTAGTCTTTAATCATATATTCTCATTAGAATTTAATACGATGATAAAAATAAGGTCATGCATGTTAAATCTAATCTCTTTATTTTTTGGAAGTTAACTTTTAAGGTATTTACATAAATTTTAGACAAATTTATTCTTTTATCTATATTTATACTCATAATATATGTTGAAATATTATGATCTTAAATTACACTTTTATTATAATTTAAAAGGGAGGGATACATTAAACTGGTGTAAATTTTAAGTGGTTTTATTCGTTTTGGTAACTTTATATACTATTAATATTTTAACAATCCGCTTAAATTTATTAAGATATTTGTACTTTTCAATTTTCATATATCTAAATTTTTTAATCAATTTGATATCTCTATCATACCAATCTAGAATATTGTCTACATTAATATATATTTAATGGCTAAGAGTTTTGTTTAACATAAAAGAATTAGATAAAAAATTTTAATTTATATTAAACTTGGCATACATGATCTATGTGAATAGAGAATAAAATATGATGATTAATTTGTTAAAATATTACTCTTATAAAAAAGTTACGAAAATATATGAAATCACTTAAATTTTACACTAATATAAATAGATCTCTACCAAACTAATATTAATTCTATTGATGGACAACATAAAAAAGCATACACAAAAATATAATATAAAAAATGTGTTACTATAAAAAAAACACATGAATAATTTATTTTATAACTAAAAATATTATGATTTAATAGATTGATAATAAAACTAATTAATTTACATCAATTTTGCAAAAAAAAAAAATTAAACTATTGAATAGTACAAATCTAGCATAGCTTGCTCTTAAAACATTTTTTTTTTATACTAAAACTTAAAATTTCTCATAACTCTTCTTAATCCTTAAATAAAAAAATAAATGCAAACACACTCAAACTCAAATTATTTTTCAAATATTATATAAATACACTTCTTAATTATGATTTAAAATTATTTTATCTTTAAATAGAATAGTTTAATTATTTTTAATAATAATTACTTAAATCAACTATATAAAATAAAATCATTTTATTAAATAATAAAATTATAACCGCATGTTCACATGCACCATACTTAACATTATAAACTAGCCTATATCCAAATACATACCATATATAGAATGCAAGCATAGAAAACGATTTTTAAAAAATATATATATATTAAAAAAATCATTCCACCATTAATAAGTGAAAAATTAAAAATGATAGTTTCAATTTTCTTCAAAATCAATACGCGCCAGCCAATATCATTATGTTACCTAGCTTCCATGCGTAACAGCCCAGGCCAAGTGGTACAAGGAGCAAACTGTATGAAAACAGTACTAAGACTAATTTGAGCAAGTTTGATCCAAAAATATCAAAGGAATCATGCCACTTGTAGCACCTGCCTTGAACAGTTGACTTTACAAAATTTGCACCGTTAACTTAATTCGGTGCACATAAGTAGAGCAGGAGCTCACTTTAGTCAAAATAGTACTGCAAATCTTGACCACCTGGTCGCTTTCACCAAACTTTACAAAATGAGCACCAGTAAATTTGGTGCATAAGTTAAGCCACTTTCACAAAGTGCCCACAATTCGAAGCAGGATCCAGCTGATTGCAGGGTCTCACCACTACCACTCAACAGCCTTTCAAGCTAGCTACATCGACTCATATAATAAATATGCTCAGGCTTTTGTATTTTTCGAAACCTTGTCAAAAATTGGATTTTCAACTAATTCCTTTGCGGAAGGACGCCGTACTGGATCATGATCCACCATGACCTGATAACAATTAAGACCCATCAGATGAAAAAATCAACATGGACCAGCCGAGGATGAACCAAAGAGAAACTTGCAAATATATATGGTATGGAATCTGTATGTTTCATATGTGATAGGGTAACACATTTGGGATTTATATATACCAATCTGACAAATTAAGATGCATTACATGTAATAATCCTGTCAGATTCTATATTGTAGTATAGAGCTTCTCTGTTTGACAAGCTCTTCCTCACAACACCAGATCAGTTTTGCCTTGCATTTTTTTAATTTATAACCACTGACATATTAGAAAGGAAAATCAGGACTAATTATCTCCAATGATGCTTTACAGGCAGTTAGAAAACAACATAATTAGCTAATTATATCTAAAACTGAAGAACTTTGAGCAGAAAATAGAATACCTTGAGTAAATTTTGAAATTGTAGGGAATACCCAGGAAGCAGTGGCAGCTTTCCTTCTCTAAGAAACTGAGGTCCTGATTCTGGCAAAGGTGATCCCCTAATAAGCTCATAAATAGTAACTCCTAAAGAGAAGATATCAACCTTGTCAAGATGATCATAGTTCTCATTTAGGATTTCTTGAGGCATATAACGTGCATCACCCTCTTCAACTGGCAGATTCTTATTTAGGAGAGTTGCACATCCAAAATCACCAAGCTTATAAACACCATTCTTCACATATACATTATCAGGTTTTACATCCAAATGAACTATTCCTTTTTCATGTATAAACTGCAGTGCCTTTGCCATCTGCAAACCTTTTCACATCAGAGTGGAAGATAGAAAATAGGGAGGAATTAAACATAAACATAAAAACATAAACAAAGAAACCTATTGACTTAAAAAGTGTGACAAGAAAATGCATTAAAAAGTACTGTGTACTAAGTAGAAGGGAAAACCATGGAGGACTATGAGCAGGAAACTATTGTTTTGATCCTAAATTCCAAATACAACCATGTAAGCATAAGTTTAAAGGTTGAAAGGTATTATTCTCATTCTTTGTAGAAAATGAAGATCAGGTATAGTCCCTTAATAACCATGAAAGGTGAAAAGAGAAGATATCTTTGGCAATAATTATGTGATGTTAAGTCATAAGAAGGTGATTCGGACCAAGCAAGCTAATAAATGGGAACGAGACCATTTCATTTTTCAAAACATTATCTATACTTATATTTCTGCCCTTTTTTCTCAGATAAGGGTAATTAAATCCCCAGCCATTTTTTTTGTAGGGATGCTGTATTTCCGCTCATGCTAACCTGATGCATGGCTCTCAGGAATTCTCCTTCTGTGAGCAGTTGAGTAGACGATTTTCTAGACAAGCTGTAATCACATAGCTCCATTTGAATATAAAGTTGCTCGTTTTCAAACCAAGAAGAGTAATATCCAACAATGTTTTCATGAGATCCTGCAAAAGATTGCTTTAGTATCAATGCCTGAGACTACAATTCAAATTTTTTTCTTAAATTGAACAACATGAAAAACTTAATAAATAGAAAAAGAGAGTAAATACAGATTTATACCTAATGCTGCTAAAGCTTGAACTTCCATCAAGGCTTTTCTCCTGCAAAACATTAACATTATTTTATAATAAAATTTTCTTAACAATTAGTAGCAGAGAAACCTGTGCAAAAGAAATTTAAAAAAAAAATTGAAAGCTACCTCTCAGTTTCTTGATGCAATGGCCGTGTACTATGTTTCACAGCATACAAGCAACCATCAATTCTCTTTAAAACTTTGAAAACTCGACTGAAATGCCCAGTACCAATTTGCTGAAAAACAAGGCAAAAAGAAAGAGAATATAATAGCCTGGAGGTTAGATATTAATACATACGTTGAAACATATGATTCCAAATAAGTTCGAAAACCTATGGAATATAAAATAGGGATAGACACCTCAATCTCATGAAAATCTGTGTGATAGCGCGAAAGGCCATCTCCACCAATGATTGCAGGGAAGAAACCTGTATATTGTATTGATATGTTATTAAAATCTTTTGGATAAAGAATTTTAGGAAGTGAAGAGTTTCTTCAAATGGGTATCTTCTTTCTCAAATCTTTGATATTTACAAACTAGAATTGTACCTGCACACTTTGATCTTTGATTTCCAAAAGGATCAGTGTCAACTTCTGAAGCATCCTTTAGATATGGGTTTTTAATACAAGGAGGTGGCATAACCCGACATCGTAGAGCAACAGCAGATTGAGAAACATAATTTTTAGTCTTCTGTACTCCAGGTATGATTGTTTTTTCTAGGTTGCCTTCATCTGCATCAAAGTTGTCACTGGCAAGTTCCACTATCTGTTGAGAGCCAGATAATGTAGGGCTGAGGGGATTTACCAGGATACCATCTGAGAGAAGAATGGATATCCAGTTGAAATTTGTTCACAAAAACCACTTGTGTTCTTAAATTTTTGTACATAAATATAAAGAAACAACAAAAAGAAAGTTCTTATGCCTAAACTTTTGACAGGAATATGTGCTAACAGATCAGATATTAAATCCAGTCAGAAACACAAAATTTTTAGGAAGAAAAAGAAAACTGAAAACACGAAAACTAAAACTATGATCTCAACTATTCCGTTAATAATGTACTCCACATGAAAATGATGAATAATATGACTAGTTTCTATTACCACTATCCTGAATCATTTCTAGACCAGTAACAAAGTTCCCCATCAGTTAAACTTCATGTTGTAGGCTGGGCCACATTTTTCTACTCTTTCACCATGTTATATCATCGTATAAAGATTATGGTTTTGGTCATTAAACATGTTCAATGACCTTAAGCAGGAGGGTCCCTATTTTAAATCCTATGATCTTTACCCAACCACCAAATTTCACAATGAATATGCAAAATATCGTCTGATGACTAAAGTTACTAATTTTCCCTCTGATAAACAGCAGGGAAATGCCACAGCTTATCTTTACTGGTCACTTTAACTTAAGAAAGTCGGATCAAATATGTCTTTCAAATGGAGCTCCATGTTGTCATATATTGCAAGTAGATGTGGAAAAGCGAACTTGTTTTCATCGTTTCGCAATGACGAAGCTCTAAGTTGTGTATATGTATAAGGTAAAGCATCAAAATAAAAGATCAGGACTTTTCAACAACTACAAATCCACAATCCATTCTTCTAAATATTCTAGTTTTCATCAATTACTTGCATATTACCTTGTCGGGGTCTCTTGCTTTTGAGAGTATTCAGCTTCTCCGGCGACTTAGGGCAAGGAATATTTTCCTGTGAAATTGATAAGTAGAATAAAAACAATTTCAAAACTCAAAACAGAAAAAATAACCAGATATTCCTCGACAAGTTATAAATGATAGTAATACCTTGCTGCAATCAAAGCCGTTCATCAGGTTCTGATTATCAGGGGTGATATAATCAGGAGTGCTGCATCCATCATAAAAAAAAAAAAAAAAAATTGAAGAAGCAAAATAAGAAATTTAGAATAATACCTATTCAAAGTGTAAGAAGATTTACCAGAAGAAGTCTTGACTGAGAATGAAATCTTTGTCATCGGCGGTGTCGAGGTCGGGAACGGAAGTGGAAGGGTCATCCTGAGATGCGAAATCTAGAAGGTTCCGGGTGAAGATGGAGGATGAGGTGGCGGAAGATGATTGGTGGTGGTGGAACTGAACTTGAAAGTGCTTCCCCAATGTCCCTTTCATCTTATTACTTGGCCGCTTCGCTCCTCTTCTCTTCATCAACCAATCTCTCTTTCTCTCCTTGGCACGCTCGTGCGGGATATTATATAAAATGCATTTTTCACAGTATTTTTTTACTTCTACTTTTTTGGTGGGTGGGAGGAGGGAGAAAATGAATTTGAAATTGCGCGGGCAATTGTCATTATTCATCGGCAGAGTAATCGAGGGTAATGGGGACTACAGTAGGATCATCAAATCGTTTAATCTTAACCGCACATACGAGACCTGCCAGACCTGAGATGTCCATTCATTAGAATTTCACATCAATGGATTTCCCTTGAGCGAGTTACGTTAGAAAGGCCAAGCAAAACTACTTTATTTAACATTTTTTTCCATTCACAAATCACAATATTCAATAGTTAACTTAAATACAAATATAATGTTCATACAACCAAATCAATAATTGAATGTATTATTTCATTGTTGCTATCAATTTAGTTGGCGAAAGTGAGGTCCATTGAACCATTTGGTTTACACAATGGAACTGAAGGAATGTTGGCCATCGGACATTGGAATCTCGAGCCATGTTTCGACAGTGGCGTTGGTCATTGCTTCAATAATAATCTAATAATCAAACATCTTTTTTCCAAAAACCAAAAGCTTGATCATATGCAGCACAAGACTATGAGGATTGTAAAAATATTTAAATTAGTTGGTTGGGTGAGATTCAAGGACTTTTTTGTAAATTTGTTTATTTCCATTTATTTGATTTATTGACTCTTTTGCAAATATGTGGATTCCAAACATTACCCAAAAATACTTGCTTACGTTTATATATAGCAAGTCCAGCTCATGCCTATGATCTACTTTCCTACATATCATATAATAATTACAGCTCATATTTACATTTGCTTGTTAAATTGCATCTATCTTAGTGTTATTTAAGTATACATATTTTTTAAAATTTATTTTCAATTTATTAGAAAATATTTGTTTTGATGTTTTTAGTATTTTTGATGTATTATATATATTTAAAAATTATATAAAAATTAATACAAGCGAGCCAGGCCCGAGTTTTAACATTTTTTTCCGAGTCGGGCTTGAGCAAAATTTTAGGCTCAATTTTTGGATCGGGCCAGACCCGAGCCTAACAAATGGGCCTAAATTTTTTGGTTAAACCTGGCCCCAAACTCGGCCCGACCCATGAATACCTCTAGTCCTAACTTCCTTATGTTACAAGCCGAAGTCAAGTGCTAAGCCTAACAGCCCAAGTTAAGTACTAAGCCTAATTTATGCATGTTTGATCCAAAAATATCAAAGGAACCAGGCCACTTGTAGCTAGACTTGCTAATGGGTCGGGACACTTGGCCCGTCCTGAAGGCCCGCCCGAAAAGTGGGACGGTTTGGGCAAAAATATAGGCCCGAAAAATGGGCCTAGGAAAAAAATAAGGCCCGTTTTAAAAAACAGACTGGGCCTCGAGTAAGACATTTTTGCTCGAACCCCGGCCCGACCCAAATTCACTAAATGCCAAAAGAAAAATCTACTTTTTTTTGTTGTTTTCTCCATATTTTGCTACCATTTCACTATTGTATTGCTACCATTTTGTTATTATTGTTTGGATATTGTATAACACTTGTTTTATTGTTAATTTTGTTATTATTTTAGAGACATTTTCTTGTTAAGTTGCATCTATCTTATTATTATATAAGTATACATATTTTTTAAAATTTATTTTCAATTTGTTTGGAAATATTTATTTTAATGTTTTTAGTATTTTTGATGTATTATATATATTTAAAAATTATGTAAAAAATAATATAATATAAAAAATTTAATATGGGCGGGCTAGGTCAAGCCCAAGTTTTAACATTTTTATCCAGGTTGGACTCGGGCAAATTTTTAGGCACATTTTTCGAACCGGGTCAGACTCGGGCCTAGAAAATGGGCCTTAATTTTTGCTTGAGCCCAACCCGACCCGGCCCATAATCACCTCTACTTGTAGCACCTGCCTTAAACAGTTAAATTTTAGAAAATTTGCACCATTACTGATATAAGTAGAGTAGGAGCTCACTTTATTCATAACAGTACTGCAAATCTTGACCGCCTAATTGCTTTCACCAAACTTTACAAAATGCATATCGGTAAATTGACCCATTCACCAAAAAAGGCCCATTTCCAAATAAAATTACGGAAATGGGCCAATTAACACATTATTTACAGAAAATGGTCAGTTCTGGCAAAACGCGCCTGTCGAAACCATTTTTTTCGTTGGGTTTAAAAAAATGGGGATCGACTTTAAAAATATGGAGTCGCCACCAATCCTTTTTGTTTAGGTGTGATCGGGTCACCTATAAAATAAATTTTGGTCTATGAATTTCCAGAAGAAAGCAGGTTCGGGAGTCGGTTACGTGCGATGAAGGATTAGCACCCTCGCAACGCCCAAAATTGGTACCAAATTGATAAATTGATGTCCTAATGTTGAAAAGTTTGAAATGATTTTGAAATTCTGTTCCTTTTTTTTTATAATTTTAAATAACTTGATGGAATATTGAGATTCCCTTGTTCCGAAGGAATAGAGTCTCACATCCAGCACGATTGGATACGACAATCGAATCCTCGAATTCAAGATCATCCCCAAAATTCTCCGAGCACATGTATTGAAATTTTGAAAGGGTATTTGGTTATTTGGACAAACAAAAAAACCACACCCAGCACGATTGGGCACAATTTCTTCGAATTTCCAAACGCACAAATATTACCTTGTTTTGAAAATATGGACAAAATTTGAAAGGATATTCGTTTATTTGGTCAAACAAGAAACCACACCCAGCACGATTGGGCACGATTTCTTCGAATTTCCAAATGTACAAATATTACCTTGTTCAAAAGCATTTTGAATAAATAATTTTAAAATCGATTTAAGATACTTTTATTGAATTACTAGGTAATGAGGAAAATATAATATTGATTATGGAATAATAACATGTGAGATAACTTTTATACAAATAGATGTCAAGAATGATAATACCTACATTACTAATCAAGAAACACGATAGCTAAGAATATAGCTAATTAAACACATTAAAATATAATATGGCAAGTCTTTCTAATGTGGATGAATAAAGTGATAGCATAGATGCACTGGAAAATGAATATTATATACAAAGAAAATTAAAATAAATTATATACAAAATAACGTATTAATTTACATGAGTAATATATGAAATAAAACCCTAACATAAACAATTTATATGAGGAAATAATAATGTATGAAAGTTTTCGAAATAAACAAAAATATATAATGACATGTGAACTGAAGAGTAAATAAATTATAAATAAATTTACAATATATATCTATATATATATATATAGATAGATTTAAAAGAAAATATATCTAGAAAATAATTTGAAAATAATAATATATGCATAAAAAATAATTTAATAACAATAATAGAAATTTGTTAGTTTAATGAATAAAATACTACACATAATAATATTAATAACATTAATAAAAATAATAATATTTAAATAATGGCAGAATAGCAAAATAAATAAAGAAAACAAAATATATATATAATAGGATTAAATTAAAATGAAAACAGGAATTTGGGGCAAAGGTAAAAAATAAAAGAGAACCAAAGGACTTAAATGAAATGCGCACAAACGATTAGGGATTGAAATAGCAATTATTCCGATGATCAAAACGCAACGTATGAATGTGGGCTGAATTGAAATGCGCTTAAAATTTTAGGACCAAATAGAAACAAATAAAAGAAACAGCAGAAAGGATACAATCAAAACACCACAAAACAGGGAAGGATCAATCGCATAAATAGACCAATCTAAAAAATGCGCGGATCCTGGAGGTGGATTCGGGTCGACGCGCGGGTTGGCCTGTACGGCGTCATTTTAAGGCTATCGAAATAAGCCTAAACGGTACTGCTTTTCTTTAAAACAATATTATTCTTTAAAAAAATCATCACCACACTTTTCCTAAAACACAAACCCTAGCCTCCCTTTTCATTTCCTTCTCATGGAACTCCAAAAGGAGCCTCTGTCTGACAGTCTTCTGCCATTGTAATCGGCGCGTGGTGGCGTATAGTGACACTCTCCTGCCCTCTCTTGGAACAAAGCCTAAGGAGTCACCCTTTTCGGCTCTGAAATCCCCATCTCAAGCTTCGATTTCGACGAAGGAGGTGAGGACTCGGCGATGATAATAAGCAGTGTAAGTATTTCGACTATTATTTCTTTCGCATACAATAGATTTGAAAGGAAAAGAAAACAAATAGAAAGTCTATATAAAAAACTCGTAAATTTTGAAAGGAAGTTCAAATCGGAAATCACCTTTTGATTCTTTTTTTTTGTATTATGTATTCGAAAAATCGTGTGTCTGTGTAAATCCCCCCTTTTACTATTCAGACGCCTCAGAAATCGGCGCCATCCGACCACCATTCCACCATTGTAATCGGTGGATGATGTTGCACGACGATACCCCCCAAATCAGGTAATTTATTATCTCTTTTCCTCTTTTATTCTCACATGCAGAAAAAGAAAGGAAGAAAATGCAAAATACAGAACTGAAAAAAAAAATCACCAAATGAAATCGGAAAGAAACCTCTTTGAAATTCTCTTTTCGATTTGTATTTCTTATGTATTGATTTGTAAGAATAGTGTGCGTAATCACAAAAATCCCCAATTACACGATGGTTGATTTTGGTTTTATAGCGAATAAAAGGAAAAAAGAAAGAAAATACAAAGTCTGTTTTTTTCACTTTGCCGTATTGTTCCTGTTATTTGTCGCTTATTTTTGCAGGTACAAGGCCTCGTGATTTATGCGTGGCACTTTCGGCATGGGCGTCACGGAGTGTCTTGGCTGGAGGAGCTTGTGGCTGGGCTTGCGCGTGCGTGGGAGGGTGCTTGCAGCGCTTGCTGCGGGGCTAGGTCTTAGGGTTTCAAACTCTACAACCTAAATTTGGGCCATTCGGGACGATCTAAAAATTGGTTTATGTATTTTGTTTAGTCTTTTGGGCTAGCTTGTAAATGGGTCAGGGTTTAGGTTTAATATTGGGCTTGGGCAATTGGGTAGTGGTTTATTTGGGTTTGAAATTTTGTAATGGATTGGACACTTAATCTTGGGATTTTATTTATTTTAGTGTTTTAATTCTGTTTTGGTTAATGTTTTGTTTGGCTAATGGGCCCGGGCGAAAATGGGCTCCTACAGCTGCCCCTCTTTGCTCGTTGTCGTGTAACGAGAATGAAACAAAGACTTCCAAAGGGACCATTTTTGCCCGGTCTTTGAATCTTTGACTTCTTGGCGCTTCTTTCCTTCAAGTAGCTTCATTGCGTCTTTCAGGGTATGGGAAATGATGTCTCAACTTGCTCCATTAGAATTTTAGAGAGAAGAGATTTGTAACATCAATCTTTTCTACTTGAAACTTCAAGGAAGTATAGTTTGATCCTCAATAACCTCAGGGAGAAGGGATTTGTAACCTCTACCTACTCCACTGGGACTTCGGGGTGATAGGAATTCAGAGAGAAGAAATTTGTAACTTCGATCTTCTTACTGAAACTTCTCGAAAATATAGTTTGATCCTCAATAACCTCAGGGAGAAGGGATTTGTAACCTCCACCTACTCTACTGGGACTTCGGGGTGATAGGAATTCAGAGAGAAGAGATTTGTAACTTCGATTTTCTTACTGAAACTTCTCGAAAATATAGTTTGATCCTCAATAACCTCGGGGAGAAGGGATTTGTAACCTCCACCTACTCCCTTTGGGACTTGGGGTGATAGGAATTCGAGAGAGAAGAGATTTGTAACTTCGATCTTCTTACTGAAACTTCTCGAAAATATAGTTTGATCCTCAATAACCTCAGGGAGAAGGGATTTGTAACCTCCACCTACTCCACTGGGATTTCGAGGTGATAGAAATTCAGAGAGAAGAAATTTGTAACTTTGATCTTCTTACTGAAACTTCTCGAAAATATAGTTTGATCCTCAATAACCTCAGGGAGAATGGATTTGTAACCTCCACCTACTCCACTGGGACTTCGAGGAAATAAGACTTGTATGGCTTCGATCTGCTCCTGCAACTTCAGGATTGCTAGATCTGCTATCTTCAATCTGCTCCTGCAACTTCAGGATTGCTAGATTTGCTATCTTTAATCTGCTCCTGCAACTTCAGGATTGCCAGATTTGCTATCTTCGATCCGCTTCGCTCAGGAAGGCAAGATCTGCTAATTTATCGACGTTGTGACACCGTCCTCTTGGGGACCTGTCCTGTAAAATCAGTTTTATGTGTTTATGCTTATGCAAAATGGTTAGGATGCAATGATCGAAATGACTCTAATGCTCCTAACTAAATGTATTATGGATGACATCTGCCTGGATGCAGAATGTCATGAGAATGATTTCTTCAATGATTAGGATGCAATGATCGGAATGAATCAAATGCTCCTAACTAAATGTGTCTTGCATGAATGCAGGATTTCATGAGAATGATCCTCTTTTTAAACGCCTAGGATTGACATTGCTCATTATTCCTCCAGGTTGTATCACTGATGTAATATACTATCTTCTTGTTCGGCTGGTATTCTCAACAGAAAACCCGAGAAAATGATTATATCTTGCTCAACGAATTTGCCCCATTGTAACTTCAGGGTTTATCTCATTGTGACTTAGGGGTATAGGGTCTGAATCTCTTCCATCCATCCCACTGCGACTCCAAAACGTAGGATTTGTTTCTTCAATCCATCTCGTTGCTATTCAAGGGTACAGGACTTGTATCAGCTTCCATCTATCCCATTATAACTCGGGGGTATAGGGCCTATAGCTTGTTCCATCAACTGATCACTCCTCTGGTGACCCAATCAGATGTGTATGCATGATACTCGCGTGAATGCAGGATATCAATTTTTTCTCAAAAATGATCCCCATTTTACACTTGGGTTAACGATGCCCATTGACGCAATATCTTGTTGTTTGTTCAACCACCATCTTCGACAAAAATTCAGAGAGAAAATCTCAGTTTAGACTCTTCTTTAAACCTGGTGAGTTTTAAACAATAGTCCTGTTTCAGTTTCTTGTATGATTCAGAAGCTTCCAGAGTAATATGCAAAACTCCTTTTGTGAAAGTATTATTAGTCCACTAATCGTTATTTCAATGCAAAAATGCTTGAAAAAGATCATAACTATGTATAAGAATGAAATTGATTGGGAGCATAGCTCCAAACAAGCAAGTTAATCAAAGCTAGCAAATGCAATTAAGCAGGGAATTTATTAAAAGCGTATCTTGAAAAGAATGAGGTAATCAAAGATAGCAAATTTAAAATGGATAAGATGGGAAACTAGGTGCCCCAGATATCGCTGCCTGAGCTTCTCTGTTCGAACTTCTTGAGGACCATTTTAAGCTCAACATGTGTTTAGGGGATCCAGAGTACTTTGTCGATGCCCCGAGACGTAGCATACTTCTTCATTGTTAATTCAGGCATAGCAAGACTGCTGTATGCCCCATTTGATCAAAATTTGAGTCGCCCTTTTCGGGTTTTCAACTCAAATCCCCTTTGGTCTCAAAGCGCCTTTTGCGGGTTTTCACCTTGGCCTCTCCTTTTTTTCTTTTTCTTTTCCTCTTTTTGCTGAAAATTTCTATTTTTTTTTATTTTTTGATTTTTTTTTGAATGTGCCCTTTGCAGGTTTCACCTTGGTTTCTCCTTTTTAGGTGAAATACCTCTTGATTGAATTCACCGGACTGGGCATATCCCTGCCATCCATTTTGGTCAATGTTTCCATAACAGACTTTTTCGCTACTTAAAATCTTTTCTAGTTTGGGCTCCATTTTTCTCTGAAATCTTTTTATATATGAAGGATTTTCTTCAATATCCGGTCCCTATTTGGGAATTTTCTAAGATGAACCTATTTGTCGCAAACCCGCATCATCTGACTGCAACGGATAGCTATTAACTTTTCCTCACAAATTTGATTGATCACATCGGGATTGGATCCATTCTGCCTCATCCAACTTCAGTTGATAAAACTCGGAAAAAGGAATTTCGACTTCAATGGGCGAAACCAATAAGAAATGTCCTTGCCAGTTGTGATCTTGGCCAATGTTTGATAAGCATAAATAGTAACTTCAGTATGCCAATCTTTACAAGTCTCGGTCTTTTGAGCTTTTGTTTTTCCATTTGGTTGCCTTATTTTGACTTTGGGATGTGGCTTTGATCTTTGAACAGACCACAAACTTTTGACATTGTGCGGTTAAATATGATCTTTTCGATATATTTTTTCGGTATTCTTTCTTTCTTTTTCTTTTTCTTTTAGTATTCTTTCTTTTTCTTTTCTTTGTTCCGATGACTATCGACTTTGTAATATTGGCATATGAAGCGACTTTTACCATCCTAGTGAAGAAATTGTCAACCACGAAGATGAATTGGTGTCAGCCAGAAGCTTCTGATGAGACTGGCCTGATAACATCCATGCCCCACATATAGGAAATCTTATTTCTACATTGAGCTAAGCTTTGATCTTCATTTCCTTCCTTGGCTCGCGACGTAGGATCTATTTTTCATCCAGTATTAACAAATCAGAAGATATGTTATACTTTCTATCATCTTCAAAGTCTTGGGATCCCTTAGACCCATATTTTATTCGAAAAAGGGAGTTAGTAACAGCATCGCTCATGTCATTGATATCTGGGTACCTATTGTAGGTACGAAGGCAAATTCCAAAGAATAAATTATTCTAAGGATGATTATTTATATGATATGATCATGAATAAAGAATGAAAGAATATTTGCATAGAAATCCAAATGACAAAATAATCTATAAATAGAAAAATATTTGCTCAAAAGGATGCATTTTATTGAAATAAAAATTCTGGACACAAGCCTATTTCACAAGAGGACTCTTATTCCCCCTAGGCTGAAAGTAATAAGTGTGTTTCGAATATTACTCTAGATTAGCCTTAGAAAATACATGTCTCTTCTACAGTCCTATTGCTCAAAACACTCCCAGGTTCATATTTCTGCATTTTGCGTGTCATCTAATTTCACAATACCCATGCCGATGAATTTTTCCACCAATTTCTTGAAAGCAAGGCAATTTTCTATCGAATGCCCTGTGACCCCCGCGTGGTAGAGCATTTGGGTCATACCATTTTGGATATGGGGGTTGCATCAGTTTCGGGTAGCGATGAGCTACAGCATGCATTTCAAATAAGCTCTGGTATAACTCCCTATACGTCATTGGAATCGGTGTAAACTGGAGTTGCTTTGTACTGGATTCTCGTCTTGATGAGCCTTGATGGCCAGTGGTCACAGCCCTCGGTTGACCTACAGTGACTAATTTGGGACGCTTGCTGTTCACTTCATTTTCCCTATTTCTCGGGGCCTTTGAAGTCCACTCTCCCCTTTCCTTTGTTTCTGTCAGTATAACCGGTTTTGCTCGATCATCCTCCGGGTTAAAATTTGAACCTATCGGGAAGTTGAACAGGGTCGAAGCATCAGTCTGACATTGGGGTCCAATAATGACGGGTACCCCATGTGAATGCGTGCCTGGCTGAGTCGGGGTATAAACGATGTCTTCATCATCATCCACACTGCTGGCCACTGGGCCACTCTTTTTTTCAAGCCCTCCGACTAGTAATTGGGTTAACTGACGCATCATATTCATTTGATCTCGCATATCCCGTTGAATTTTGGCTAACTGCTCTTGCATCAGTATTTGCCCATGCTCTAATCTCTCCAACCTTTGTTCCATGTCTTCTAGGTTAACCTGAAAATATTTCGCCTAATCAGGGTCTTCTCATGAAATCTAATACATATGATGTAATGCAATGCAAATGCATGGAATGAATGCAATGCAATGCACTCAAAACAAAAGACAACATGTTAGAGAATTAATCAACATAGAACACCTGACCGAGTGACCACTAGGGCTTGGTGTGGCTCTATCTAGGGTAGGCTTTTAGGGTCACTATATGTGGTTTAGTTCTAAAGAATGGGTACTTGAACCAGGGGTGAAGCCTGGATAATTTTTTAGGGGGGCCGGATGAAATTTTAATTTTTTATAGTTTATATCTTTATAATTTGTAAAGGATTAAATCGATTTTTTATAATTTTAGGGGGGCCAAAGTGTAATTTTACCTTTACTAATTTAAAATTTTTAAAAAAATTTAAGGGCCTAAACAGAAATATTACATTTTAGGGGGGGCCGGGGCCCATGCCAGCCCCCCGGCTTCGCCTCTGACCTGAACCAACAGATTCCTCAATCCTCACCCATTATAGGCTCATATGGATTGAGTTCGGTTCAGGGGAATACATTTCCCTATGGCCATGCGGAGATGAAAATCTCACGAAGCACATAGGTACGGGTGTATCCCGGAAGCAGTCCACTAGCCCATGCGGAGGTGAAAACCTCACGAAAGCATAGCTTCTTACTCCCACTTAAAGGTGTGACCCAGCGGTTATGCAATGCAATACCAGAGTATTCTACGAGATTTTAATCATAACATCAGTAAATGCATTAAAAGAAGCATGATTTTTCAAAACAAATTTCCAAATTTTCAATCAAAGGACAAGAATTAATCAATCTAATGGCCTGACTCTCAACCAGTCCCCAGTGGAGTCGCCAAGCTGTCGAAACCATTTTTTTCGTTGGGTTTAAAAAAACGGGGATCGACTTTAAAAATATGGAGTCGCCACCAATCCTTTTTGTTTAGGTGTGATCAGGTCACCTATAAAATAAATTTTGGTCAACGAATTTCCAGAAGAAAGCAGGTTCGGGAGTCGGTTACGTGCGATGAAGGATTAGCACCCTCGCAACGCCCAAAATTGGTACCAAATTGATTAATTGATGTCCTAATGTTGAAAAGTTTGAAATGATTTTGAAATTCTGTTCCTTTTTTTTATAATTTTAAATAACTTGATGGAATATTGAGATTCCCTTGTTCCGAAGGAATAGAGTCTCACATCCAGCACGATTGGATACGACAATCTGAATCCTCGAATTCAAGATCATCCCCAAAATTTCCGAGCACATGTATTGAAATTTTGAAAGGGTATTTGGTTATTTGGACAAAAAAAAAACCACACCAAAAGACGATTGGGCACGATTTCTTGAATTTCCAAGCGCACAAATATTACCTCGTTTTGAAAATATGGACAAAATTTGAAAGAATATTCGTTTATTTGGTCAAACAAGAAACCACACCCAAAGACGATTGGGCACGATTTCTTGAATTTCCAAATGTACAAATATTACCTTGTTCAAAAGCATTTTGAATAAATAATTTTAAAATCGATTTAAGATACTTTTATTGAATTACTAGGTAATGAGGAAAATATAATATTGACTATGGAATAATAACATGTGAGATAACTTTTATACAAATAGATGTCAAGAATGATAATACCTACATTACTAATCAAGAAACACGATAGCTAAGAATATAGCTAATTAAACACATTAAAATATAATATGGCAAGTCTTTCTAATGTGGATGAATAAAGTGATAGCATAGATGCCTTTGGAAAATGAATATTATATACAAAGAAAATTAAAATAAATTATATACAAAATAACGTATTAATTTACATGAGTAATATATGAAATAAAACCCTAACATAAACAATTTATATGAGGAAATAATAATGTATGAAAGTTTTGAAATAAACAAAAATATATAATGACATGTGAATGAAGAGTAAATAAATTATAAATAAATTTACAATATATCTATATATATATATAGATTTAAAAGAAAATATATCTAGAAAATAATTTGAAAATAATAATATATGCATAAAAAATAATTTAATAACAATAATAGAAATTTGTTAGTTTAATGAATAAAATACTACACATAATAATATTAATAACATTAATAAAAATAATAATATTTAAATAATGGCAGAATAGCAAAATAAATAAAGAAAACAAAATATATATATATAATAGGATTAAATTAAAATGAAAACAGGAATTTGGGGCAAAAGTAAAAAATAAAAGAGAACCAAAGGACTTAAATGAAATGCGCGCAAACGATTAGGGATTGAAATAGCAATTATTCCGATGATCAAAACGCAACGTATGAATGTGGGCTGAATTGAAATGCGCTTAAAATTTTAGGACCAAATAGAAACAAATAAAAGAAACAGCAGAAAGGATACAATCAAAACACCACAAAACAGGGAAGGATCAATCGCATAAATAGACTAATCTAAAAATGCGCGGATCCACGGAGGTGGATTCAGTCGCAGCGACGCTGTTGGTTGGCACATGACGGCGTCGTTTTAAGGCTATCGAAATAAGCCTAAACGGCGCCGTTTCTTTAAAACAATATTATTCTTTAAAAAAAAAAATCATCAGCCACACTTTTTCCTAAAACACAAACCCTAGCCTCCCTTTTCATTTCCTTCTCCGCCGAAACTCCAAAATGAGCCTCTGTCTGACAGTCTTCTGCCATTGTAATCGGCGCTTGGTGGCGTATAGTGACACTCTCCTGCCCTCTCTTGGAACAAATCCTAAGGAGTCGCCCTTTTCGGCTCTGAAATCCCCATCTCAAGCTTCGATTTCGACGAAGGAGGTGAGGACTCCAACGACAGTAATAAAATGTAAGTATTTCGACTACTATTTCTTTCGCATACAATAGATTTGAAAGGAAAAGAAAACAAATAGAAAGTCTATATAAAAAACTCGGAAATTTTGAAAGGAAATTCAAATCGGAAATCACCTTTTGTTTCTTTTTTTTTTTGTATTATGTATTCGAAAAATCGTGTGTCTGTGTAAATCCCCCCTTTTACTATTCAGCCGCCTCAGAAATCGGCGCCATCCGACCACCATTCGACCATTGTAATCGGTGGATGATGTTGCACAACGATACCCCCCAAATCAGGTAATTTCTTATCTCTTTTCCTCTTTTATTCTCACATGCAGAAAAAGAAAGGAAGAAAATGCAAAATACAGAACTGAAAAAAAAATCGCCAAATGAATTCGGAAAGAAACCACTTTGAAATTCTCTTTTTGATTTGTATTTCTTGTGTATTGATTTGTAAGAATAGTGTGCGTAATCACAAAAATCCCCCAATTACAGTGGTTGATTTCGGTTTTTATAGCCGAATAAAAGGAAAAAAAGAAAGAAAATACAAAGTCTGTTTTTTTTCTGCTGCCGTATTGTTGCTGTTATTTGTCACTTGTTTTTGCAGGTACAAGGCCTCGTGGTTGTATATGGCACTCAGCGTGGGGCGTATGGAGGTTGTCTTATTTGGAGCTTTATGCACTTGATGATGGCGCGTGCGTGGGAGGGTGCTTGCGGCGCTTGCTGCGGGGCTAGGTCTTAGGGTTTCAAACTCTACAACCTAAATTTGGGCCATTCGGGACGATCTAAAAATTGAGTTATGTATTTTGTTTAGTCTTTGGGGCTAGCTTGTAAATGGGTTAGGGTTTAGGTTTAATATTGGGCTTGGGCAATTGGGTAGTGGTTTATTTGGGTTTGAAATTTTGTAATGGACTGGACACTTAATCTTGGGATTTTATTTATTTTGGTGTTTTAATTCTGTTTTGGTTAATGTTTTGTTTGGCTAATGGGCCCGGGCGAAAATGGGCTCCTACAGCGCCTATGTGGCCGCTTTTTAGGGGGGAAAATCCAGCAAAGCGCGCCCTTGGAGGAGCGCTTTACTGGCAGCAACGACTATTTTTTTTTGAATTTTTTTTACTATCTGGGGGTCCAACGGTAAAAAAAAAAACTATAAAACTCCCTTCTTATATTTCACACTTAATTTCTTCAAAATTTAGCCAAAAATATCTAAAAATTCTCCCTAAATCTCTCAAATTTCTCATTAAATTTCTCAAAGCTCTTTATAATTAGTTTTTTACTTTATTTTTTTAAATTAATATTATTTTTTATAATTTCAAAAATATTTGATCGTGTTAGCAATGGCTGGGGAATTAATTCGTCTCGATCATAAACATATCTCTGTCGAACAAATGAAAATGATAACGGTTTATTTTAAATGTTGAATATTATTTAATATTTTTTTCATTTATGTAATTTTAATTAATTTTAATTTTTGAATATTATTTAATAATTTTTTCATTTATGTAATTTTAATTAATTTGTATTTTATAATTTTTTATAACAGTCAGTAGATCGGGTGTTACAATGTTATATTCATAATATGTCTGGTCCGCCATCACCGTTGATACAAAATTACTTGAGGGAAATGGGTTTTTGGCATGCGGCCACTATAGGCCTGGGGTGCAAGTTGGACACGAAACTCATCAGCGTGTTAATAGAGATGTGGAGACCCGAGACACACACATTCCATCTTCCATGTGAAGAGTGTACTATCACTTTGGAGGATGTCCAGTTACAATTAGGATTGCCTGTGGATAGGTCCGCACTCACCGGGTCCGTTCAATCTATTGATTGGGGAGCCATATGTTACGATATTTTGGGTGCGATTCTGGATAATATTTACGGAGGTCGGATTGAGATAGGCTGGTTTCGAGACACATTCCCAGTGCCGGGGAATGATTCGACTGAAGTTGAAAGAATATGATATGCTCGGGCATACATCCTTGAGATGATTGGAGGTTATCTGATGCCGGACTTGTCATGAAACCTCGTACATCTGAAGTGGCTGCTGAAACTCGTTGATTTTAGAACAGCTGGTGAACTTAGTTGGGGGTCTGCCGTGTTGGCAACATTGTACCGGGAAATGTGCGAGGCGACACGACCAAATAAATCCAAAATCAGAGGTTGTCAATCACTACTACAATCATGGGCTCGGTTTCACTTTCCATTTTTATGTCCTCGAGTGAACCACCCATATACATTCCCACTCATAATGAGGTAATTTTTTTTTTGATTTTACAATTATTCCATAGATTTAAAATAAAATTGTATGCTGAAATTTTATTTAATTAGGTGAAACCATCCGGCGAGTTATATTGGAATACCTACTGCTCTTGAAGATATACGGCTTCTATTAGACCAACGGTCAGAAGCGCAAGTATTAAATAAAATATATACATAAAATAGTCGTTTCATATTTAGTACTTAGTATTTAGTATTTAGTATTATGTATATAACTAATATTTTTTATTTCGTTCATATAGTTCCAATGGACACCATACGAGGATCTGGCAATACGAGCAGTAATTCCGGAAGAATTCTTTCAAAATCTGAACATTTGGCATGTTAAGGTCCCATTAGTCAACTATGCTATTGTCGAGATGCACCAGACGGATAGAGTGTTGCGGCAATTTGGATTCCGACAACAGATTCCTGAGGAACCTGAGGTGCTCGATGTCCAGCACAGAATCGAAATACGGTAAACGAATATGAATTTGCCGGTATTCTGGTCCAAATATATCGAAATCTGGGAAAATCAGTATGATCATATACCTGATCGTGAACCAATCATCGTCCCAGAGTTAGCGTGTACCCCGGATTACATGCCATGGTTTAGGATCCATGGCAAGCCACATTTGTTGTCGGAAGAGCAGAGGCATCGGTAAATTCGTGTGGAAAGGGAACGACGGGGCCCTTTAAATCCAAGAAGAAGGGATGATGGGACGGGCCCATCAACAGCGCCCACACAATCATTGGGCCCATCAACAGTACCCACAAAATCACGTAGCCCAATGCCTCAATCGTCGACACCCACATCACAACACTTTCAGATTATGCCAGGTGCGTATCCTAGCCCTTATATGTATCCTAACCCTTATATGTTTCCTTTTCCCAGTCCTATGGCAGTTGGAATGCATGGCCCGGTGCATCTCCTTTCCCGATGACTCCGACGACTCAACCGATGATATATAGGCCATCGTCGCCGGAGAGATCGCACGAGGCACCGTTGATGAGCTCATCTCATTACCATTCCCCATCGCCTTATGGGATTCAAACACCTCCACCGTGGGTAATGCAAATACCTCCACATTCTTTATTTTACCAAGGTGGGTCATCCTCCCAACACTCACAACCAGAGCAACCACAACCCCCGCCGGAGTAACCACAACCCCTGCCGGAGCAACCAATAAGGAATCCAGCGCGTAATCGTTGTCCACCCCTATGTGAAACTGATTCCGACCGGCATATACATTGATTTTTTTAATATATTTTTAGACGTTGGTTCTATATTGTTTCATTTAATAAAAAAGAAGTTGTTTTTAATCTTTTAATTGTAAATTAGTTTTATATTTTTAATAAAATATAAGTTTTTTTTGAATAAGGCGGAATAGAAATAATGCAACATCGTTTCATTATAGCAATTATCAACTATTCCGGTTTGGACATGATCGAATTGTATGACCTGGGTTCCTACACCATCCACACAAATTCCATTGGTTTGTTCTTTCCTAGATATCCATATTATTACGTATTCTACTCGAGCAAGGTCGACCTTTCAGTTCACGACGTAATTCTCTATCTGGTAACAGCTTAAACGGAGTAAGCGATACATATGGCCACTTACGTTCATCTGAGACCGGTGGGAATACGTGTCTCCACACATTGTACATGTTTTCTATTTTCTACACTTCGTGACATATCTCATAGGATCCAAACGGAGATTTTGACAAGCTGCAGTTGCATGATCGCATGGATGACGAAGTGCGTCAAATGTCCCACAGTCGCAAGTCCTATTTATCAAGTGTACATGATATTGCCTGACGGTAATACATTGGCTCGGTCTGTTAAACTCTGTCACACGAAACCATAGGTTGTCGCGATCGTGACACACTGTGTGCATGGTGTTGGCCCGCGCCTTCGCCTTGTTAATTTCTTGCAATACCTTCCGGGACCATACATGGCCTCCCTACATTTGGCCTTTATAACTCGCTGCTCGCTTTGGAAATAGTTTCGCCCAATGAAAATATGTCTCTCGCACAACCGAGGTTATCGGCAAATGACGCGTTCCTTTTAGAACAGAATTTATGCATTCAGCCAGGTTTGTGGTCATATGACCATATCGTAGGCCGCCGTCATATGCTTGTATCCATTGTTCGAAAGGTATGTTACAGAGGTAGTCTGCGCCTTGATCGTTAACTGAACGCAAATTCCCTAACATCTCATTAAAACGGTCCTTATTGATCTCGTACCCCACCAATATAAGTTGATAGCGAAAATTACATACCAATATTCCATTCAGAATAAATTGAATAGTACAACTAAAAGTATATTAATAGAGATTAAATACCCATATTGGTCACTTGCTTTCGTTCAGTCGTAGACCGATATTGCCCGTAGTAGTTGGACGCAACGTGCCTCATACAATATCGATGGTGTGTGCGATCCCATAGGCTTCCATGTCGCTCAATTGCGGCTAGTATTCCAGTGCCCCGATCTGATATAATGCAGATATCAGGTTGGGGGCATACATGCCTCCTTAACCTAGAAAGAAAGAAACCTCCGGTGTTATTGCAAACGCAATTGGAAGGATTCTCCCACCACCATCCTGTGCCACAGCTAGCAATAGCCGATGGGTATATCTACCATATATAAATGTACCGTCAATTTGTACCAATGGCTTGTAGTAGACAAATATATCCCGACATTGCTTAAAGCTCTAGAACAGACATTTGAACACTTGGCATCCACGGAGCAATCAGTCGTTGTAGTATGCAAGGATCGTTTCAAGGTCTGTTATGCAACCTGGGACGTACCTCTCCAGCACCTGACACCACTGCCAAACCTCAATATATGAAGTGTCCCACCTACTATACATATTTTCCAATGCCTTTTGCTTAGCTATCCAAGCCTTGCGGTAAGATAGCGTTTACCATAATTGGCTACGAATACTGGTAATTATGTATGATACAGAAGTCTTGGGATCCGCCTTCAACATCGGTAGTATTAAGGTAGCTATCATGCATGAATCCATCTTGGGATGATCTTGTGAAACACCTGTCAACGAAGTACGTTAAATAATGTAACATTAAGTAATAACATTATTATTCAAAACCCTAAACACCCAATGATACTAAACTGGCAACACAGGTATGTGGACCTTTGTATTTTTTTATCTCCCACAAGCCTGTCTTTTTCCTAAGAGAAGCCATGATTTTCTATGAACATGTACCGTCTTGCACTTCACACTTGGCCTTGAACTTATCGGATTTGGATTTAACCACGTTGTAGTTAACCCCGTGATTGATGCTATATTGTTTCAAAGCACCAAGAAAACTATCCTTACTGGAAAACTCCTTACCAACTTCCAAATCACCCGAATCGAATGACAAACTTGTACGATCACGGGTTCTGTGTGGTAGCTCTGGAAACTCCAATGCATCATCTACTGATATGTCGACATTATGCATGTGGGCTGGAGGCGAGTACGCCCTAAATTGCGAATCTTCTTCTTCTTCATCTGAACCCCCTTCAACGTATTCAGGTTCGGATGGAACAAGCTCCGGTTCAGAAAATAAAGCAACTTCTGCACCATCGGGGCCGGGCTCTCGAGGTGGATCCACATCGGACTCATCATCCAACCCACCATGATCTGCAACGTACGAGGTCCTTTCACCGGTGGACGTCGTAGGGAGTACATCGTCCCTTCTTGTGGACGTTTTGTAACGTCCCCAATCAGATGTGGATTGCCAACCACTAGAAGTTGATGTCATTTCCCAATACGTATTTCCAGCATCGAACATCGACCCACCGATGTGTATGTCCCATGTAATGACCAAAAATTCATGGGCATCAGAAAAGTACATTATCGGGCCTCCGTCTTAACGAAATGGGTTCGTAAATAATTATTAGAAATATTTATGAGTCTAGTGGTGTGTTTAATTAGGTTTTAATTAAGTGAATTTAGCTTAATTAAGGGTAATTAGGAAAAAAGACTAAATTGAATAAGGGGTAAAAGTTGAATTATAGATTAATAGAAAGTAAAAAGGACCAAAATGGAAAATATGCCATTTAGCATAAGTTGAGGCGGTATATGAAGTAAAAATCTAAGATTTTTACTTAGATTTTAATTATAAAATATATATTAATAATAAATTATATTAAATTAATTTAAAATAATTATATTATAATATATTTATATGATAATTAAATTAAATTCATGAAAAATGTATGGTGGTGATTTAATACAAGTGTATTAATAAAAACACATACACTTGTAATACTATAATTAATTATTAAATAGATATTTATTAAATGATTATATTATATTATTATTATATTAATTAATAAATAAAGCATGTAATAAAAGAAACAAAAAGGAAACAAAACATAAAAGAAACAGATAGCATTCGAAACAGAGCAGGAAAGAAGGAAGGAAGAAAAATAAAAAGAAAAACTAGGGTTTAAGGTTTTAAAGCTTTAAAAGGTAAGTCAATTAAGTCCTTTTTACTTAATTTTGATGTTTTAGGAACTTTAGAACAAAGTTTTGTTGAAATTAAGTTGAAGTTTTGAAAGTTCTTAGGTTTTTGAATATAGTTCATGTTGAACAAATTGTTGGATTAGGGGTTAAATTAATAGAATTTCTAGTTAGAATTGATTAAGGGATTAAATTGTAAAATAAGCTATAAGTTTTGCATAGTAGGGACTAAATTGCAAGAATTTTGAAATTAAGTATTTATGATGAAATTTAAATAGTTAAGTTAAATTTGGTAGCGAATTGAGTAGAAATAAAGCATGAATTGAGATAGAAAAGTAAGTGAATTTAGTTAAGATTAAAATTGAAATTAAAGTAGAAATTGAATAGAAATTGAATAAGAAATTTAAATATTAAATGTAAATTAGTATTGTATTAAGGATTATGAAAATTATCTTAATTTTTCGTAGCTAACATCGCACCCGAGGCATCTACGAAGAAAGGAAAAGAAAAGGTGGACGAGGAGTAAACTCGAGAAAATTCACGATTTGTATTACTATAATTCAAACTACTATTTATTAAATGTTATATTTAAATTTATGTGTATGGTAAGTAAAATTATAAGGTAAGTATCAATATTGAATTGAATGAAATTGAGATGAAGTATGATTATGTATGAATATTTGATAGTATATTGTTGGAAAGTGGAAAATTGTATCGAATTGAATTGTACATTGAAAGTGAAATTGAAATTGAGAAATGATTTGAATACCCTATTAACTAGCCGGGCTGAGTTGGATATAGTTGGCATGCCATAGGATTGGAAGAGTACTGGAATTTATCGGCTTTGCCATTTTGCCGATCAGGCACTATATGTGTCACATTAGGCACCACGTGTGTCGTTTCATGCACTTTATGTGTCGTATACTGTTTCTGATATATTGATCAGGTATTGAGTACCGTTTTAGGCACAATGTGCCGTACTGGTGTGTTTGGTTGGAATCTGCGTATCCGCCAAAGTCCGGGTTTGTTAATAGGGTGAATATTCGAAATGAGTGAATTGAATAAATTTGATTGATTGTATGACTAAAAGTATGAGAAAGAAATTGTTAGTCGAATTGTGAATTGAGATTGTATGTGAGATTTGGAAACATGAACCTAAGGTTCATGAATTGATCAAGTTCAAGTTATTAAGATATGATATTGTTTATGAATTATTATATATGAAATATGAAATTGAATGTAAATTAGCTCTTATGAGTTATAAATTTTACATGTTTAATGTTATATGATTAATATTTTTAATTCATTAGAGTTATATAGTTTGAATTATGGTAATACCACTGAGTATGAAATACTCAGCGTACGGTTGTTTCCGTGCGCAGGTCAGTAGAAATCAAAGGTTCTGGTTCAGCATCCAGATCAATCCCGACTTCAGCACAACTTTGGTGATGTACTTTTCCTTTTGGTAAATATGGCATGTACCTAGGTTATAACTATAGCAAAACAGGTTTTTAGGGGCGTTTTTTTTGCCTATAGCGGCGCTTATCCGCTAAAACTAAAGCGCCGCAAAAAAAAGCCGCTATAGCTAACGCCGCTAAATTTTGCGGCGTTTATGTGGAAAAACGCCGCTATAGAACATGACCTATAGCGGCGCTTTCCCAAAAACGCCGCTATAGAACAGATCTTTAGCGGCGCTTTTCGCACAAACGCTGCCATAGAACAAACCTTTAGCGGCGCTTTTTGCACAAACGCCGCTATAGAACATGACCTTTAGTGGCACTTTTCCCACAAACGCCGCTAAAGAACATAACCTTTAAAAAAAATATTTTAATCAAATAATATTTATTTCTATGATAAATATTATATTATGTTTTAATCAAATTATTTTAATCAAATAATATTTATTTTAATCAAATAAAATTTTCTATGAAATTTTTAACTTTAAAACTAGATATAAAAATTAATGAATTTAAATTTAGAATTTAAAATAATAAATTAATAACACAATTAAAATCCAAAAGTTAGAACTCAAGATATCGTAAATATTAAAATAAAAATAAAAATTTAGAATCAAAACTAAAATAAATAATAAAAATTGGATTAAATATAAAGATATCAATAACATAAGATATTATAATGAAGTTACTTAAATGAAATAATGACTTAAATCATAATCATGTAAAATATAAGATTTGAATATCCATTCCCATGTGAAATATCAACATTGATTATTTAAATTGATTAAGCTACTAATGAATATTCTGCTAATGAATATTCCTTTGACCAAATCGACATATTTGCATGGATATGGACGTACTGGCTTTCTTTTAGGACGAGGAGGCGGTATCACTACTGGTTTAATGGAACCATCAAAGCCACCATTCGACTCTCGGATAACCTAGAACTACAATCAGAAAGTATGCATATGAGAAACAAACTGACTAGGAGAACCTGCCTATGACTATACACATTGCAAGGTAATAAAACATACAATGCATTTTCTTAATCAAGTAAATCTTGGTAATAGAAGATATAATACATTTACTTAATCAAGGAAATCTTGTAATGAACTCAAAGCAATGAACCTTAGAGAAAAACTTTTGAGCATGGCTTCGAATTTGAACTGCAGATTTGGTGCCTACATGCTCTGCATGAAAATAAGAGTAACTTAAACTGTTCAAACCATAGTGAACATGGCAAAGATAAGTAAATCAGTTCAACTCATTGTGCACTTACCTTCTATTTGGCGCCAGCCACGACCATACAACCTTAAAGCTTCAGGAAACCTCTGATGCTCTTCCTCAGTCCATTTCTCCCTCTGAGGCTCTTATTTTCTAATGCTATAAGATAACTTCAAACCACTTCAAATTACTTCTGAAATTATAATTGTCTTACTGAACAAGAAAATCTTTATTGGGTTTCCTTCAGAAAAGAAAATTTTTGTTTCAGTGAAACAGGATAAGGGTAAATAAAAAGCCAAACATATGATTGAAATAAGACACTCAACATCTTGGGAATATTTATATTAGCATATCCCTATCATTAACTTCTTAGATACCACTATTCCATAAAAATCAAGAGAAATGATGTAACACCTCTGACCCGAAACCGTTGCTGGAATAGGGTTAAAAGGCATTACCGAACAGTCGAAACATTTCACATCCATTTCACGACACAAAGTCAAATATCAATCAAACATATTCAAACACGAGTATATAGTCCCTTATCGAGGTCTTCGAGACCTTAAACACATGTTAGAAAGAGGTCGGGACTAAACCGAACACTTACAAAAGTTTCTAGAAACTCAAAAATTTTTCCAATCTGCAGAGGTCACACGCCCGTGCAGTCAGGCCGTGTGCCTCACACGGCTACCAGACACACCCATGTGTCCAAGCCGTGCCAAAACAGAGCATACATACTGACTTATCCCCACGGCCACTAGACACGTCCGTGTGCCATGGCCGTGTGAAATTAGGTTAGCTACTGACTTGGTCACACGGCTATCAGGCCCGCCCGTAAACCACGGCCGTGTAAACTGCACAGACACACCCCGAAGTGGTCCTTGAGCCATACGGCAGAGACACATGCCCGTGTCCCTTGACCATGTATGCAAAATAGGCCATTTGCAAGGCCAATTTGCCACCCACACTTGGGTCATACTTACAAGCTTCAAATCAATGCTAATTCATGCTTCTAAATGCATTCAATCATTCCATTTCATGCACCAATTAATCACCAATAATACCATCTACTTCCATACCTAATAACATCACAAATAAGTCCATTCAAAGTAACAATTGTACATCTCAAAGCATATATATATATCAAACATCATGTAATCCATATCATAATTCATCTTCAAACCACATTTTTCATCAATCACATAATCATGAAATATACTAAATTCATAGCTCATTCATAAGTTTAACATCATTCAACCTCCAAGCCAAATCATATGGCAAGGATTTAGCATTTCAAGACATGCCATAACTTCTAGCCTATACATGCCATATTTCAACTATATACATCTTTCCAAAAGTACCAAAATAGATTACCGATAGTGTGATAAAGATGCTGGCGATCCCCGGATCCGAGCTAGCTTTACTGACACTGTAAAATAGAGAAACAATCACACAGTAAGCTTTCAAAAGCTTAGTAAGTTCGTAACATAATACATTATACCAAAACAAACCATCACATAGATTATTTCACAATCACATATATCATACCATCCAAAGCTAATATGTTCAAATAACCTTCCATAAACTCATTCATAGTTTCATCAACCACATAGGTTCCCAACGTACCTTAGCCAACACTTAGTTGTCGATTACATATGCTACTCAATACTCACTATTTCATTTCGATCAACTTTCGTCTCTTCTTCGGTTCAATCGCACACTTAGTGCCCAAATAGTTAGCCGAAGCTTAATTGACGTCGCACACTTAGTGCATCCATAACAAACCGATCTTAAATCGGTTTCACACACACAGTGCTAACCATAGAGCCGAAGCTTATATCATTTTGCACACACAGTGCTAACCATCTCGGTCACATTTCCGAATACGCACACTTAGTGCCACATAACTCGAACCCTCACATAGCATTCACAATTCAATAATATCACGCCATTCATTTCATAACATTAAACATAGTTAAATACACGTGTTATGTCCGAACTTAACTCGGACGTCGAAATATCGAAACGGTCGATTAATCGAGTACTTTATTTTTGCCTCAATCTCGATCCGAACTTCTCCTCTCTTGGTCTATACACATTCAAATTCAACTCATTCAATCACCAATTCATTCAATTCAATCCAAATACATATATTTAGGGCATTTTACAAAATAGCCCTCACATTTTCACATTTCGACACTTTAATCTCTAATTATCAAATCACCAAATACACATAATTTCAAATCACATATGCTTAGCCGAATTCTTCCCATGCTATTACAAGCTCACACATTCCATTTATTTCACATTTTAGTCCTTCAATTTACACTTTTCTCAATTTAGCCCAAAATACCCAATTTCATCAAAAATCTAAATACAAACTATGTTAACCCAACACCAAGTTTTCATATTTCACTATATAACATCATAAAGCTCACATATTCATCAATGGCATATCTCACATTCATCACCAATTCACAAAATTTAAGCATGGGTTAGCTAGAGCACGAAGCAACGATTACAAAAACGTAAAAATCATCAAAAGCCGAACAAAAATTACATACCAATTAAAGCTTTAAAGAACCGAACCCTAAATAGCCATGGTTGTCTTCTTCCTTCTCAAATTTTCGGCAACAAAGATGAACACTCCCCACTATCTTTTGATTTTGTTTTATTATATTCACATTAATATACTTTTTACCATTTTGCCCTTTTCATTAAACATATATAACCTTTATATAATAAGGTTATTCTAGTCCATTTCCACCCACCATCACTAAATATGGCCTAATTGCATCATAAAGCCTCCATATTATAAAGACAAAAACTTTTAAGTACTTATCAATCAGCACACAGCATTTTACGCTTTACGCGATTAAGTCCTTTCTCGTAATTCAACACACAATCGATAAAATTACCACACAGAATTTTTACACAGGCTAAATCACATACTGTAAACACAGAAAATAATATTAAAATATTTTTACGACCTCAGATTTGTGGTCTTGAAACCACTGTTCTGACTAGGGTCTAAACTGGGTTGTTACAAAGGACCATCTAATTCAACCAAAACAAAAGCTAAAAACAACAACTTAAGTTTTGTTGAAGCAAATTAAACTTATTTAAGTTTAATATAACTGGACCACTAGTTAACTCAATTTGAATTATACCCAGATTTTAACTTCAGCTATGAAGATTAGTCTGAATGCCAGCAGTACTGTACCTTGGCTTAATCAGTTAGGAATAAGAATTTGCAAGTATTATGTCGATGATTTCATGATACGATATTTGTAAAATTTGGTTGTACATAGAGGCTAGTGCACTTCATATTGTAAGTTTCAGCAAGATCAGTTTCATATTACAAGTCATTTAGAGCCCCTATAGGCCTACACAAAGGCTTTCATGATCAAGCACTGAAACTATGGAAGTTGATTCTAAGGAAGCAAATGAATATATTCATCTCTGTTATTGAGAAATATCTGTCAATAAGCAGCCATAAGCTACACAGATAGTTAAATCGCATGCTAATTTCAGAATTTATGGGAAGAAAAACATAAGTTGCTTCCCAATTCCCACCACACTAAACCGCTTAAAGTTATCATCACGACTTGACTTGTCCTATCAAATCACCAAAATCAAACTAATAATAAAAATAATAAAGAAAACAACATCTGCACTATTTATGTAGACCTATGCAAAGGCAAGCAACAAAATTAGAAAGGGAAAGAGGACTCACATTGCCCACAAAGACGATCGATAATCCACTTCCTCTCGATTTACGAGATGTAGCTGCAAAGAACAGCAATGAGGATCTAGTTGCATAGAAATAAATATAGATAATGATTCTCAATACTTGTGCTTTCGATTATATCCAACAAGAACAGATGTACATACAACTCAAATTAAAGAACAAAAAATTTGAAGGCAATCTTCATCTTGTATGATACACTTACCCTCTGGGTTTTAACATTCCAAGTAATCATGAAAGTCGAAAACCATAAGTGATTTGCTTTCAATTGTAAAGCATTTTTCAAGTATCTAAATAATGAGATATAAAACAAAGCGAAAGGATTTCTCGAGATAGTTTAGTAATCATTGAAGTTACACATCACACCATTATAAATCAAAACCCAATTATAAGAATCCACAAGAGAAAATCCAAAGCAAGTCAATCAAATTATTATATTCAAACTAATTTTTTTTAAAAAAAAACCCAAATCGTGCAACAAGGAGATAGGGGAAAAAAAACCTTGTACGGAACCCATATCTTTCTCGACCTTAGCTTGCATCTCACGAAGAGCAGCGACTTCTTCCTCCATCTCTTTTAACCTTTTTTTCATGTCATCAAGATCCTGCATATTACATAGAATTAGGGTTTTCTTAAAAAAAGGGAAAACCCCTAACACTAAAAATAAAAATGTAAAACAACAACAACAAATGTTGCTAAAAATTACTGCTTCAGTGGATTCAGTAGCTGCCATGTCTACATCGTCTCCTTTCATGTTGTTTTTCAAATTAAGTTTTGTTATAGAGTAGACGCTGAGAAACTTTGGCCTCGTAATCGACGGGAACCACCTGCCTACTGCTGGAAAACACCGTCATTGTTAAGACGCGGCGGTTTCTTTTGTGAGATTAAAAAGAAAGGAAAAAGAGGGTATAGGGTACCTTCGAGAGAGAGCGAATGAAGATTGAGAGAGACTAGGGGCAAATAAAATTGGGAAAAAAGTAAGGGATTTCGGGTATTAGGGACTTTTGTGTATTAATTTAGGAAAAACAAAATGACGATGTTTTGCTTAATTTTTTTGTGGCGTTTTTCAAAAAACGCCGCTAATGCTCGATCTATAGCGGCGTTTTTCAAAAAGCACCGATAATGCTCGATCTATAGCGGCGTTTTTTAAAAAGCGCCACTAATGATCGATCTATAGCGGCGTTTTTCAAAAAACGCTGTTAATGCTTGACCTATAGCGGCGTTTTTCTCATAAATGCCGCTAATGATCGATCTATAGCGACGTTTTTGTCATAAACGCCGCTATAGCTCTAACCTTTTGCGGCGTTTTCCTTTTAGCGCCACTAATGTATAACTTTTGCGGCATTTTTAGTCCAAGCGCTGTTAAAAACGCCACTAAAAACCTGTTTTGCTGTAGTGTATATACATGGGTCATATGATTTTGATTATAAAGTATGGATAGTTTGTAATGTTCTGAACTTAGTCTATGTGAAATGGTAAAGAGTATACTATAAAATTTGGTATTAAGTTTGAATGGAAAATGAATGAAGTAATTAGTAAACTTTGAATGATATTATGAATGTTTAATTATTAAATTATTGTATTAATGAATTGGTTATGATTTAGGTGTAATTGAGTATAAATTGTTTTGGTTGTGCCATTGGTTTTGGATTGGTTGTGGTTTGAAAATTTCAGGGAAGGTTAGATGTTTATAAAGGGGTTATATTGAGTTTTTTTTTTAAATTATGAAAAATTTTCTGAAGCACCCGATCAAGTCTCGATTCACTTCTAATTCGTATTTTGGGCCTTGGGGGCCCATAAAAGGGACTTAATGAATGTATTATATTATAAATGTTAATTAATTGTATAATATTCGTAAGTTTTCCGTAATGTTTGGTAATGCTCCGTAACCCTATTTCGGTGACAATTTAGGGTTAAGGGGTGTTATATCTCATCCACTGACCGAGTGTTGTGCAGGAGTTATGTTTTCCATACTGCCACCAAACACGGGCGCTTCCGTGTTCTGCCTCCCACTAACGGAGGGTTGGCTAGGGGTCGTTGATCACTGTGAAGTCAGAGTTTTAAATTTATAAAGATAATGATCGAACCTGGAAACTAACTATGACAACGATGGAGGCAAGCTGTAACATCCTAAATTTACGGGCCTATACATTTAGTGTAGGGATAGGTTTACTATGTTAATTTAATTGATAGGGGTCTAAATTTGGGCTTAGAATTAGGCAAAAGGCCCAGTTAAAGTGGCACCATTAATGATTAAAAGGAACAAGTTTTGGGTCGCAAGGAGCTCATGTTTTAGGCCAAATTCGGCACTTTAAATGAAGAGAGGGTGACGCCACACACAAGGAATTAGGGCCCAAGTATTAAGTTTAATGAGGCCCAAATATTTTAATTTAAGTGAGTTAAATTTGGCATTAGGGATTAGTAGAGGTGGACTGGCTACAAGGCTATAAAATAGGAGAATTTATGTGGATTTTTAAGTGATAATATCATAGATAAAAAGGAGAAAAGTTAGGAGCTTATCTTCAAGGGAAGTGTTGCCGAAAATCCACCACCTAGGAGTGTAAAATTCGGCCATTGCATGGCAAGGAGGGTGCCGAATTTCTCCTCTCTTTAGCTTGAATTTTAAGGGCGTTTTTCGGTTTTTAGCATAGGTGCCAAAATATCTATAAATAGGGGCTAGCTCCTTGATTACGACATCGAAAACCCTAAATTTCTCTCCCATTGTGCCGAAATTTTGAAGCCTCTATTTTATTTTATTTTCTCATCTTCTTCCTCTCAAAAGCCGAAAATCACCATCTTCTTCACCCTTTCTTCCTCTCTAAAATTTACTGGTTGGCCAAATCTTTTAACCTCTATTGTTATTCTTCTTTTAATCCCTAAAAGCCGAAATCACATCTCTATTATTCTATTCTTCTCCTTAATATTCATTGGCCGAATCTCTCTTAGCCATCTCCTCAATTCGTACATCTTCTAAAAGCCGAAATTCTTAGATCTCACTTCTTGAAGTTGCCGAATTCTCTTCAAAGGAGTTTGCTTGTGCCGAATCTTGCAGGAAACAATAGGTAAGTATTGATTTCGGGATTTTAATGTTCTTCCGGCTTTTCAAAAGTCCTTAGTCGAATGGCTATTAGAAACTAATCTCTTATTTCACTCTTCTTTTCGGCATTCCGGGATTTGAAGAAGGAGGCCAATCGCATAGATCTCTAAGTTATAGAATCATGTTACTTTTGGGATTTCAAGGTAAGAGGATTTTTTTATTTATATATATAAAATCGGGTAAAATGCTAACCATTGCCGAATATAGGAGAGGCCTATTTTCGCAATTGTTCTGGCTTTTAAGCAAGGCTATAGATTGAGGATAATAGATCCAGATAGCAAGGACATCGACTAAGAATATTGGATTTCGCAATATCATGTGTGTAATTCTCCACACCATCTAGATCTGTTTGATTAATATATGAAAATAAGTATTACATGTTTTGTTAAATGCCGAAACCCCGAGATATTGACGGAACCCAAAGAGGGTAAAGTAAATCACCAGGTTAGTAAATGATCCGATTAAATGTTATAAGTATACCGATTTTATGTGATTGCATGGGTTGGGTTTGATGAAAGGAGGAAGTTATATGTTGTAGCGGTTTTTACCGTGATCTCATTATGTGGTTCCTTACCGTGATCGTTGTAGCAACCTGCCGTGATGATCACATTGTAGTGGCTACGCCATGATCTCGATGACGAGCAAAGACGATCGCCATCAAGCGTGTAGCGGTGTGGGTTGATTGTAGAAATCCCCAATGGTGTGAATGGTTGGTACGGGCGTGTAGCGGATGGACACCTAGGATATGGGTTGGGCTTTGTATATTATTTTTGTTACTTATATTTTGATTATTCATTTTATGGGGCTAAAAGCCCAAATTTAATGGTGCATGAGGGTTGCACACTCGAGTCTCGCGACTCACCCTTTAATTTTAACCATCTCAGGTGACACTTAGGGCATCGGACCGGATTTGGAGAGGAGAGCAAGGTGGCCATGCGTGAGCTTTGAGAATTCAGCAAAAAGACTTAGTCTAATATTTGATTTTCATTTAATTAATGGGTTCAAATTTCCTTGTAATAAGGCCATGGGCCACTAGACTACCATTTATGTCTTGGGATTTTGTTGGGCTTTTATTCTTTGGGTTTTAAGTTTTACGTTTTTAATTAAGTTAAGACTGCATGAAATTTTGGTTTTTATTTAAAATCTACCATGATAATTGGTTACTTAATATTTTATACTTTAATGAATTATTAAGCTTTCGAAATAAAGGTGTAAACCTAGTAATTGTTTTCCAAAATGCGACATGTTATGTAAAATCTCTTAAGTGATATACCAGATCCGGTTGTAGCGTTTGGGCCGGGTTTGGGGTGTTACAAATTGGTATCAGAGCCCGGTTCAAAACTCGGCTCTGGGGGTTTTTGGGCTCAAAACGCTTTCTAAAGATAGGCTTTTGAAATATAGATGTTTTTAAGTGATATCAGGTCGGTTAGCTCAAAGATGGCACTCCGCCTCTCCGACCCAAGTCCGCTGTAAGTATTCTCGAACCATTGTGTGATATAATATATGTGGGCTTGATGGGCTTTATGGGACGTAGATTAGTTAGATTAGAACTTGATGGACTTTAGGCCTAGCTGAAACAACTCTTAAAATCTCATAAGACTTAACTTCACTAAACAAACCCGTGAACGAGCCGCAAGACTAGGGTGTGGTAACAGGCATACGCATGTCTAGGAGTGGATTCAGGGAGAGCTTGGTACTTAAGCAGTCCTAGCGACTCACCTCCTCTTCACTAGAATCCTACCTGGTGCGTGGTGACTATTCACCCAAGTTACGAGGACTTGTTGATGGGCTAAACCTTATAATTAAAACCCGAAATGGACCAACCACCCTAGTTTGAAAAAAAAAAGAAAGAAAATTTCTCAAGTTTTGCAAAATTTTCAAAATACGTTTGATTTGTGAAAACTACCAACCAGCCATGAATTTGTAAAATACCTATGTTTTGAAAATTTACCCGAAAATCTCATGTTTATAAGAGTAACCCGGACCATGAAACTAGATTTTTCCCCAAAGTACCCTATTTGAAAAGAAAAAAAAATAACAACACAACAACAACATCGAAATATCCCTGATTAGAAAAAAATTACCAACCTACCCTCATTTTGTCAAATGACCAAAATACCCCTGGTTTGTACAATTACCAAATTACCCCTGATTTACAAAATTACTAAATTGCCCATGATTGCAAAATTACCGAAATACCCCCGGATTTCAAACTTACCGAAATACCCCCGGATTTCAAAATTACCAAAATCCCCCCGGATTGTAAAATTACCAGAATACCCTTACTTCACGAAATCAACAAGGAACTTTATTATGTAAAATTACGAAAATACCCATGTAGGGTAAAATTACGAAAATACCCCTGGGTAGTGAATCAACGAAAACACCTTTACGTGAAGAATGTAAGTGCTTGGATGTTATTTGTCTGATGTATGTGTTTTATTTTAGTTAGAGGTTACAAACTTGAGACTGTATTGTGAATGCGAATTGAAAGAACTACTCTTAAACTATTGTTCATAAAGCATTCGTGGTTAATCAATGGAAGAAAACTAATAATTCATAAAATTTCAAAACAGATAAACGCAAATCGGTAAAATGAGTACAAGGGGACGAGGACACTCTAGATGCTAACACTGGTGCGTACTCTACCATAGTATACTAAGTGTTTCTTTTGGCTTTAGAATCGGAGTGCGCAGCGAAAGCATAGTGGTGAGACTTGGGTAGTACGATTAATAGTTAGTTGGAAATTTCGAGGACGAAATTTCTTTAAGGGGGTAGAACTGTAACATCCTAAATTTACGGGCCTATACATTTAGTGTAGGGATAGGTTTACTATGTTAATTTAATTGATAGGGTCTAAATTTGGGCTTAGAATTAGGCAAAAGGCCCATATTAAAGTGGCATCATTAATGAGTTAAAAAAGAAGAAAGTTTTGGGTCACAAGGAGCCCATGTTTTAGGCCAAATTCGGCACTTTAAATGAAGAGAGGGTGACGCCACACACAAGGAATTAGGGGCCCAAGTATTAAGTTTAATGAGGCCCAAATATTTTAATTTAAGTGAGTTAAATTTGGCATTAGGGATTAGTAGAGGTGGACGGCTACAAGGCTATAAAATAGGAAAATTTATATGGATTTTTAAGTGATAATATCATAGATAAAAAGGAGAAAAGTTAGGAGCTTATCTTCAAGGGAAGTGTTGGCCGAAAATCCACCACCTAGAGGAGTGTAAAATTCGACTACTGCATGGCAAGGAGGGTGCCGAATTTCTCCTCTCTTTTAGCTTGAATTTTAAGGGCGTTTTTGGTTTTTAGCAGTAGGTGCCAAAATATCTATAAATAGGGGGGGCTAGCTCCTTGATTCTGACACTGAAAACCCTAAATTTCTCTCCCATTGTGCCGAAATTTTGAAGCCTCTCTTTTATTTTCTTTTCTCATCTTCTTCCTCTCAAAAGCCGAAAATCACCATCTTTTCACCCTTTCTTCCTCTCTAGAATTTCTTGGTTGGTGAATCTTTTAACCTCTATTGTTATTCTTCTTTTAATCCCTAAAAGCCGAAATCACATCTCTATTATTCTATTCTTCTCCTTAATATTCATCGGCCGAATCTCTCTTAGCCATCTCTTCAATTCGTACATCTTCTAAAAGCCGAAATTCTTAGATCTCACTTCACGAAGTTGCCGAATTCTCTTCAAAGGAGTTTGCTTGTGCCGAATCTTGCAGGAAACAATAGGTAAGTATTGATTTGGGATTTCAATGTTCTTAGGCTTTTCAAAAGTCCTTAGTTGAATGGCTATTAGAAACTAATCTCTTATTTCACTCTTCTTTTGGCATTAGGGATTTGAAGAAGGAGGCCAATCGCATAGATCTCTAAGTTATAGAATCGTGTTACTTTCTGGATTTCAAGGTAAGAGGATTTGTTTATTTATATATATAAAATCGGGTAGAATACTAACCATGGCCGAATATAGGAGAGGCCTATTTTCGCAATTGTTCCGAATTTTAAGCAAGGCTATAGATTGAGGATAATAGATCCAGATAGCAAGGACATCGACTAAGAATATTGGATTTCGCAATATCAGGTGTGTAATTCTCTACACCATCTAGATCTGTTTGATTAATATATGAAAATAAGTATTACATGTTTTGTTAAATGTCGAAACCCCGACATATTGACGGGAACCCAAAGAGGGTAAAGTAAATCACCAGGTTAGTAAATGATCTGATTAAATGTTATAAGTATACTGATTTTATGTGATTGCATGGGTTGGGTTTGATGAAAGGAGGAAGTTATATGTTGTAGCGGTTTTTACCGTGATCTGTTGTAGCGGTTCCTCACCGTGATGCATTGTAGCGCCTGCCCGTGATTCATTGTAGTGGCTACGGCCATGATCGATGATGAGCAGCACGAGCGCCATCAAGGCGTGTAAGCGGTGTGGGTTGATTGTAGAAATCCCCAATGGTGTGAATGATCGTATGCGGGCGTGTAGCGGATGGACACTTAGGATATGGGTTGGGCTTTGCATATTATTTTTGTTACTTATATTTTGATTATTCTATTTTATGGGGCTAAAAGCCCAAATCTAATGGTGCATGAGGGTTGCACACTAAGTCTCGCGACTCACCCTTTAATTTTAACCATCTCGGGTGACACTTAGGGCATCGGGACCTGGCCGAGAGGAGAGCAAGGTGGCCATGCGTGAGCTTTGAGAATTCAAGCAAAAAAGACTTAGTCTAATATTTGATTTTCATTTAATTAATGGGTTCAAATTTCCTTGTAATAAGGCCATGGGCCACTAGACTACCATTTATGTCTTGGGATTTTGTTGGGCTTTTATTCTTTGGGTTTTAAGTTTTACGTTTTCAATTAAGTTAAGACTGCATGAAATTTCAGTTTTTATTTAAAATCTACCAAGATAATTGGTTACTTAATATTTTATACTTTAATGAATTATTAAGCTTTCGAAATAAAGGTGTAAACCTAGTAATTGTTTTCCAAAATGCGACATGTTATGTAAAATCTCTTAAGTGACATACCAGATCCGGTTGTAGCGTTTGGGCCGGGTTTGGGGTGTTACAAATTGGTATCAAAGCCCGGTTCAAAACTCAGCTCTGGGGGTTTTTGGGCTCAAAACGTTTTCTAAAGATAGGCTTTTGAAATATGGATGTTTTTAAGTGATATCATGTCGGTTAGCTCAGCATGGTACCTGCCTCTCCGGCCCAAGTCCGCTAGGTAAGTATTCTGAACCATTGTGTGATATAATATATGTGGGCTTGATGGGCTTTATGGGACGTAGATTAGTTAGATTAGAACTTGATGGACTTTAGGCCTAGCTGAAACAACTCTTAATATATCATAAGACTTAACTTCACTAAACAAACCCGTGAACGAGCCGCAAGACTGGGGTGTGGTAACAGGCATACGCATGTCTAGGAGTGGATTCAGGGAGAGCTTGGTACTTAAGCAGTCCTAGCGACTCACCTCCTCTTCACTAGAATCCTACCTGGTGTGTGGTGACTATTCACCCTAGTTACGAGGACTTGTTGATGGGCTAAACCTTATAATTAAAACCCGAAAGGGACCAGCCACCCTAGTTTGAAAAAAAAAGAAAGAAAATTTCTCAAGTTTTGCAAAATTTTCAAAATACGTTTGATTTGTGAAAACTACCAACCAGCCATGAATTTGTAAAATACCTATGTTTTGAAAATTTACCCGAAAATCTCATGTTTATAAGAGTAACCCGGACCATGAAACTAGATTTTTCCCCAAAGTACCCTGTTTGAAAAGAAAAAAAAAACAACAACAACAACATCGAAATATCCCTGGTTAGAAAAAAATTACCAACCTACCCTCGTTTTGTCAAATGACCAAAATACCCCTGGTTTGTACAATTACCAAATTACCCCTAATTTGCAAAATTACTAAATTGCCCCTGATTGTAAAATTACCGAAATACCCCCGAATTTCAAAATTACCGAAATACCCCCAGATTTCAAAATTACCAAAATACCCCAGGATTGTAAAATTTCCAGAATACCCTTACTTCACGAAATCAACAAGGAACTTTATTATGAAAAATTATGAAAATACCCCTGTAGGGTAAAATTATGAAAATACCCATGGGTAGTGAATCAACGAAAACACTTTTACGTGAAGAATGTAAGTGCTTGGATGTTATTTGTCTGATGTATGTGTTTTATTTTAGTTAGAGGTTACAAACTTGAGACTGTATTGTGAATGCGAATTCGAAAGAACTACTCTTAAACTATTGTTCATAAAACTGTTCGTGGTTAATCAGCGGAAGAAAACTAATAATTCATAAAATTTCTAAACAGATAAACGCGAATCGGTAAAATGAGTACAAGGGGACGAGGATGCTCTAGATGCTAACACTGGTGCGTACTCTACCATAGTATACTAAGTGTTTCTTTTGGCTTTAGAATCGGAGTCGCAAATGAAAGCATAGTGGTGAGACTTGGGTAGTACGATTAATAGTTAGTTGGAAATTTCAAGGACGAAATTTCTTTAAGGGGGGTAGAACTGTAACATCCTAAATTTACGGGCCTGTACATTTAGTGTAGGGATAGGTTTACTATGTTAATTTAATTGATAGGGGTCTAAATTTGGGCTTAGAATTAGGCAAAAAGGCCCAGATTAAAGTGGCATCATTAACAGTTAAAAAGGAACAAGTTTTGGGTCGCAAGGAGCCCATGTTTTAGGCCAAATTCGGAACTTTAAATGAAGAGAGGGTGACGCCACACACAAGGAATTAGGAGCCCAAGTATTAAGTTTAATGAGGCCCAAATATTTTAATTTAAGTGAGTTAAATTTGGCATTAGGGATTAGTAGAGGTGGACGGCTAAAAGGCTATAAAATAGGAGAATTTTTGTGGATTTTAAGTGATAATATCATAGATAAAAAGGAGAAAAGTTAGGAGCTTATCTTCAAGGGAAGTGTTGGCCGAAAATCCACCACCTAGAGGAGTGTAAAATTCGGCTACTGCATAGCAAGGAGGGTGCCAAATTTCTCCTCTCTTTTAGCTTGAATTTAAAGGCGTTTTCGGTTTTTAGCGATGAGGTGCCAAAATATCTATAAATAGGGGGGCTAGCTCCTTGATTCTGACACTGAAAACCCTAAATTTCTCTCCCATTATGCCGAAATTTTGAAGCCTCTCTTTTATTTTCTTTTCTCATCTTCTTCCTCTCAAAAGCCGAAAATCACCATCTTCTTCACCCTTTCTTCCTCTCTAAAATTTCTTTGGTTTGCGAATCTTTTAACCTCTATTGTTATTCTTCTTTAATCCCTAAAAGCCGAAATCACATCTCTATTATTCTATTCTTCTCCTTAATATTCATTGGCCGAATCTCTCTTAGCCATCTCTTCAATTCGTACATCTTCTAAAAGCCGAAATTCTTAGATCTCACTTCCTGAAGTTGCCGAATTCTCTTCAAAGGAGTTTGCTTGTGCCGAATCTTGCAGGAAACAATAGGTAAGTATTGATTTTGGGATTTCAATATTCTTCCGGCTTTTCAAAAGTCCTTAGTAAAATGGCTATTAGAAACTAATCTCTTATTTCACTCTTCTTTTCGGTATTCCGGGATTTGAAGAAGGAGGCCAATCGCATAGATCTCTAAGTTATAGAATCGTGTTACTTTTGGGATTTCAAGGTAAGAGGATTTGTTTATTTATATATATATAAAATCGGGTAGAATACTAACCATGGCCGAATATAGGAGATGCCTATTTTCGCAATTGTTCCGGCTTTTAAGCAAGGCTATAGATTGAGGATAATAGATCCAGATAGCAAGGACATCGACTAAGAATATTGGATTTCGCAATATCAGGTGTGTAATTCTCCACACCATCTAGATCTGTTTGATTAATATATGAAAATAAGTATTACATATTTTGTTAAATGCCGAAACCCCGGCATATTGACGGGAACCCAAAGAGGGTAAAGTAAATCACAAAGTTAGTAAATGATCCGATTAAATGTTATAAGTATACTGATTTTATGTGATTGCATGGGTTGGGTTTGATGAAAGGAGGAAGTTATATGTTGTAGCGATTTTTACCGTGATGCGTTGTAGCGGTTCCTTCACCGTGATCTATTGTAGCGGCTTACGCGCGTGATCTGTTGTAGTGGCTACGGCCATGATCGATGATGAGCGACGAGCGCCATCAAGGCGTGTAGCGGTGTGGGTTGATTGTAGAAATCCCCAATGGTGTGAATGGTTTGGTGCGGGGCGTGTAGCGGATGGACACCTAGGATATGGGTTGGGCTTTGCATATTATTTTTGTTACTTATATTTTGATTATTCTGTTTTATAGGGCTAAAAGCCCAAATCTAATGGTGCATGAGGGTTGCACATCGAGTCTCGCGACTCACCCTTTAATTTTAACCTTCTCGGGTGACACTTAGGGCATCGGACCGGCCGTGGAGAGAGAGTAAGGTGGCCATGCGATGTGAGCTTTGAGAATTCAAAGCAAAAAGACTTAGTCTAATATTTGATTTTCATTTAATTAATGGGTTCAAATTTCCTTGTAATAAGGCCATGGGCCACTAGACTACCATTTATGTCTTGGGATTTTGTTGGGCTTTTATTCTTTGGGTTTTAAGTTTTACGTTTTCAATTAAGTTAAGACTGCATAAAATTTCGGTTTTTATTTAAAATCTACCAAGATAATTGGTTACTTAATATTTTATACTTTAATGAATTATTAAGCTTTCGAAATAAAGGTGTAAACCTAGTAATTATTTTCCAAAATGCGACATGTTATGTAAAATCTCTTAAGTGACATACCAGATCCGGTTGTAGCGTTTGGGCCGGGTTTGGGGTGTTACACAAGCGCACCTATCGAACAGTAGTATAGTTTAGGCAAGACCGGATTGTCGAACCCAAAGGAACTAAAAGTACTAATACTAACTTTATTTCTATTATTTAGCCTAAGAATTAAGCGAATGGTTGTTTTAATCTAAGTTAATTAACTACTAAACTTAAAGACTTTAAGACAAAGAAGAATGAATTTGGGAGAATACTTGAAGAAAAACCAATTAATTAAGACGACACCCAAGAAAGAATCCACCTAGACTTCACTTGTTATCTAACTCTGAACCAAACGATTTATTCATTTGACTTGATCCGTAGGATTCCCTAATTTATATTAAACCCTCTCTCGAGGCGAATAACGTCTAACCCTAGGTTGATTAATTGAAATCTCTTTCTAATTAAAACCCCTAGAATTGCATTAACTCGATCTAAGGACTCCCATATTAGGTTTCACCCTAATCCAGCAACGCCTCGTCACCCTATCTCTAGGCGCGCGATCAACTCCGCTTAACTATGCTAGATCTACTCTTAGGTAGGGACTTTTGCTTCTCCACCTAAGCACATCAAACTTGAATTAATATCTGCGAAATATCAACACAAGAATTAAGAACACATAATTAAGAACAAATCAAATATTTATCATATAGTTCAGCAAACGATAACAAGATTCATCTAAGTTTCATCCCCCTCAGGTATCTGAGGGTTTAGTTCATAACAATAAATGAAAACATCTCAGAAGAAAAGATAAAACAAAACATAAGAAATCCCTAAAACCCCCTGAAGGAATTGAAGAGGAGATCCTCCGTCTTGAGTAGAATTCCGGCTACTTGAGATGGATCAACTGGCTATCCCCGAGCGAATTCCCACAAATCTGTCCTCTCTGGCCTAGCAAGACGCCTCTAAACGGTAGCTTTAGGCTCCCGTCGACTCCCCCCTTTTAGGTCATACTTAGGGTGTATTTATAGGCTTTTGGAATGTGTTTCTTTGCCCCTAAGTATCCAAATCCGATTGAAATTGCTCTTTTCCGCGGCAGGGACACGGCCATAGCACACGCCCGTGTGAATCGTCTTTAGGCCGTGTTCGGGCTTCATTAATGAGGCACGTCCATGTATTTCGTGGCTTAGACCGTGTTCGAGATTATTGAGGAGGCACGGCCGTGTGGTCTTGGGCCCAGGCCGTGTTGATTTCGTGCTTTGGCCCATTTGGCTCGTTTTAAGCCCATTTCTTGTTCTTTTCATCCTCCGGTGCTTCCCTGAGTATGAGACATGAAAAGAAAGGATTAAGAGCACCTTTTTACATAAATCAAGGGATAATCTATCCGAAAACATGCTAAATGTGGGATTAAAATATGTTACTTTTACGGTTTATCAAATACCCTTACACTTAAGCTTTTGCTTGTCCTCAAGCAAAATTCTCAACTTAGAATTAAAACGAACTTCCTTCAATTCATAATAGTCTTTAATAGTGTTTCATCATAATTCAGAGATAATTTATACATGGATAATTCAACTCAAAGAGTCCTAAAGATTCAAACAGTCTAAGTCATACATTTGTAGCACAAAACATAGGTGTTTTCCCTCATCTAAATAATTACCTCTGGTTCAAAATCGACAAGAATTGACATCCTTACTAAAGATTCACTCAAATCACTCAAAGTGTTTAAGGTTCAAAATTAGGCACTCAAAAGTCGAACATGAAAAGTTAATCCCATAGGCTTGCATGAAAATCAAATCTCCGCCACTTATAATATGAGATGATACACAAATCAAAAGGTCTTTAACAACGTTGTAACGGGGCTTAGGTTAAAGGTGTGGATAAAGGCTGAATTAGAGGGTTAGAATCGAGATTGACTTGACAAATTACCTAACTAGAAAAATGAACTAATCCTTAATAATCACATAAACTTGTAATACTAATAATACGAGCTTTTTATTCAAGATGTGGAATTTAAATATGTAAGCTCACTTAATTATAAGACTAATAATGAATATACCTCGTCGTTTTTTTAAGAACAAATCATTAAATATTTACAATAATAAGAAAGTACTTTAACAACTGAAATATAGAACATAGTTAGGTAACCGCTCAAAATCAAATCTCGACAAAAAGGGTAGTCAAGAAGAATGGTGATAACAAATACAAAGGGTTTTGGGTTAATATTAGTGGGTGAGTCAATAAAAAGGGTTGTTAGGATCAAAGGGATTCACTAGGGGTTAATTATAAAGGTAGGCTTTTTATGGAGTAAGTGGGTTAAATCCTAGGTGCCTTTATCATTTCAGTATATCAAATCAAAAAATGTGGTCTCAACATGTATAATTGATGCAAGTTCTAGAATAACAAATCAATGTTGACACACTCATAATCAATGAAGTGAGCAAGAAAAAGAATTTATACTCTATAAGGCTCAAAATCTCACAAAAATTATGGGTATTTTGATGTCAACCTCGTAAATTTCAAACTTCAAAGTAATATTCAAATTCAGGTAGACAACCTAGAATTTTTTTTTATTTTCTTGAAAAATAGACTTATAATGCTTGATTCTCTAGTATTCTTAGAATTTAATTATCAATGCACAATTATCAATGACTTAATCTAAAACATATCAATAAAGACCATAAATCATGGAAATTTCATTCTAATCATAATATGAGAAACTTACTTTAAGACAAGATATAATTCAGGGATTTTCAAATAATACTATAGTTATTCCCCCCACACTTAAGATGTACATTGTCCTCAATGTACAAAGATATATAATAGCAAAATAATAAAATCATAAGATAGAGAGAAAAGTGAAACTTCCTGAATTTTGGATGGAGTCAATGAAAAGAAACCGGATAGGAATTGAGCGGAGGTGAATGTGGGGAAGTGTCTCGAGCCGTTTGAAATTGAATCCTCAAAGTAGCCGGTCTGATTTTATTGTATCCTAAGCTAAATCTAAATGGTATGAAGAATAAGAAGAAAATAATAATAAAATAAATATAAATATAAATATAAATATAAATATAAATATAAATATAAAAGTAAATAATGGAAAATAAAAATAAGAATAAAAGTAAATAATGGAAAATGAAAGAAGAAAGACAACTGAACAAGAAAAAGAAAGAAGGGGGGTCTAAATAGAGATTATGGATCTGGTGGTTGCCCCCGCCCTTGTACCTTCCTGTGATGGCCACACGGCCACGGCCACGGCCGTGTTTAAGGCCGTGTGGTCCGAAATCTGCACTTTGGTTAGTTTATAGTTAGGTGCTAAAAAGGAAAAATAAAAGTAAAAGAAGAATTAAAAATGTAAAAATTGATGGGGTTAGTGCTCGGGTTGCCTCCGAGAAGCGCTCGTTATAGTCTTAAGCTAGACTTTACCTCTCATTCGTATGGTCATGGTGGTTTGAAGAGGTGAAAATCCTTTCTCATGCGATCAATTCGGTTATTGATATAAAATTTAAGTCGAGTAATGTTTTCCTCAAAAGTGCCAAAATTAGAATGTGTTACCTCGACTAGTTCCATCGGGAAGATTTTGAGTACCGATCTCCTATCTTAAAGTGGGTTGTCCCATTATTAAGTTCGTCGTGGAGTTGCCTCGTCTTTGCTTCGTGTGTTTTTAGTCTCTCCTTGAAGTGTGTCTTCCATTCGTCTAGTTCATCGATCCAAAGCCTTCGTTCCTCATGAATTTCTTCTTTATCTAAGACGAGGTCTAGGATCCGCATCCGTGAAAGAGCTTCTAGAAAGCGGCAAGTTAGTAAGAAATTTCTTTGAAAGTTTAAGAGACTTACCGAGTTGTTCCTCTATGTGGTCTTTCTTTAATGCTTCGGGATATGGTATGCGAGGTTGGTACTCTTTGATTACCGGTTTCGGCTTATTATTACTTACCTCAACCTTACCTTTTTTGACCACATTCTCTTGCTTTGAATTGGGCTCGTCTAACCCTTCACTTTCTTGAGCTGATATGGCTTGGATTTGCTCCTTTGGGTTAATCTCAGTGTTGCTTGGTAGACGCCCTTGTGGTTGTTCGAAAATTATCTTTGTGAGTTGTCCAACTGTGTTAGTAAGTTGTCCAACTGTCTTAGTGAGTTCCCCAACTTGGCTCTCAATCCCTTTAATTGATGCCTGTTGATTCTTAAGGGTGGTCTCAGTGTCTTGGAGACGGGTAGCTGTGGCTGCCATGAATTTTGTCAGCATCTCCTCGAGGTTTGACTCCTCTTCCTGTTGGAAGGGTGGTTGTTCAAAATTCGGAGAAAGTTCCGGTCCTTGGCTACTTTGATCATCCCACGAGAAATTAGGATGGTACCTCCAACATGCATTATAAGTGTCACTATAAAAATTATTTTGAGGTCCAGAATAGTTACCCATATAGTGGACTTGTTTGTTCTCTATGCCATATCCTTAGGGTGGGTACTCAGGATTCGCCACGCCTCCGCTTGTTTCGTACTGCATAACTGGATGTATCTGCGAAGAACACAAATCATCAAACTTTTTATTTAACATCTCTAACTGGTTTGATAGCCTAGTTATTGGGTCGAGGTTGTAGATATCAGCTGCTTTTGTTGGCTTTGTCCTCATAACTTGCCACTGATAGTTATTCAGTGCCATCTCCTCTATCTGCCAAAGTCAAATAAAAGAAAATTTAGCAAAGTAAAAAAAAAATTAATAATAATAATAATGGCTAAAGTAGTAAAAATAGAGTTTTCTTAATATTTTAGTTCCCCGGCAACGGCGCCAAAAACTTGATCGCTGTGAAGTCAGAGTTTTAAATTTATAAAGATAATGATCGAACCTGGAAACTAACTATGACAACGATTGAGGCAAGCGCACCTATCAAACAGTAGTATAGTTTAGGCAAGACCGGATTGTCGAACCCAAAGGAACTAAAATTACTAATACTAACTTTCTTTCTATTATTTAGCCTAAGAATTAAGCGAATGGTTGTTTTAATCTAAATTAATTAACTACTAAGCTTAAAGACTCTAAGACAAAGAAGAATGAATTTGGGAGAATACTTGAAGAAAAACCAATTAATTAAGACGACACCCAAGGAAGAATCCACCTAGACTTCACTTGTTATCTAACTCTGAACCAGACGATTTATTCATTTGACTTGATCCGTAGGATTCCCTGTAACATCCTGAAATTCAGAATTTTTTGCTTTGCATTATATCATGATATAGGCTAGTTAAGAATGTTAATTGTGTATGATTAGGAGTCCTTAGAAGGCACGGGATTGAGTTGGGCCTTAGCAAAATTTTTGTGTTTAAGCACTTTAAGGAAAGAAGGTAAGTGGCATCAATGCTTAAGGAAATAAGTGTGTATTTTGCTAGCATAAGTGAGCATATGGCAAGGAGGTAGTGGCGTCTAGTGGAGAGCTTGGAGGGAAGGGGTTCAAATCCCACCTAGTGCAAAATTTTTGATTAATTTTTTTACTCCTATCCCAAGTGTCAGCCATGGTCCTATTTATGGTAAAGGAGACTTTTTATTGATGGAAAGGAGGCTAAGAAATATGGTAAGGAGGAAGATAAGGGAAAAAGAAGGAAAAAAATGAAAGAAAAGGAAAGAGAAGGGAACATATTGGCCTATAATGTGGAAGATGTTTTGGAAATAGTTTTTGGTCAATTTTGATCATTTTGGTAAAAGGATACACGGTTTTGGGAGGGGTCTTGGTAGCCGAATTTTGTATTAGTCTTTTGGCAAATTTTGGTTGCTTGTATGGCTTGTTTCTTTTAGTATTTTTTTTGGTGATCTCTTTCTCCAATTTCTTCCCTCATTGCCGAAACTCCAAAGCCAAAAGTGAGCATCTCTTTTTCCTTTGTTTTGCCGAAACCATCTAGCCATTGTGTCCAATTTATTTTGCTCATTTCCCCTTTTGATAGCCGAAACTAGTTAAGCATTCTTTCTCCATCCTTTCTTTTCTTTTTCACAAATTCTTCAACCTTTCTTTCTTCTTCTTTAACCCATATTCTCATAGCCGAATCTTCTTGTTCATTTTCTTTTCCCCATAGCCGAACCTTTCAACCCTTAATCTCTCCTTCACAATTTCTTTCTCATTTGTGTTGACGCCATCTTCTTCGATCAAATCGGTAAGTGGTTTTTTTTTCTCTTTTCATTTTTCCTTTCTTTCTAGCCGAATAAGTGTCTATCACTATTCGGTTGTGTATCTTATTTCTAAACCAAAATGGTGTTTCATCCTACTCCTTCACATCTTAATCATCCTCTTTTTCGTAGTGTTCTAAGTGGGTGGCCGAATATCATCCTAGCCGATTCAATTCTAGCCTTAAGTCAACCGGAGGAAATCGAATTCAATATCGTTAAGGTAAAGAGTTTCTTTATGGATTATTTGATATAGCTCATTATTCGATTAGTTGCTAAACGAAATAATAGTTTGGACTAAACGGTTATTATAGGGTCTAAATCGTTCGTTCTTTTCACTCGTGAATCCTTCGGAAATAGTGGTAAGCCTACTCCTATCACTAAAACAACTACTTTCTCTCATAGTAGTTTTCTATTCGAGATTTTTCCTATGGAGGCAAGTGGAACCGATTTGAAGGGAAAAGCGTTAGTAGGAGACAAAAGGAGTGGATTTGCAATTCCTCCTCCTAAGTTCAAACGAAGGGCGGTATCGGCGGTTCGAAATTTTCCACCGGGTTGTGGACCATCATCCGGTGAGAATAGACAAATCGTGGTCGTTCACGATACTAAGAGTAAGCAATTCATTAGATCATCTGATTTAGTTTTGGATTAATAAAATCTCGTTTGATTGGTTAATCGAGTGTAATGGTGATTTAGGTGCCAACGATCAAGAAGGTTTAGTCCTTACCGTAATCAGGTGTGTAATCTCACACTAAAATCCCGTAAATCTGTGATTTATCATCATGTTAGAAAATCGATCTATGTTGCTTAAGAACTTAAAAACGGTATTATGGTATAAATTGAGTGATTTGCTTAAACATCGTTAATACTAAGATTTGACAAAATCAGAGTTAATTTGTAGAATTACGAAAATGCCCTCATGGGCCGAATTACGAAAATACCCTCAATGGGTCGTTTTTATCAAAATGCCTTAACAGGCCGAATTGCTTAAATGCCTTAAAAGTGTTGATTTACGAAAATACCCCTATGGGCCGATTTACGAAAATGCCCCTATGGGCCAATTTACTAGAATGCCTTAATGGGCCGAATTATAAAGTGCTATAATAGGCCGATGCACTGTAATAAATTATTGGATAAATGCTTGTTGAATATATATGTGGATATTATGCTTGATTATGTATGTTGCATGTTACATATCGCATGGGTTGGGAAAAATGTATGAAGAGCAGTGTAGCCTGGTGGCATTGCCACAAAATATTCATTATAATGTTTACTTATGATTTCGGTGGCTTGACCACAAAAATACTATATGAAAGCAGCTTGATCTGCAAGCGATACTCGGTGGCTCTCGCCATAAATATATTATAAATGGCAACTTGCTGCGAATTGGTGTGAGCAGTGGGGTGGGTTGACTTGATCCCCACAGTGTGATTGGTGGTCGGGGTGTGATGGATGGATGGGTTGGGTTACATTCATATCATTTTAATATTGTTATGTAAATGGGCTTAAGCCCAAGTTATTGCTAAATGGATTGAGCCCGATGGATGACGGTAAGGGGATTATGCACTCGAGTTCTAGTAACTCACCCATTTTCCTTAACACTTGCGGTAATGCTCGGTGAGGTGGACTTGGGCCATGGATAACTCGGTGGAGGCCATACTTGAAATGGTGTTTTTGAACTTTAGATTTCTATTTACGTTTACTTTATTATTTTTGCTATTTTGGGTTTTTAAGTTGTAATAAGGCCTCTGGAATATTTTATTTTTGCTTTATGTTTACGTACGTATTATCTTGCTTGATTTGTTTTAATTGGGAATTTCTTAAAAATCATAAATAACGGTTTCCAAAATTGATTAACAAAAGGTTTTTCTTTTATAAATATGTACAAATATTTTAACTCGAATTCTCTTTCAAATTACCAACGACATTTTCAAAAGTCACGATTTTAAAGTTCACTACCTCGATTTCTGATTCATCAATCAACCTCTCATAAATAGTTGCATTTTATCAAGAATTTATATCCAAACTTGTTTTCTTAACCATAAATAGATAACACCTATTTTAGTACGAATCACAAGGTTTTTATACGTTTTCCCTTATGTGACATGTCAGATCCGGTCGTAACGCATGGGCCGGGTTTGGGGTGTTACATTCCCTAATTTATATTAAACCCTCTCTCGAGGCGAATAACGTCTAACCCTTGGTTGATTAATTGAAATCTCTTTCTAATTAAAACCCCTAGAATTGCATTAAATTGATCTATGAACTCCCATATTAGGTTTCACCCTAATCCGGCAACGCCTCGTCACCCTATCTCTAGGCGCGCGATCAACTCTGCTTAATTATGCTAGATCTACTCTTAGGCAGGGACTTTTGCTCCTCCACCTAAGCACATCAAACTTGAATTAATATCCGCGAAATATCAACACAAGAATTAAGAACACATAATTAAGAACAAATCAAATATTTATCATATAGTTCAAATAAAACGATAACAAGATTCATCTAAGTTTCATCCCCTCTGTATCCGAGGGTTTAGTTCATAACAATAAAAGAAAACATCTCAGAAGAAAAGATAAAACAAAACATAAGAAATCCCTAAAACCCCCTGAAGGAATTGAAGAGGAGATCCTCCGTCTTGAGTAGAATTCCGGCTTCTTGAGATGGATCAACTGGCTATCCCCGAGCGAATTCCCACAAATTTGCCCTCTCTGGCCTAGCAAGACGCCCCTAAACGGTAGCTTTAGGCTCCCGTCGACTCCCCCCTTTTAGGTCATACTTAGGGTGTATTTATAGACTTTTGGAATGTGTTTCTTTGCCCATAAGTATCCAAATCTGATTGAAATTGCTCTTTTCCGCGGCAGGGACACGACCATGGCACACGCCCGTGTGAATAGTCTTTAGGCCGTGTTCGGACTTCATTAATGAGGCACGGCCGTGTATTTCGTGGCTTAGACCGTGTTTGAGATTATTGAGGAGGCACGGCCGTGTGGTCTTGGGCCCAGGCCGTGTTAATTTCGTGCTTTGGCCCATTTGGCTCGTTTTAAGCCCGTTTCTTATTCTTTTCATCCTCCGGTGCTTTCCTGAGTATAAGACATGAAAAGAAAGGATTAAGAGCACCTTTTTACATAAATCAAGGGATAATCCATTCGAAAACATGCTAAATGTGGGATTAAAATATGTTACTTTTACGGTTTATCAGTCGTGTATTCCTCTCGAACAACAGTTGATGTTGAAGTCACAAATGTTTCATTTGGTGATGAAAATTGAACATATATCTCAAGATAGGGTGATCCACTAGCGAGATGAGTCTGCATCATCGCCTCAAAGCTACGAACACCTTTGATATCAAATGCATCATATGTCACAGGATCAATCAAAGCACAAAATCGATACTTAATAGAAGAAACCCTACTTAGCGTCGTTCCGAAGATTTTGCGCCTAATTCTTTTACGAAATTCTGTAAGATCTATACTCTGGTTAAAAACCATTCGCGCTGTGTTCTTCGATAAAAAAACAACACCGTTCTCGGTGTCACGGACTTCACCATCATAGTAAATAACAACACTAATACGTTCACTCATCTTCATTTTCTATTCTGCTTAGCTTTTCTAATTTTTCTTGTTGTAACTTATGCAACCTGAGAATGATATTTGCCTCGTTTATAGCCTAAGGCCAAGCATAAACTCATCAGAGAAAAAGAGCGCCCACGTGTGAGCTTTTTCAGAAATTTTGCTGACAGTGCATCCTGCTTGAAGCGTTTTTGACACTATTTGTTCAGAAACGTCTTCTCAAAATTATTTTTTCAAGAACTACTGTAGAAAAAGAGCATCCACGTGGGAGCTTTTTTCAGAAATTTTGCTGACAGTGCATCCTGCTTGAAGCATTTTTGACACTATTTGTTCAGAAACGTCTTCTCAAAATTATTTTTTCAGGAACTACTATAGAAAAAGAACGTACACGTGGGAGCTTTTTTCAGAAATTTTGCTGATAGTGCATCCTGCTTGAAGCGTTTTTGAACTATTTGTTTAGAAACGTCTTCTCAAAATTATTTTTTCAGGAATTACTGTAGAAAAAGAGTGTCCACGTGAGAGCTTTTTTCTGTAACTTTGCTGACAGTGCATCTTTCTTGAAGCGTTTTTGGCACTATTTGTTCAGAAACGTCTTTTCAAAATTATTTTTTCAGGGTCAAAATAGTCAATTTTGTTAAAAAAATAAACACAATGTTATTTTTAAAAAAACTAAACCCTAATTTAATTAATTTTAACCCTAAACTCTAAACCCTAATTTAATTAATTTTAACCCTAAACTCTAAATCCTAATTTAATTAATTTTAACCTTAAACTCTAAACCCTAATTTAATTAATTTTAACCCTAAACTCTAAACCCTAATTTAATTTATTTAAAACCCTAGAACCCTAGTTTAATTTATTTATTTAAACACCATAAACCCTAGTTTAATTTATTTAAAGCCCTAATTTTATTTATTTAAAACCCTAGAACCCTAATTTACTTAATTCATTTAAAAATCATAAAAACCATAAAAAACCCTAGGGAATAAACATGCAAATATCTCTAAATATAAAAGCACGGAGCAAAGCGCTCCCCTATGGGCGCGCTTTGCTGGAAGTTTTCCCCTAAAACGCGGCCATGTAGGCGCGTTTTGCCAAAACTGGCCTTTTTCGTAAATAATGGTTTAGTTGGCCCATTTCCATAATTTTGTTTGGAAATGGGCCTTTTTGGGTAAATCGGTCCGGTAAATTTGGTGCATAAGTTAAGCCACTTTCACAAAATGCCCACAATTCGAAACAGGATCAGTTGATTGTAGGGTCTCACCACTTCCACTCAACAGCCTTTCTAGCTAGTTGCATCGAAACATATAATAAATATTCTCAGGCTTTTATATTTTTCGAAACCTTGTCAAAAATTAGATTTTCAACTAATTCTTTGCGGAAGGCCGCCGTATTGGATCATGTTCCACCATGACCTGATAACAATTATTAGACCCATCAGATGAAAAAATCAACATGGACCAGCCAAGGATGAACCAAAGAGAAACTTGCTCCTATATATGGTATGGAATCTGTATGTTTCATACGTCATAGGGTTACACATTTTGGATTTATTTATACTAATCTTACGAATTAAGATTCATTACATGTAATAATCCGATCAGATTCTCACTACAACAAAACAGTGCTAAGACGACATTTATGGGGCGACACTTTCCTAAGTGTTGGGATAGACTAACCAACATACGCTTTGGCCAACTCTTTGTATAAGGGTTGGGATATACATGCCTAAGGCAACGCTTAAATAAGAGTTGGCTTTGTCTAGTCCTAAGACGACACTTTTGTGACAACACTTTCCTAAGTGTTGGGATAGAGTTGCGAACATACGCTTTGGGCAACTCTTTGTATAAGGGTTGGGATATGTATGCCTAAGGCGACGCTTGAATAAGAGTTGGCTTTTGTGTAGTCCTAAGACGACACTTTTGTGGCGACACTTTCTTAAGTGTTGGGATAGACTACGCTTTGGCCAACTCTTTGTATAAGGGTTGGGATATGTATGCCTAAGGCGACGCTTGAATAAGAGTTGGCTTTTGTGTAGTCCTAAGACGACACTTTTGTAGCGACACTTTCCTAAGTGTTGGGATAGACTACGCTTTGGCCAACTCTTTGTATAAGGGTTGGGATATGTATGCCTAAGGCAACGCTTGAATAAGAGTTGGCTTTTGTGTAGTCCTAAGATGACACTTTTGTGGCGACACTTTCGTAAGTGTTGGGATAGACTATGCTTTGGCCAACTCTTTTTATAAGGGTTGGGATATGTATGCTTAAGGCAACGCTTGAATAAGAGTTGGCTTTTGTGTAGTCTTAAGACGACACTTTTGTGGCGACACTTTCCTAAGTGTTGCGATAGACTACGATTTAGCCAACTCTTTGTATAACAGTTGGGATATGTATGTCTAAGGCAACGCTTGAATAAGAGTTGGCTTTTGTCTAGTCCTAAGACGACAGTTTTGGGGCGACACTTTCCTAAGTGTTGGGATAGACTTGTCAACATACGCTCTGGCTAACTCTTTGTATAAAGGTGTAACGTCCCAATTTTCCTTAATTCCGGCTTTTTTTGAATGTGTAGCACCAAAAAATTGGATTTAAAATATGAATATCCTTAAAATTTTACATCATCCGTTTGTGAATAATTATATATATTCAAATTAAAAATAACTTAATAGCTTCGAGTGTGAATAAGGTTTTTAATAAAAATGCCGCAAAAAATCAATTTAGTTTAGGGTTTAAGGTTTAGTGTTTAGAGTTTAGGGGATAGGGATTATAGTTTATGGGTTAAGGTTTTAGGGTTTTGTGTTTATGGGTTTGGGGTTTAGGATTTTAGGATTTTGTGATTATGGGTTTGGGGTTTAGGATTTTATGGTTTTTTTAATATAAATGTTTCAAAATTTATGTTATATATATTTAAAAATTTTAATCATAAATAAGATAAATATAAATTATTATTTTTCAAATAATAAAATATCAAAATGGGATAAATCCCAAAAGCATACATGAACAATGGTTTAATGTGCAATTGAATATATGAACTTTAATTTGATCCAGTTCTTGTAAATTATTAACACAATTATTGATATAACATAATTTTATATTTATATATTGCATACGTAAATATTTATATTTATTCAATATAAAAATAAATTGATGTATTTATTTTTTAAAATGTGTATGATTAAATCAAAATTAAAGTTTTAAGTATACATTTAAACCACAATTAGAATTTCATATTGAAAAAAGAAATCTTTTCAACATTAATACTAGACCATGCCATACCCATTTATCAATTTAATTCCTAAAAGAGTTGATCATGGTAAATTTTAACTCTCAATATTTATTTTTTTATCAATTTAATTCTTATTTTTTGAACTAAATCTAACATTCGACTTTTTAAAAAATGTTAAATATAAATTTTAACAGAAATTTAACTACAAAATTAATTTTTTTAATGATATTGATGTGACAACCTACAAGGTAATCCACATGACATGATATTATTGTTTTATATGTTAATTAAAAAATTATAAAAATCTTCAAAAATATTTAAAAATTAAAAATTTAATATTTTAGTCCATATTTCTGTCAAAAAATTCAATATTTAAAATTTTTAAAAAATAAAAATGAAAAAAAATATATGTTAAAAATGGAAAAAAAATTAAAAGAAAAACTTTTCACCATACAGCGCAGTTTTATTTTCATCCCCTCCCCTAATCTCCAATTTTCCCCATTTTATTTTCCCCAAATCCCCTTCCCCGAAATCCCTAAAATTTTCCCCAATGCTCTGCATCAAAGTGCTGCATCTCCGTCGGCAGCCCTCTATTGCATCTCTGTAACGACTCGAAAGTCAGTAGTATTGAAAATCTAGTTTTGTGACTTCATTTTTGTAAATCGATGTCGTAAATATTTTTATTAAATAGTTATGGAGTTATGTTGTAGGTGAATTGAATTTTGATTAGATAATTTCGTTGCTTTAGTGCTCAATTTAAGTATAGAGACTAAATCATGTAAGTGGTAAAAGTATGGCTGTTATTAAATTAAAAACTAAATTATAACTAAGAGATTTATCTAATAAATAAACCATTATAGTTTAATATATGTTATAAAATTTTAAAATTTTTTAGGAATATAAAAATAGATAATAATAAAAAAAGAGGGTAAGAAAAACCGGGAAAGAAAAAAAAGAAAAGGGGAAGATCCTTTTTCTTCTCCTCAACTTTCCCAAAATGCCGAAACCCTAGAGGAGAAAAGGGGGAAAGAAATTCTTATAAGATTTTTGTCGAATGACAAAAAAGTTTTTTATTTGCCTCTTTAGATTATATGGTTTGTGAAAACACCCTTCTCTTAGTAGGAAGTCATCCACATAAAATACTGGTCCATTCTTGTACTGCAGGGTCTCTATTCTGCGTCATTTAAGGTTCTGGATGTTTATGGTGTTTTCCAGTTCAAGGTTGAGTACCAAAAGCTTGGGTATACAAGCTTATCCCTTTAAAAACAGGTATCGTATTTTGTTTCTCATGATTCTGGATACAATTTCTCCTTTGAGACAATTTTTTTTCAAAAAAAAAGCGAGAAAAAAAGAGAGTAAAAAATAGTATTGTGTTTTTAGAGAGAGAGAAGATGTAATTGATTGAATCAACGAAATAGCATTGAGATTAGGGTCGGATGATCCGTCTTTTGAATTTTGACCCGAGGATGACGGGAAAAAAATTCAAAATTATATATTAAAGAAATAGCGGTTCCTTCTCTTGAAATTTGGCGCTTTATTTCCAGTCATTTCTCTAATTAAGCAAAGGGAAAATCACTAGACCAAATCACCTTCCACCGGCCTCCGAAACAACGCCGCTGCAAATTGAACTCTTAGAGTAAAAAGAACAATGGTATTGCTCTGGCAGCAACAACAGTCACGGAAGAGATCTTCCTCTTCCTTTGTCCCTCTATTTCCTCCGCCCAAAATCCCCAAACCTCAAAATGGCATCGACACTGCCGTTGATGCTGTTGAGAAGATGGTTTCGATCTTAGCTGAGGGCGGTTGTACCTTGGTAAACCCGTTGGGCCCGCCCTCCCTTCCTTCAGATCCCTACAAGCTCTGCCGCCACCTTTCCCGCCTCTTTTCTTCTACTGACAATCGCTCCGTTTTTCTATCTGGTTTCTCTTCTTACATTCAGTCTTCCTCTAATCTTCGAAGGTCTGTTCACTCTTTTTCCAATTGCTAACTTAAAATTTTTCGTTTTTGCTTCCCCGTTTACATCCATAATCTATCTGTTGCCTAGCTTTTTAACTTATCGTACTGGATTTTCTTTTAGTTTTTGGCTTTATTATTTCTTTTGGATTTTAGGACTAATCAGTTAATCTATCCTTCTATATATATGTTTTCTTGAGAATAGAATGGGATTCAGTTGGAAGGTGTTTTAAGGTTTTCGCATTGCTTACTCCATTGGTATTTATGTGAGTCCTTTCCTTTTTAAAAAAAATTAATGAATAAAAATTCAACTACATGCTGATATTTTATTGATTTTTAAAAAAATAAATAGAAATAATTAAAGAATTTAGTAGAGAACATCTCATGATATTCATTTAAATATTTCTTACATATTTTAGAGATTTCAATTTTTCACTGACAAGTTTTTTTTTTTTAATATGGTTACAGAAGAATAAAGAAGTTTTCAACAATATGAAACCTCTATGGAATACTTCTTTGCTCTACAGTCTACATTCATTTACATCACATATCCAAACAAACTCACCCACAATTATATTTGTAAATGCCTCAATCACTCTCTTTTAATTCAAGTTTTTGTTAAGAGCTAACTCGGAAACAAGAAACCATTGAAAAACATAACCCCAACTGTTAGCTACAAATGCTTGTAATATGCAACATTTTCATTTTTGACAGAAAGGATTCGTCACAAGCTTACGCATCTTTATCAACTTTCTCACCTGTGAAGTGCTTGGCTAGATTTGGCATCACCTTTTTCTTCTTCTTAATGTTGAATGGGGTCAATCCACTCACCCGTATCGTCGGTGACAATGATCTATGAAACTTCGATTTTCCTAACGGTGTCAAATTGCCATTGCTTTTCATTGAGCACCTATTGAATGATGATTGTTTGTTTTGTTCAACAAGTTGCAAGCTTCTTAGTTCTCTCTTTATCATTTTCTTAGCTGAAAGTGACCTTTGGGTTCGATATTCTTCTTCTTCCTCCTCTACCCTCATCTCCTTGAGATCACTTTGAGCCATTTTGTTTTTAATCAATATCTCCCTTTATTTTCAATATCAAAGAAAGGGTTCAAAGTTTGATTTTTCTGAGCAGACTAATGTGTTGTTTGGAGGTGTTAGAGTTGTGTGACCCAAATTCTAAGATATTGCTTGCAAGTCAAGTTAAACAAAATATATCTTCTTTCTAGAAGATTTAGTATTTATGAGTATAATATATTTAGCATTTATTAGCATAATATATTTTTAATTTGATTAGAATTAGGTTTTACAAGCCTATAAATAGACATAGTCTATTCCTCTTGTAATGTGTTCGAATTCGACATAGTGAATTTTTCTTCTCCTCTGCCCGTGGTTTTTTCCCGAAAGGGTTTCCACGTAAAATCTGTGTTCTTTATTTTTTTCTTTTTCTTTGCGATATATATTGTCATTGCCGAGATTTTTATTTTTCACAAATTGGTATCAGAGCTTCCGGGTTTTTCATCTCGATCACGGTAATTGCGTCTTTAAAGTATGAAATTCCGCTATTAGATCGCAACACCAGATTCGCGTTATGGCAGATAAAGATACAGGCAGTGCTTGCACAGATGGATTTAGAGGAAGCCCTGTTAGGGATAGATAAAATTCCTTCGACATTGACGGAGGAAGAGAAGAAGCGCAAGGATCGAAAGGCGTTAACACAGTTACATCTGCATTTGTCTAACGAAATTTTACAGGATGTGATGAAGGAGAAGACCGCCGCTGCATTATGAAAGAGGCTAGAACAAATATGTATGTCGAAAACTCTAACCAAACAAGTTGCATATGAAGCAACGTCTTTATGCTCATCGTTTGGAGGAAGGTGCATTCAGGCACGAACACTTAATGATGTTTAAAGAAATTCTCTCAAACTTGGAGGCCATGGAGGTTCAAGTGATGATAAGGAAGATCTAGGGTTGATTTTACTTTGTTTGTTGCCCCGTCTTATTCAACCTTCAGAGAGACACGATTTTATATAGCTGTGAGTCTCTCACAGTTGATGAGGTTTATGATTTTTTGACCTCGTATGATAAGATGAAGCATCTTGTGGTTAAACCTGACTCTCAGGGAGAGGGTCTCATTGTTCGTGGAAGACAAGATCGGAATGCTGATGATGATCGTGGAAGGACACAGGAACGGAATCCTCGCGGTAAATCTAAGGGTAGATCGAAGTCTTCAAACAGAGGTAAAACTTGTAAATTCTACAAGAAGAAAGGGCACATTAAATCTGAGTGCTATAAACTACAGAACAAGATTAAAAGGGAGGCTGCGAATCAAAAAGGAAAACAACCAGAAAATTCTGGTGAAGTTGATTTTGTAGAAGACTACAGCGATGGTGAACTTCTAGTCGCTTCTGTCAATAATTCTAAAGTGAGCGAGGAGTGGATACTTGATTCAGGCTGCACCTTCCACATGAGTCCCAATCGGGATTGGTTTACAACTTACGAAACAATGTCTGAAGGTGTTGTTTTGATGGGAAATAATGTTTCGTGTAAAATCGCAGGTGTTGGAACAATTAAAGTTAAGATGTTTGACGGACTTGTCAGAACACTTAGTGACGTACGACATGTTCCAGAATTGAAGAGAAATTTAATTTCATTAAGTACTCTTGATTCAAAAGGGTACAAATACACGGTGAAAGTGGGATTTTGAAGATTTCCAAAGGTTCCTCGTTGTGATGAAAGGCGGAGAAAGACCGCCAAGTTATATGTTTTCTTGTGGTTCTATCTGTTATTGGTGATGCATTTGCGCTTCCTCTTCCTTGTCGGATGATGATATTACTAAACTTTGGCATATGCGCCTAGGGCATATGAGTGAGAATGGCATGGTAGAATTGAGCAAAAAAGGACTTCTTGATGGGCAATGAATTTGCAAACTGAAGTTCTGTGAGCACTGCGTTTTTGGGAAGCAAAAGAGAGTTCGATTCACCAGAGAAATCCATAACACGAAGGAACGTTGGAGTATATTCATTCGATGACCGTGGGGGCCATCAAGAGTGCCTTCGAGAGGTGGAGCTAATTATATGCTAACTTTTATTGATGATTTTTCCAGAAAAGTTTGGGCATTCTTCCTGAAGCAAAAAAGTGATGTGTTTTCCGTATTTAAGTCTTGGAAAACTATGATTGAAAAACAGACGGGAAAACAAATAAAATACCCGCATGCAGACAATGGCTTAGAGTTTTGTTCAAATGAGTTTAATAAACTATGCATGTCGAAGGGATCGTGAGACACTTGATGATTCGTCATACTCCACACAAAGAAACGGCGTTTGAGCGAATGAACAGAATGATCATGGAGAAGGTTCGATGCATGTTGTCAAATGCCAACTTACCAAAGTCGTTTTGGGCGAAGCGACCTCATCGCATGTTTTTTGATCAATCGATCTCCATCCGTTGCCATTGAGAAAAAGACTCCACAAGAGGTATGGTCTGATAATCCTGCTAATTATTCTGATTTAAAGATCTTTAGGTGTCCTGCGTATGCTCATGTTGATAATGGAAAATTGGAACCAAGATCCATTAAATGTGTTTTTCTTTGTTATAAAGCTGGTGTAAAAGGGTATAAGTTATGGTGTCCTGAAAATAGAAAAGTTGTGATTAGCAGAGATGTTATTTTTGATGAAACTGCTATGCTACCTAACTTATCTCTTAAAGACTCTTCCAATAAAGAAAATCAAAAGTAGGTGGAGCATCAGATTAATACAGAGTCGATTCCTCAAGGCAGTACAAAAATTGAGAATAGAGTTGCTTCTTCACCACAATACTCTATCGCCAAAAATAGAACTAGAAGAGAAATTAAGCCTCCAAAGAAGTATATCTTGAGGGTGATCTAGTTGCTTATGCTTTAAATGTGGTGAAGATATAGATGCAAACCAAGAGTCGTCTAATTATTCGAGGCGGTTAGTTGTGAAGACTCGAGAAAAGTGGATGTTTGCTATGCAAGAGGAGATGGAATCACTCCACAAAAAGCAGAACATGGGATCTTGTGAAACTTCCTAAAGGTAAAAAGGTCATTATTTGTAAATGGGTGTTTAAAAAGAAAGAAGGGACTCAGGAGTAGAAGAACCCGGATATAAAGCAAGGCTTGTTGCAAAGGGTTACTGATCAAATTCCAAGAGTGGACTTCACAGATGTGTTCTCCCGATTGTGAAGCATAGTTCGATTCGAGCTTTGCTTGGTATTGTGGCTATGCATGATTTGGAGCTTGAGCGATTAGATGTAAAACCGCATTTTTGCATGGAGAACTTGAGGAAGATATTTACATGCAACAACCAGAGGGTTTTGATCTCGAGAAAAAAAGGACTATGTTTGCTTGCTTTGAAAAAGTCCCTTTACGGTTTGAAAGCGATCACCAAGACAAAGGGTACAAGAGGTTTGATTCCTTTATGACTTCTTATGATTTTAAAAGAAGTAGTTTTGACAATTGTGTTTACTTTAAGAAAAACAGGATGGTTCTTTTGTGTATCTACTTCTTTATGTTGATGACATGTTGATAGCAAAGCAAAAGATAAATGAGAGATAAGAAAGGTCAAAACTCAACTAAGTGAAGAATTTGAGATGAAAGATTTGGGACCAGCAAAGAAGATACTTGGTATGGAGATTCTCAGAGATAGAAAAGCAAGTAAATTGTACCTAAGTCAGAAGAGGTACATTGAGAAAGTTTTTTGTAGGTTCAATATGCAGAGTGCTAAGCCTGTTAGTACTCTTTTAGCAGCCCATTTCAGACTTTCGTCGGCTTTGCCTCCACAATTAGATGATGAGATTGAGTACATGTCACATGTTCCATACTCTAGTGCAGTGGGATCTCTAATGTATGCTATGGTTTGTTCACGTCCAGATTTATCATATGCAGTCAGTGCAGTTAGCAGATACATGGCAAATCCCGGTAAAGAACATTGAAAAGCAGTTCAGTGGATTTTAAGATACTTACGAGGTACTACTGATGTTTGCTTACAGTTTGGAAGAACTAGAGATGGAGTCATTGGGTATGTTGATGCTAATTTTGCTGGAGACCTTGATAGAAGAAGATCTCTCTCATGGTTATGTCTTTACAATCGGAGGTTGTGCAATCGGTTGAAAGCTACATTGCAAACTACTGATCACTTTGTCTACCACTGAAGCTGAGTACATGGCGCTTTATCGAGGCTTGTAAAGAAGCTATTTGGTTGAAGGCACTCTTTAGTGAGCTAAATGAAGACCTTCAAATCAAAGATGATATTTTTGTGACGATCAGTGCTATCTTCCTTACAAAAGATCAAATGTTTCATGAGAGAACAAAACACATTGATGTTCGGTATCATTTTGTTCGTGATATTATTAGTCGTGGTGATATTGTTGTGAGCAAAATTAGTACTCATGAAAATCCTGCAGATATGATGACTAAGTCACTTCCTATAACCAAGTTTGAGCATGGCTTAGATTTGGTTGGTGTTCATTGTTGAAGTTAAACCCTTAAGAGGTTTTATGGAAGAGGTGAAGAACTTGTTCGTTGAGAGTTCGCGATGAAGAACTTGTTTGTTGAGAATTCGTGTCAAGGTGGAGATTGTTAGAGTTGTGTGACCCAAATTCTAAGATATTGCTTGCAAGTCAAGTTAAACAAAATATATCTTCTTTCTAGAAGATTTAGTATTTATGAGTATAATATATTTAGCATTTATTAGCATAATATATTTTTACTTTGATTAGAATTAGGTTTTACAAGCCTATAAATAGACATAGTCTATTCCTCTTGTAATGTATTCGAATTCGACATAGTGAATTTTTCTTCTCCTCTCGCTCGTGGTTTTTTCCGAAAGGGTTTCACGTAAAATCTGTGTTCTTTTTTTTTTTCTTTTTCTTTACGATATATATTGTCATTACCGATATTTATATTTTTCACAGGAGGGATTTCCGCTGCCACTGATCCACATAATGAAGGACCAGATGATAAGGAGGTTGCAGCTGTTACTGCTGCTTGTGCTTTTCTGCATGTTACTTTCAATACTTTACCTCTAGAGAGAATCATGATTGTACTGGCCTATAGAACTGAACTTGTTTCAATTCTTTGGAATTTTTTCTTTTTTTCTATCTTACTTCATTCCTTTGAATTTAAAAAAGAAAAGAAAAGAAGGAAAACTCTAATGTAATTGATTCATTGTGGCAGTGGAGAATGGATGCAATCGAAATAAGAGAACTGGTTAGCAAGAAGGCTAAGCTTGTTGTTGCGGAGCTTGCTAAACTATCTAGACGTGTTTGTGGTTAGTTATATATCTCCATATACTTTTGAATTTCTAGTGCAAATTTTAACATGTGATGTCTTAAGTTCAATGATGGTTATAGATTAATCTATTTTTGTAAACTTCAGCAGATAATAAAGAAGGGTGGTCGTTCATTCCCTTTGTTACCACAAAGGTAATCCATTTTTTGGAACCCTTTCTTTGTTGCCTCCTTGTTCAATATTTAAGCTTATAAATTTATTGTTGAATTTCATTGTATGTTTCTTGAGGATTAATTGCTCCCTCCGTTGCCGCTGATTCTGTTTCTACATGTTGCAAATACATCGCTCCGACTTTTGAATGTATTCTATTCTATATTCATGACAATTGGTTTTTTTTTCCATTAAATCAAATTCAAAGTAAGCATACCATCTTCTCCCGCCTTATGCTTCTTCTATGGTAACTCTTGTTTTTTTCCATTTATTATAATAAATCGATGCTTTGCAACTATTACTATTTAAGTCACTTACATTTATTTGTGTTGTTTGCATTTGTTTTTAAGACTATTTTTATGTCTGTTGGTATTGCTTCTATCTGTTGTTTTCATTTTTGTGCTTTATTGTCCCTTTTCTTTTCTTTTTGGTGATTCTCTAGCTTGACAATGTTAAAGCAAAATTCGGTTGGGTAATTTCTTATGTCTACTGTAATGTTCTTGATTTTCATTTTAATTTTCACAAACACACACTCTCTTCCACTTTGTGGTAGGGACATGAAGAAGTTATTTGAATTTCCTCAACTTAATGGCAATAATAGTTTTGGCTTGGCTTGCGTATGAAATTTACCTTGTTCTGCATTAATTTTGTGAAGTACCACTAACCAAAGTTTTCCCACACGAATATGTTCAATGTTTTCAAAGTTTCTCCTTATATTTTGAGTATCTTACTGATCGCTGTAAATCAGAGTTTTAAAATTTATAAAAGAATGATCGAACCTGGAAACTAACTCTGACAACGATTGAGGCAAGTGCACCTATCGAACAGTAGTATAGCTTAGGCAAGACCGGATTATTGAACCCAAAGGAACTAAAAGTACTAATACTCACCGTCTTTTTATTATTTAGCCTTAATATAAAGTGATGGTTGTTTAAACTAAAACTAATCTACTTACTAAGCTAAGACGCAAAGACAAAAAGAATGAATTCGGGAAATAACTTTTGGGAAAACTCAGTTGACTCAAGCGATACCCTTAGGAAAAATCCACCTAGACTTCACTTGTTATCAAACCTTGAACCATATGATTTATTTACTTAGTTTGATCCGTGAGACTCCCTAACGTATATTAAACCCTCTCTCGAGGCGAATAACGTCTAACCCTAGGTTAATTAGTGGAACTCTCGTCGCTTATAATAACCCCTAGAATAGCAAAGAATCGATCTGTGGACTCCCATATTAGGTTTTACCCTAATCCGGCAAAATCTCGTCACCCTATCTCTAGGCGTGCGATCGACTCCGCTTAATTATGTTGGATCTACTCTTAGGCAGGGTCTATTCCTCCTCCACCTAAGCACATTAGATTTGGATTAAGTTCACACAATTAAGAACAAATTAAGTTATTATCATATAATTCAAAAATCAAATAACAAGATTCATCATAGGTTTCATCCCCTTCGGGTATTCGAAGGTTTAGTTCATAATAATAAAAGACAACATCTCAAGAGAAAAGATAAAACAAAACATAAGAAATCCCTAAAACCCCCTGAAGGAATTGAAGAGGAGATCCTCCGTCTTGAGTAGAATTTCGGCTTCTTGAGATGGATCAACTGGCTATCTTCGAGTGATTCCCACAAATCTGACCTTTTCGGCTTGGCTTTTTAGCCTAGCTTGCCGCCCCCTTTCAGCTGGTACCTAGGGTGTATTTATAGGCTTTTGAAACACGTTTCTTTCTCCCTAAGTATCCTTTCCCGAATGAAATTGCTCTTCTCCATGACAGAGGCACGGCCATGGAACACGCCCGTGTAAATCGTGGTCAGGCCGTGTTCGAGACTGTTGAATGAGGCACGACCGTGTAAGTCGTGGTAAGGCCGTGTTCTAGTAGGAATGGTGGCACGGCCGTGTGGCTTGAAGTCCAGGCCGTGTTGATTTCGTGGCTTGGCCCAACTTGGTCCGTTTTAAGCCCGTTTCTCGTTCTTTTCGTCATCGGGTGCTTTCCTGAGTATAAGACATGAAAAGAAAGGATTAAGAGCACATTTTTTTACATAAATTGGGGGTTAAATCATCCAAAAGCATACTAAATGTGGGCTTAGAATGTGTTACTTTTATGGTTTATCACTTACCCCTATACACATGTTTGAGTTAGGGAAAATGAAAAGTCCTTACATAGATGGTAACTATTTTATTTATTTCTTTTTGAAAAATTTGTTTGCTAAGGTAATGTAAATTATTTGATGCATGCGCCTTCATTTATTACAAACAATATTTCGTTTCTCGTCATATCTCACTCATTTGTGAGTTCTTTATTTTACGATTAATCATCCTTATCACATAATTCACAGTCTTTATGTTTTGTCATTGACAATGTTAAACTTATTTTATTGTATCTTCGTGTTTGAATGCGAGCTTAGGATCTTCCCGAGAATTGTTCAAAGTTGCATATCATTTAATACCCTATTTTATCTTGATTGCTCAAGAGGGTAAGTATTCACCAATGTTAGTTCATTGTGTTTTCTTAATTTTTCTCGTAATGCATGTAGCACATTTCTTTTGGGAAGCATATCTATCGTTTGCCATAACTATCATCATCATATAAATAATTGTCACATCAAGGTAATATTTTAGGGTTGTTTTCAGAACTTTTTCCTTTTCTTTTTATTTTGTTAAAAATTTAAACTTTGTAAAACCTTTTTGCAATTTATATTCTTTTTGGCATGCCAAATGAAATCTTGGTCTATGATGTCATGCATCTTTAAGAAACTAAGATGAATCGCCATGTGCTAGTGGATTTCTGAGATCATCTAGAGAGGGATTGGTTAAGTTTTCTCCTTATCCGTACAAGCCTTTACTCCCAGCTACAAGTTCCATCCATGAAATCAATACCAACTGTTTAAGCAAGTTAATAGAAGGGAACCGACTCACACACAAGATATTGAAAATTTTCCCCATCAATAAATTCAATTGAAGTATTCCATTCACTTTCCAAAATCTATTTACTGAGTCAAAAACCACTTTCAACACAAAATAATACAAGAAAGTGTATCTCAAGCTTGCTAATCACATCTCAAGTTCACGCATCTTCAAGAAATTTTTTAAAAATTTACATTCATGAGCTACAAAATATAGATCTTGTCATGTTTGTTCTAATTATTACTCCTTGTAAGATTAGAAAAGTAACCATTACCACCTTGAACCTTACTATGTTGCTCTATTTATTTTATAATGGTTAGCCAAGTTTTGAATGACTTGTTGTTGCACTCTTATTTGGAGGTCTTGGTTAACATTATTGAATTTTTTTGATATCCGCAAATGGTCCTGCATTTGAAGTTCGAACTTTGATTTATCTTTAAAGGTGTCAAGGTTCGTTCATTTATCTTCATATAATTATATTCATTTATCTTCATACCAGGCTTTCTTGCGGAGCTTACAATGTCTAACTTATTATTACTTTAATGCAGTGCAGGACAGGATTATGAGAAGGAAAAACTTAACGAAAGGAATTGAAGTTTCTTAGGGCTACCTTCGTAGAAATAAGAGATCAACAGAGTTTCTTGGAATTGAAGTTGCAGTTTCAAAATGTATTAGCTTTTATGTAGTACAACATCAATATCAATGTCCATCATCTTAGGTAGTTTTTTATTTGTTTACTTTTGTACATTGAGTTGAATGTTAGTAGTATACATTTCAGCTAAATGTTAGTGTATTTTAATTGTTGGATCGATTTTTGTAGTGAATATTCAATATTTATTTTAATTTTAATTTTATATTTTATATTTTTAGTTGTATTTAAAGCACAATTCTTATCATTATTTGCTGTAAATATTTATAAAAATATATTAATATTGAAATAAAAAAAATTACATTATACGTGTACTTTAGACGGATTTATCCTAACCTTTTTAAGGTTGCTTTAAATGGGTCTATCCCAACTTTTTTTAAAGGTTGCCTTAGATAAGGTCTATCCCAACCTTTTTAAGGTTGCTTTAGACGGGTCTATCCTAATCTTTTTTAAAGGTTGCCTTAGACATGGTCTATCCCAACTTGTTTAAGGTTGCCTTAGATAGGTCTATCACAACCTTTTTTATAGGTTGTCTTAGACAAGATCTATCCCAACCTTTTTAAGGTTGCCTTAGACGGCTTTATCCCAACCGTTTTTAAAAGTTGCCTTAGACAAGGTCTATCCCAACTTTTTTAAGGTTGCCTTAGACAGCTCTATCCCAACCATTTTTAAAAGTTGCCTTAGACAAGAACTATACCAACCTTTTTAAGGTTGCCTTAAACATGTCTATAACAACCTTTTTCAAAGGTTGGCCTTGACTAGGTCTTTCTCAACCTGTTTTAAAGGTCGGCATTGACCAAGCTTTTCACAACCCTTCAATAAGGGTCGGCTTATGTTGACTTATGGCGACGCTTTTTCAAAAGCGTCGCCATGCATATGCCAACTGTACTATAGACGACCATTTTGGAAGCGTCGGACGAAGCGTCGCGAAACCTATGCCAACCTTTTTTGCGTCGTCTTAGGTCAAAAAAAGTGTCGCGGTAGGGTTGTTTTGTTGTAGTGTCTATATTGTAGTATAGAGCTTCTCTGTTTGACAAGCTCTTCCTCACAACACCAGATCGGTTTTGCCTTGCATTTTTTTAATTTATGACCATTTACATAATAGTAACCGCTAAAGAGAAGATATCAACCTTGTCAAGATGATCATAGTTCTCATTAGGATTTCTTGAGGCATATAATGTGCATCACCCTCTTCAACTGGAAGGCTCTTATTTAGGAGAGTTGCACATCCAAAATCACCAAGCTTATAAACACCATTCTTCACATATACATTATCAGGTTTTACATCCAAATGAACTATTCTTCTTTCATGTATAAACTGCAGTGTCTTTGCCATCTGCAAACCTTTTCACATCAGAGTGGAAGATAGAAAATAGGGAGGAATAAAACATAAACATAAAAACATAAACAAAGAAACCTATTGACTTAAAAAGTGTGACAAAAAAATGCATTAAAAAGTACTGTGTACTAAGTAGAAGGGAAAATCATGGAGGACTGTGAGCAGGAAACTATTGTTTTGATCCTAAATTCCAAATACAACCATGTAAGCATAAGTTTAAAGGTTGAAAGATATTATTCTCATTCTTTGCAGAAAATGAAGGTGAGGTATAGTCCTTTAATAACCATGAAAGGTGCAAAGAGAAGATATATTTGGCAAAGATTATGTGATGTTAAGTCATAAGAAGGTGATTCGAACCAACCTTTTCATTTTCAAAACATTATCTATACTTAATATTTCTGCCTTTTTTTCTCAGATAAGGGTAATTCAAATCCCCAACCATTTTTTTTCTTTTGTAGGGATGCTGTATTTCCGCTAATGCTAACAAGATGCATGGCTCTCAGGAATTCTCCTTCTGTGAACAGTTGAGTAGACGATTTTCTAGACAAGCTGTAATCACATAGCTCCATTTGAATATAAAGTTGCTTGTTTTCAAACTAAGAAGAGTAATATGCAACAATATTTTCATGAGATCCTGCAAAGAATTACTTTAGTACCAATGCCTGCGACTACAAACCAAATTTTGTTGCTATTAAACCGTGTCAAGTTTTGTCTAGCTTTAATCTTTTGTGTGGTCAGAGTGTTTTTGCTCCTCTACCATCAGTATTTGACAACTCCCTTTTGTTCTCTTGCTATTAAACGTGTATTAAACATTTTTTAATAACTTCTTTAGGCCCTTTTACTTTTGGACTTTATGAGTATGGCATAACAAGTTCTCTAGTTTTAATTTCATGAACATATTTTTTCCCCTAAATTTTATTAACTTTAATTGTGATATTTTAATATTAAAAGGTTTAATTTAAAAATTAAAATTCAATTGACGACATTCTATTAATTTTAAATTAAAATATAAAGTATTTATTTTAAAAAATAAAATCTAATTAATAACATATATTCCTATTAAAGGAAAGTGGTTTAAAAATATTGTTAATTGAATTTTAATTTTTAAAATAAACATGTAGAGAGACTATAACTCAAAAATTTTAAGAACATAGGGGTGGAAGTAAAATTAGATATTATGGAAACTATTGGATATAATATATGCTGATGATATAGTTTTACATGAATTCCACTGATAAAAAAAAAATCAGTTGCAATTATATTGTCAGTTTCAATCCCTTAATACAATAATTATTATTCTACATGGAGCTCATAGATGTTTTAAAGTTGGTAAGGACTTACCAACTTTATGCATGCGCTTGTGAGGAATATCAAACACCGCCTCGCTTTGCTTCAGGTTTCTCTTTAACAAATTATAAGCATAATCAATCAAAATCATTTTCATTGGGAAATGATTGTATGAAACAGTGATGCCACGTCATCTGTATCCCTTTCCAATAGATTTATGCCACGTCAGTATTCTTATACTGAATTCTAGGATTTTAATTTGGATTTGATTTTTTCAGGATGAAAATGCTGAAATTCAGGATGAAAATACTGATATGGCATAAATCTATTAGAGAGGGATATAGATGACGTGGCGTCACTGTTTCATACAATCCTTTCTCCATTTTCATTATATTAGATTCTTTACTTGCAATTACCTTATTCTATCAAATCAAATGAATAATACTAGTTTCTCCTCCACTTGTTCTATTTTTTATTGCATTATCTCTCTTCTTCTGTTTGCTTCGCATCCGCAATCTCGCTGTGTTCAACTTTTCGGTCTGATTCTCTACAGCTTTCGGACATGTTCCCACCGATGCATACTTTTTGAATTTGCATCTAAGTTTCTTCTTGGATGAACTCTTTCAGCCTTGTAGTTAATGTTTCCACAAAAGCCACCTCCCGCACGTCTTTGTATTCGTATCAAACGGTGCACTAAAAGGCGAAGAGCTCTCTCGATTCGACTCTTCAGAAAAAAGTATCATTCATCTGTCGGAACCTTGTTAATGTGGAGCGGTTTCATGAAAACGAAGACAGAATGCAATGCTGTACATTCGAAATGTAGTGCTCGAAAATGAGTGGAATACCTTGAACCAGCTCCAAATAGAACATTACAAGTCTAGGAATCCTAGACATGTTTTTGTTCGTAAATATCTCCTTTAATCTCGCGGGAGAAATCTTGTGGTCTAGCTAGTAATTGTACTTCCTTGAATATACATTGTTCCAAACATACATTACAATCATTATGAAGGCCGAGAATGCCAACGACAATTACCCTCCCAAGGTAAATTTATAGAGAATTGAACTCAAATACATAAGCTCCACAAACCCAATGGTGACAACATACAAGAATATCAAGAATTTGCTAGTTCTTGATAAACCATAATTTATACATATTTTTTACCCCATACTTGGCTTATTTTTGGATGAATTTTCATTAGATTTGATGAATTTGATGCTCCTAATCCTTTAATTTCATGTTTTACACTCAGGAGAGCTTAGGGAGTCGAAAAGAACGATAAACGGGCCAAAAAGGGACAAAATGAGCCTACTTCAGAAATCAACACGGCCTGGACTATAGCACACGGGAAGATCACACGGCCGTGTGTGACGAGCAGAATCGAGCACGACCTAAGTTGTAGACCACACGGCCGTGTGTGACGAGCAGAATCAAGCACGGCCTAAGTTGTAGACCACACGACCGTGTGTGACGAGCAGAATCAAGCACGGCCTAAGCTATCGAACACGGGCGTGTCCCTGCCGAACCTAAGTCTAATTTCATTCGGAAAAGGTTACTTGTAGGCCAAGAAAGGTGCTCCAAAGCCTATATAAACACCCTAGGGGAGGACCTAAAAAGACACGAAGAGTAGAAAGCAGAAAATACTCGAAGACAGCCATCGGGAGGAGCACGGAAGAAGGATTTCCATCAAGACTGAAGATCTCCTATCAATTTCTCTTGAAGTTTTTGGGTTTTCTTATGTTTTGTTGTTTTTCCTATTTTAAGATGTTTCCCTCTATCAGTATGAACTAAATCCCTTAAATACCTGAGGGGATGAAACCTAGACGGATCTTATTACTATTTGATTTATAAGATAAATACTTGTTTATATGCTTAATTGTGAGTTCTTATTCTTGTTTTGGTAATTTAGGTTGTAAGCACTAAATTTTGTCCGGCTCGATTTCGTGTTTAATTTTCAAAATTAAAAAAAAATTGAAAATACGAAAAATTCAAAATTATATTTTGACCCCTCATATTTTCCAAAATTACCTTTCGACCCCTAAAATTTTCCTAAATTACATTTTGACCCATCATCTTTCTCGAAATTATACTTTGACCCCACTAGTTTTACTGTATATGCAGTCTGGTCCTTCTGGCAAAATCACGCGATTTGGGCACCTATGTTACGTACCAGTTTCGCTGCCATGCACGTGGGATTCCATGCATAATAAAACGACGAGCCTTGATTGCGTTTAGTTGCTTTTAACGTATACGCTGCGTTTTAGTATGTAGTGTTAAACGATGCGTTTAACTTTGTTATATCTGTTAGTAGTTATGGACTTTTATAAAGGAACTGTACACGAGAAAACGGTTATGAACTTTTTGAATTGAAATTCTTTCTTTTCTCTCGACTCTCCTCTTCTTTCTCTGTTAAATTTCTTAATTCCAGGTCCGTTCCACTACAAAGGTATCAGAGCTATCCGATCCTCATGGCTGGCGATGGAGTCACGACACGGTTGCAGAAAGAGTTTGGTGTGATGCAGAGCGAGCTTACTCAACTTCAAACTGAGTTTACTCATTTAGATGCACGAATTGATGCTCGGTTGAGAGATTTCCAGGAGGGATTAAAATCAAAGGTTCGTTCGGAGGTAAGATCTGAGCTTAGATTTGAGTTGCATTCATTATTTGAACAATATTTTGGCCAAAATCAACCGTTTCCAACTACCGGAGTACCAACTGGTACTGGCAAAAGGATTTTGGGGTCTCCTCCGAGGTTCCCTGTTAAAGAAAACTTTCTGGTTTCTCCTATCACTGAGTTAGGACAATTGAGTTTATCTTCTAAGGGGGTACTATAGATCTGAGTAATCCTTCTTTTCGGGTTGAATATCCGCGTTTTGATGGGGAAAACTTTCGGGGCTGGTGGTCTAAATTAGAGCAGTATTTTGAAGCTGCGGAGGTCGGTGAGCATGCAAGGGTGAGGGTGGTAATGTTGCATTTGGAATGGAAGGCTTTAGACTGCACCATTTCTTTGTTCATAAATTTGGGGGTTTACATTAGTTGTCTTGGGAGTTATATGCTAAAGGACTGAAGGATCGTTTTGGATCTGATTCATTTTTGGATCCGATGATAGAACTTGTGACCCTTAAACAACAAGGTACGGTGGATCAGTTTCATGATGGATTTTTAAGCTTGCTTAACCAATTGAGCTTGCCAGAGTCATATGCTTTGAGCATTTTCATAAGTAACCTGAAACCTGAAATTGGACAGTATCTTCGATTGTTCGCTCCTCAATCGTTGGTGGAGGGCTATAAATTAGCTCGACAGGTTGAAAATATTGTATGTGGACCTGTGAAAACCGGAGCTGTTAGTGGTAATAGAACTTCAATGTTTTTATTTCCTAGTCAGAGACTACCGCAGGGTGTAGGACAATCTACGCATATAGGGGGCAAAGTGCAGGGTCAAATGGGACCAAGAACTCCCTCAAAATCGCTATCACAAACAGAACTGGAGGATCGAAAAAGGAAGGGCCTTTTTTTTTGGTGTGGTTCCAAATACTCCCCTGGTCATAAATGTTCCAAATCTCAAGTGTTCCAGTTAGTTGTCGAGCCCAATTGGGAACCAGGTTCTGAGCTGAAGGATTCTATCTCTGATGAATTGCAGGATTTTTTTGAGCAACTTGAACTGGCAGATCAGTCACCTGGTAGTCCGGTATTGTCATTACATGCTCTCCAAGGTCTACAAGGTCACTATACTATGCGGTTTTCAGCCCTTATCGATAATAAGGAGGTAGTGGTGTTGGTTGATTCGGGGAGTACACATAATTTTTTAGATTACAAAGTGGCTTAAAGATTGAAGTTACCAATTGAGCTTAGTTGTTCCATGAAGGTTATGGTGGCAAATGGTGTTCAGTTGTCTACCCAAGGGTTATGTAAGGCCGTTCCTTGGGAGACACAAGGTTATCGATTCTCTACTGATTTCTTACTGTTGGGTGTCAAAGGATTCGACGTGGTGCTTGGAATACAATGGTTGTTGTCCTTAGGGCAGATTGTGTGGGACTTCTCCAACTTAACAATGCAATTTCAGTATGGAGACCAACAATGTATTTTACGCGGGATAACACCTGGTTCCATCCAACTGGTTCCCAGTACACAGTTCTCCAAATGTCTTAGTTTGGTTGGGAATAGACCTTTTCCTATGCTTTTAGCCTCGAGTGAGCAAACTAAGGTCACGTTACAGTAAGTTCAATTGGCAGATGATCTGCGCGTACTATTGGAAGAATTTGAAGATGTATTTTGTACTCCATTTGGCCTTCCCCCACAACGGTTACAGGATCATAAGATTCTGTTGCTTGATGAATCTAAGGTAGTTAAGGTACGACCATATCGATACCCGACTGTCCAAAAAATAGAGATAGAAAAGCTAGTTCAGGAAATGTTACAAGCAGGAATCATTCGCGATAGTAACAGTCCGTTCGCTTCTCCTGTTGTCATGGTCAAGAAGAAGGACAGGAGTTGAAGACTCTGTGTTGATTACCAGTAGCTTAACCAACTGACCGTTAAGGATCGGTTTCCCATTCCGATCATTGAAGAATTGTTGGATGAATTAGGACAGGCACAATTTTTCTCTAAGCTGGATTTACGTTTGGGTTATCACCAAACTCGAATGTGTGCACAGGATGTGTATAAAACAGCATTCAAAACTCATGAGGGGCATTATGAATTCTTGGTCATGCCATTTGGCTTGACCAATGCTCCATCGAGTTTTCAGTCGTTAATGAATGCTATCTTTCGACCATTTCTGCGAAGATCAGTTCTTGTTTTTTTTTTATGATATACTTGTTTTCTCCCAAGAGTGGTCTGATCACTTGGTTCATTTAAGAGAGGTCTTTCAAGTCCTACGGTCCAACCAATTATATGCTAAACACTCTAAGTGCACATTTGGGGCAACTCAAATTGAGTATTTAGGGCATGTTATTGCTCATGGGGTCGTTAGCATGGATCGTTCTAAAGTGGAGGCTGTTGTGGATTGGTCTCCCCCTAAGTCAGTGAAGGAGTTGCGTGGATTTTTGGGGCTTTCTGGCTATTACAGACGCTTCATAAAAAATTATGGGTTAGTAGCTAAGCCCTTGACAACATTATTAAAGAAGGAGGTTAGTTGGCAATGGACACCTGTGGAACAACATGCCTTCGATACACTTAAAACTACCATCTGCCAAGCACCTGTCCTTGTATTGCCCAATTTCCAGGAGCCATTCTGTGTGGAAACCGATGCTAGTGGTTATGGGGTGGGCGCCGTCTTGCAACAAAAGGGTCGACCAGTAGCCTATTTCAGCAAGGCATTGGGTGTCAAGTACCAGACCTTATCTATTTATGACAAGGAAATGCTAGCGGTCTTACTCGCGGTTAAGAAATGGCATTCCTATCTCGTGGGTCGGCATTTTTATATTAAGACTGACCACCAAAGTCTTAAGTTTTGTCCGATCAGCAAGCAATTATGCCGTACCAAAAAAAATAGGTTGCGAAGATGCTGGGGTATGACTACTCGATCATTTATCGTAAAGGGACTCAGAATGTTGTGGCGGATGCATTGTCAAGACGTACCACCGAGCTAGCCCCACAGTTGCTGCAATGTTCTGCTCGTCTCGACACTCCTTGGTTTGAGGTATGGGCCAGCATTATAGCTTCTTATACTGATAATAACAAACTTTCTCAGTTATGCAGGGATGTTCAAGAGCATCCTCAATTGCATCCCAAATACTCGTGGCATGGTTCCTTCCTCAGGCGTCGGGGTAAGATAGTGGTGGGCAAAGATATTGCACTTCGCAAACAGATTTTCTCTCTTTTTCATGAGAGTGCTTTGGGCAGTCATTCTGGTGTCCATGCCACTCGTCATCGCATTTCTACTCTGCTGTATTGGAAGGGCCTTTCATCTGATATCAAACGTTGGGTGCGGGAATGCGTGACATGTCAGAGATGCAAAAATGATAATTCGCCTTCACCTGGACTGTTGCAACCTCTGCCTATCCCTGAGCGAGCTTGGGCAGTCATTAGCATGGATTTTATTGAAGGGCTTCCACCCTCTCACGGGAAATCCACAATCCTGGTGGTGGTTGATAGGCTGACTAAATATGGTCATTTCCTTCCTTTGCATCACCCTTATACTGCTTCTCTGGTAGCTCAAGAATTCCTTTACCATGTTTATAAATTGCATGGTGCTCCTGAAGCCATAGTTTCGGATCGGGATAAAATTTTCTTGAGTAACTTTTGGCAGGATCTATTTCGACATTTGGGGGTCAAGCTGAAGATGTCCACCGCCTATCATCCTCAAACCGATGGCCAAACGGAGATCTTAAACAAGTGTTTGGAAACTTACTTGCGTTGTATGACTGGTGAGACACCGTCGGCTTGGTTTTCTTGGTTGCCTTTGGCGGAATGGTGGTATAATACCACTTATCATTCTTCCATTCGGTGCACCCCTTATGAAGCCCTTTATGGCCAGGAACCTCCTTTGCATTTCCCTTATCTCGCTGGTGCTTCATCCGTAGCATCTGTTGATCGTTCCCTTAAGCACCGTGAGGTGATGCGTCAACTGTTGAAATTTCATCTCTCCCGGGCACAAGATCGTATGAAACAAATGGCTGATCGTCGTCGTTCTGAGCGCTCGTTTCAGGTAGGCGATTTGGTTTACCTCAAACTCTAACCATATCGCCAACATTCTCTTCGACACTTCAAGAATCAGAAACTGTCGCCGCGGTACTTTGGTCCGTTTCCAGTTGTAGCTCGTATTGGAACTGTTGCCTACAAATTACAATTACCTGCTTCAGCTCGAATTCATCCTACCTTTCATGTCTCGCAACTGAGAAACATATTGGTTTGGCTGTGCATGCTTCTACATTGCCCCCGATGGGATCGGATGGAACTCTTCTTAAAACCCCAGTTCGTATACGCGATCGCCGTATGGTCCAGCAGGGTAATCATGCTGCTGTAGAAGTCTTGGTGGAATGGGCAGACACTTTTCCTGAGGATTCTACTTGGGAGAACTTGGATTCTTTGCGTCGATGATTTCCTACTTTTGATCCTTGAGGACAAGGATCCTTTTCAGGACCAGGGTATTTGTTACGTACCAGTTTCGCTGCCATGCACGTGGGATTCCATGCATAATAAAACGACGAGCCTTGATTGCGTTTAGTTGTTTTTAACGTATACGCTGCGTTTTAGTATGTAGTGTTAAACGATGCGTTTAACTTTGTTATATCTGTTAGTAGTTATGGACTCTTATAAAGGAACTGTACACGAGAAAGCGGTTATGAACTTTTTGAATTGAAATTCTGTTTTCTCCTCTTTTCTTTTCTCTCGACTCTCCTCTTCTTTCTCTGTTAAATTTCTTAATTCCAGGTCCGTTCCACTACAACCTACCCTCCGTGATTTCTGGCCACCAGCCTAAGGCATGGCCTCCCTCCTCCCTAGCCACCTAACACCTGCAAACAATAACTATAAAAGGGGTCCTTACCCCCCAAAAATCGGCCAAGCAAGAAACCCCCAAAAAAGAAAAAGAAGAGAAAAAAATAGAAAGAAAAAGAAGAGAAAAAGAGAGGAAAGAAGAAGGGAGAATAAGAAGAAGAGAAGAGAGAGAAGGCGGCCACGACGGCGTGAAGCGGCGACGACGTCGACGGTGGCGGCGATTGGAGAAGAAGAAAGAAGAAGAAAGAAGAAGAAGAAGAAGAAGAAGAAAGAAGAAGAAAAAGAAAAAAAAAAGAAAGAAAAAAAGAAGAAAAAAAGAAAGAAGAAAAAAATAAAAAAAATTAAAAAAGCAATCGGGCCGGCACACAGAGAACATGAACCAAAGACACCCAAAGGCCCAATCAAGCAAAAAAAAAAGAAGCAGTAAAAAAAAAGGGCAGCCCAAAGCAAGAAAGCCCCCGAACCCAAGCCCAAAGAAAGAAGCTAGCCCAGCTGCTGCGAGAACAACAATGAGCCCAACCGTGGCCCAACAGCAAAAAAAGAGAAGAAAAGAAAAAAAAAGAAAGAAAAAAGAAAGAAGAAAAAAAAGAGAAAAAAAGGAAAAAAAGAAGGAAAAAAAAAGGAAAAAGAGCCCGGTCGTGTATCCCGTTCTTCAAGCCCGTAATTTTGAGCTTTTCGGTAATTTCCTTTTTACCCACTTTTAATTTAATTCGTGTATTTTGATGACATTTCGTTTTTAATATTATTGATATTTTTTTAGCATATTTTTATTTTGTATTTATATTTATATTTTTTAAAATTCGAATAATTTTAATAAATAAGGCAACGAATCAATTTGACACTAAGTCATTGATCTCATCGCTATGTTGGGTGAATATCATCGGTTCGTATTAAATACGATACGCCCTTTTAAAAATTTAAAAATCTAAAAAAAAAAATCGAGTTTAAAAAAATTTCGTGTTCAAAATTTTCGTGTTTTCAAAAAAAATTCGTGTTTAAAAAAAAATTTCGTGTTTTCAAAAATTCTCGTGTTTCAAAATTTTCGTGTTTTCAAAAAAAAAATATTTCGTGTTTAAAAAAAATCGTGTTTTCAAAAATTCTCGTGTTTCAAAAATTCTCGGGTTTCAAAAAAAATTATATTGCTAATATATTTTTCCCAAAACCCTAAACACAAAATTATTTTAATTAATTAACCATAAACCCTAATTTTATTAATTTTTCCCTAAAAAACCCTAACCCTAACCCTGAAAAAAGCTAAAAACCCTAACGTGAAAGACGGGAAAAACGCGTCCCTGGGGGAGCGCCCTCAAGGAAGCGCTTTGTGCTGACGAGGACAAAACGCTCCCCCAAGGACGCGTTTTGCTGGCACGTCCCCTGACATCGGGCTGACGTAGACGCGCTTTCGGGGAAAATGGCCCATTCCAGTAAATAATTAGAAAATAGATCCATTTCCGTAAATTTAAAAAAAAAAGATATTTTTAGGTAAATTGCCCCAACCATTGCGTGGATTTTTAAAATATTAATATAAAACTTATTGTTATATATATTAAAACTAATATTGTTTAAAAATAATATTTTAATTATTATTTCGAAAGGGTTTGAGGTTTTAATGTTCAATTTTGGTATTGAGATGTTGGCTATCAGTGTCTAAACATCCAAAAAAAAATTGGTTCTCGAAAAAGTGGGTGTTGGTTATCTCCTTCCCTTAATCCAAAATATTTTTTATAATATGATAAAGTGGGTGCCGCCCATTAGTGTGCCAACATCAAAAAAATTTATATGAAAAAGTGGTGTCGGCCATTTAGTGTCCAACATCAAAACAATTTTTAAATACTGATATAAATGTATATCAATATGTTACAAATTAAAAAAAAATAATTTGATGCCGACCATTTAGTGTCCAGCACCCCAAAAGACAATCATTAAAAAATGATTGTGTCTAAAAAATTAGTAGTGCTGGACATTTAGTCTCTTTTACCCAATTTATCGCATAACCCAATTATGAGATGTCATGTTGTAAACGTGATTAAAAAAATATGCAATTGATCAAATAAAGTTATTTCGAGATAATATCTGTATTTTTTCTTTTAAGTTCAAAATGTTTCTTAAAAATATAAATAAAAAAAATAAATTCAGGAATTGTCATTTCAAAAAAGTGAAATCAATTTTAGATTCAACAATTTTCATTTCAAAAAACCGTTTGAATTTGTCATTGTTATTTCATTTCAAAAACTCATTTTGACTGGATTAAATAAAATAATTTTAAAAAATAAAACCCAAAAATATAAACTAATAAAAATACCCTGCATTAAAAAAAAAAACATTTGGAGAATAATATGTTCAAAAGTCAACTTGAAAAAAAATTCAGTTACTCAATTCGAAAGAATATATTAATCAAAGGAAATTCAATTTGATATGAGTTCTAGTTTTAAACGTGAACGTCATTCACCTCTTTGTCAGTAATTTGTCTTTCATTGTTGTGCTTAAACTTGAAGAAGAAGAAAATGAGAGAACTTACAAGCATGGTTGATGTGGAAAAGTTGATATCTTGTAATGATGATCTAGTAGAGGTATTGAAAGAAAAATGGGACATTAACAATTTAACGCAGTCGATCTCTGTTGATATTGCAACCTCTGCTTCTAATGAGGTTTATGGATTACTTCAAGGTTTCTTGCTTCTAAAGAGGTTTATGGATCTCCACTGATATTGCAACATCAACTCCTAAAAACGAGACATTAACAATTTAATACAATGTTTTTAAAACTCGAAATAGGGCTTTTTTTTTACCTAAATAATACAAAAAATAAAATTAATAACTGAAATGGCATGCCCATTAAATTATTTACTGATGCCGCCTGTCACATTGGCGGCATCGGACTGAAATATAATGATCTAAAATATTCAGGGACTTGATATGCAAATTTACCATGTTGAGTGCCAGCCAGTGTCGCGGCACCAAAACTTAAATGTGACTATTTGCCTTCTAAGCCCTCTTTATTTATTATTATTTTTTATTCCCTTTCAACTCATTACATTGTATTTAAACAAAGTCTCAACCTATTTTTTTAGTTAAATAAACTCTTAACCTATTATTTTTACTCATAAAAGCCCATTATTTTAATATTAAAATAAATATATTTTGAATAAAGGGCTTTTATGAGTAAAAATTAAGACAAGAGTTATAGATGCTATTATCCCATTATACTAGCTTCCATGTGTAACAACATAGGTCAAGTGGTACAATGAGCAAACTGTATGAAGACAATACTAACATTATGTTTAGTTCACTAGAATGGAATAGAGTTGTAATGGAATAGAACTGTAATGGAATAAAACTGTAATAATTTAATTGTTTGGTTGAATGGAATTGAATATAGTTGTAATAGTATTATTGTGTTTGGTTAAATGGAATAGAGGTTGTAATAGCATAGAAAAAAAGTTAAAATGACCAGAACATCCTTAGCAATTTTTTTTTTAAATAGATGATTTAATCATATCTTAATATTGTTATTAAATTTTATTAAAAAATAATAAATAATTTAATCATATCTTAATATTATTATCAAATATAATTTAATAATATATAATTGAATAACATTTTTAACATAATTATGTTTTTTATTTTTGTAAAATATTTAAAAACCAAAATATATCATTTAATTAAATTTAGTGATCATCTTGTAATTTTTTAAAATTAAATGACTAAAATATAAACTTACTAATAATTTAATTACTTGAGTGCAATTTACCCATAAAATCCCACCAAAAACCCAAAGTCCACTCACCAATATTCCAACTGCCATCATCACTTTCTTCCCCATTATTTTTTCCCTTTTTCCCAAATTTTTCATCAATAAGAATAAACTAAAGCCCAACAACCCAATCCAAAAGAAAGCTCTAGAAGCCACCGTTGCTTCAACCAATGAAACAAAAGCAGTAAATGTAATGGCCTAAATTCAAGGTTATCGGAATAATTGTTTCGCAACCATAAATCCGATTTAAATAGAAATTTATTTCAATATATTTGCATGAATATTTATATGATAGAAAATATTTTTAAAAATATTTATAAAATGTTAGTAATGTGGTATTAAAATTTCGTTAGAAAATTTTAACGTCTAGGTAGGTAATTAAATGAAAAAGACTAAATTAAAAAAGATATAAAAGTTTAATTATAGATTAAAAGAAAGTATAAAGGACCAAAATGGCAATTAAGCCATTTTGTCTAGTTGAGGCGGTTTATTGTGAAGAAAATCTGAGATTTTTATGTTTAAAATATATTATTATATAATAAAGATATTTTAATATATTATATTATATTGTTATTATATAAAACAGAGAAGAAATAGGGGAGAAAGAAAGAAAAAGGGAGAATAGAGTTTTTAAAGCTTGGAGTTTAATTTGGTAAGTTAATTTAGTCCTTTTCTTTTAATTTTGATGCTTTATAAGTTTTAGAACAAAGTTTTGATGAATTTAAGTTGAAGTTTTAGAGTTTTTGAATATAGCATATGATGAACAAAATGATGAATTAGTGGTTTAATTGAAAGAATTTGAAGTTAGAATTGGATAAAGGACTTAATTGCAAAACAAGCTATAAGAAAACAGTTTTGGGACAGCAGCAGTAGAGTAAGTTTGAAAATTCACCAAAAATCGTAGAAGTGGAATTAGAAGTTGAGTGAGATATGAAATTAAATCTTATTGAGTCTATTTTTATATGAAAGAAACAGGGAAAGAAAAGAAATTCTGTATTTTGAGATATTTAGATTTTTGTAAGACTGGTTCAGAATGAATTCGGGTTCCCCTGTTTTTAATTTAGAAAATCATCAAAAATTGAAGAAAAATAATTAGGGGATTAAATTTATATGTTTATAATCCTGAATGAGTCTATTTTCAATAGAAATAAACTAGAACATCATCTGAATCCTGTATGAAGAGATAATTAATTTTTAGTGAAGAAGGGTCAGAACTGTCAAACAGCAGAACAGGGGTGACTTTAAAGAATAAAATGTACTTATTAGCTAAACCAAAAATTCTGAAAATTTTATGGGAATAAGATATGTGAGTCTAGTTTCAGATATAATTAACGGTTCTTCATTTGGAGTTCTGTAGCTCGATAAATAAATAATTTAGTGACTATGACTTAAGTAGACAGCTTTGAATGAACTAAAAATAATAATAGAATTATAGAAAATGCTACATGTGAACATGAAATGTATTGAATTGATGATTGAATTTATTTATTTAGATCCGGAAAACTCAAATACGAAGTTAGATCGAGGAAAGGAAAAAGTCCCAGATTAGTAGATTTTGTGTACGAACAAATATCGAGGTAAGTTCATGTAACTTGAATTATTTTCTTAAATGCTTGAAATGGATGTTATTGATGTGAATATAATTTGAATGTTTATTGTATGAAGATTGATGAAACATTGATATATTTGATAAAAAGGGAAGAAATCTCGGTTGAATGAAAGGAAAATTCGATGGATCTCTGAAAAGGAATTGACGGTAAAAGGATCTAGCCGGACGGGTGATCCTATCTCGATATAGCCCTCCCGAAGAATATGTGTAAAATGGATTTAGCCCGGACGGGTAATCCGAATTAGGGTCTGAATTTAGCCTGGACTGGTAATTCAAATCCAAGCTCATTAGAGTAATTGTCGTTGCAGGGGATTTAGCCTGGAGTGGTAATCCCGACAATACTTTATGAGTTTATATTACTGAGGATTTAGCTGGGTGGTAATCCTCCGTAAGGATGAGGTTCGCGGGAGTGTGCTCTCTGAAATGGAAATGTGCGCACATGAACATGAATTGTGGACTGGATTTGTACACTAAAGTGTACCTCTGAAAATCCATCGAAATTTCGAGAAATTCAACGGGATAAATATGAAAAATAACAAGAAAATGGAAATCATGGTATTGATGAGCTCATCAATCATGGTATAAATTATTGATTCATGGAAATTATTGGGCTAACTTGAATGTTGAGTTTGTGCGTGATAGGGTAATAATGCATTGAATGGATATATGGATGTTTATTGTATTGTATTGAAAATATTAGGTAAGTATAATTCTTGTTACATGGGCTTACTAAGCACAAAGTGCTTACCCAGATTTCTTTTCCCTTGTTTTGTAGTGTTAAGAGCTCGGAGGTCGGATTGATCGGAGACACATCACACTATCAACCTCAAGATTTCGGTATATAAAGAAACTTTATTTTGGAAAACAATGGCATGTATAAGCTAATAAAGTAGATGTTAATACAAAATGAATGTAAGGTTAGCCATTGGTATGGCTAATAAATCTTGTTTTGGTATGTGTTAAAGTTATCTTATAATATGCATGAATCTATTATGAAAATATGTTGAATTGGATTGGTTGATGTGGATTGGTCTCGGTTTAAAAAAAAAAATTTGGAAACTCCGGTAATGCCTCGTACTCTATTCTGATATCGAATACGGGTAGGGGGTGTTACATTTGTTGGTATCAGAGCTACGGTTTAGCCGGTTCTAGGACCGACATAGCGAATACGGATTAGTTATACATGCCATTTAAATTATTTTTGATAGTGTGATATCTCGACCATTTAAATTGTGTTTTCCTTATAGTAATGTCATCGACCGAGCTCAATCACGAGAAGTGGGAGTCATGCTCGGCCGAGTGCAAAGAGAAGAAACTAGCGATAGAAGGCCCGGTATAGAGGGTCAAGGGAGGAGGCAAAAATAGTCTTCTTTCAAATGATGAATGAATGGTTTACTCAGTACATAAGAACTAACCCTACAGTGCAGCAAACTCAAGCTCCCCCTCCTGTTCCTCCACCGGTTCCCGAAACTCCACAGGGTACAGGTACCGAATCTGTTAGAAAAGGAAAAGCTCCGGTCGATAAAATTCGAAAATATGGGGTGAAGAATTTTGAGCAGCGATTGATGATCCCGAACGGGTGAATTTTGGTTAGAGAATACTACTCGAGTTTTGGAGGAATTATCTTGCACACGGAAGAATGTTTGAAATGTGCCGTCTCATTGCTAAAAGACACAGCTTATCATTGGTGGAATACCAAAGCTTCAGTTGTTCCGAAAGAAGAAATTACATGGGAATTCTTTCAGACCGAGTTCAAAAAGAAATACATTAGTCAGAGATTCCTTGATCAGAAAAGAAAAGAATTTCTTGAGCTAAAAGCACAGGCAATAGATCGAAGATTCGAGTATGAAAGAGAATTTGTTCGATTGAGTAAATATGCTCGAGAATGGGTACAGTCGGAAGCTAAAATGTGTAAACGATTCGAAGATGGGTTGAATGAAGAAATTAAGCTGCTTATTGGAATTCTTGAAATTCGAGAGTTTGTTACACTGGTAGAGCGAGCTTATAAAGCAGAAGAATTGAGCAAAGAAAAGAAACAGGCTGAGAGGGAAGCTCGAATTTTTAGTAAAAGACCAATGGGAAAATCTCAGTTTTCTGCTCCAAAGAAATTGAAGAAGTACCAGGATCGTTCTACCTCAGCCACTGGGTATTCGGACAGAGAGCGAGGTTCACAGCGCACTAATCCAAGACCTTCCACTCCATCAGTGACCAGTGTTGGTAGTGTTGGTACCCCTAAACCGAGATGCCAGTATTGTAATAAAGCTCATTTTGGTGAATGTCGATTTAAGAGCGGGGCTTGTTACCGATGTGGTTCTTTTGACCATTTCCTCAGAGATTGTCCAGAAAGAAGTGAAAAAGAAGCTGAATATATATCGAAGCCGAGTAATCCATCTTTGAGGGGTAGACCATCTCGACCATCCGGTAATGTCAGTGGTAGCCGAGGAGCTACAAAAGATACTGCAAGTAGGCCTGAGACACGAGCACCTCCTAGGACATATGTCATTCGTACCAGAGAAGATGCCTCAAAGCACCCGATGTTATTCTTTGGTACATTTTCTTTACTTGATCATCGATATTCTGCATTAATTGATCCCGGTTCTACGTATTCATATATATGTGTAAAGCTTGCATGCGTTAAAGATTTACTCGTTGAACCTCATGAATTTGTGGTTAAAGTCTCGAACCCCTTTGGCCAATCTATTTTGGTGGATAAAATTTGTAAAAATTGTCCACTGATGGTAAGAGGTTATTGTTTCCTGGCTGATTTGATGTTACTGCCATTTGATGAGTTTGATGTGATATTGGGCATGGATTGGTTAACTCGGCATGATGCGATAGTAAATTATGTGAAATATATTGTGTTGAAGTGTCGAATGGCGAATTACTAAGGTTAAATCGATCGATGCAGAGGATTATCTAATGTGATTTCGATTATTCTTCGCTCGAGAGGTATGTTAAAAAGGGTATGATGCTTTTCTTGCTAATGTACTCGACACCAAGGTATCTCGAGTCAAAGATACTGAGCGAGTGCGATGGTATGCGAATTTTTCGATGTGTTTCAGAGGAATTACCAGGTTGCCACGAGAAAGAGAAGTGGAATTTTCTATAGATTTGATTTAGGAACTACTCCGATTTTCATAGCTCGCATCTGGATGGCTCCTACTGAATTAAAGGTATTAAAGACACGATTGCAAGAACTTGTTGTGAGGGTTTTGTCCGACCGAGTCATTCACCTTGGGGTGCTCGGCTCATTTGTGAAAAAGAAAGACGGGTCTTTGAGATTGTGTATTGACTATCGGCGGCTCAATAAGGTGACTATAAAGAATAAGTACCCGTTGCCCGGATTGATGATTTATTTGATCGGTTGAAAGGTGCCACAATATTCTCGAAGATTGATCTCCGATCGAGTTATTACTACTCACGGGTAAAAGAGTCGGATGTGCCAAAGCGACTTTTTCGAAACGGTATGGGCATTATGAGTTTACGGTTATGCCGTTTGGGTGACTAATGCACCTGCGATATTTATGGATTTGATGAATCGGATATTGAGACCGCACTTAGACGAGTTTGTGGTAGTTTTCATTGATGATATTTTGGTTTATTCTAGAGATGAAGAAGAACATGCAGAACATTTAAGAATTGTGTTGCAAATTTTTGCGAGAGAAGCGATTATATGCTAAATTCGATAAATGTGAATTTTGGCTTCGAGAAGTGGGTTTTCTTGGACATATTGTATCTGCAGAAGGCATTAGGGGTAGATCCAAGTAAAATCTCACTATTGTCAATTGGAGTCCACCAAAGAATGTATCCGAAGTTAGAAGTTTCTTGGGTTTATTTGGTTATTATCGGAGATTTGTACAAGGATTCTCTATGATAGCTTCTCCGATGACTCGATTATTGCAGAAAGATGTAAAGTTTGAGTGGACTGATGAATGTCAGCAGAGTTTTAACCGATTGAAAGATCTACTAACGAAAGCACCAGTATTAGTGCAGCCCGAACCGGGTAAGGAATTTGTTATTTACAGTGATGCCTCATTAAATGGTTTAGGTTGTGTCTTGATGCAAAAAGGTAAAGTAATAGCCTATGCTTCAAGACAACTTAAACCACATGAAAGAAATTACCCGGTACATGATCTTGAATTATTTGCTATTGTATTTCTTATTTGAAGATATGGCGGCATTACATGCGGAGAGAAATGTCATATTTATACCGATCATAAAAGCTTGAAATATTTGATGACACAGAAAGATTTGAATTTGAGGCAATGCGGTGGCTTGAAGCGATAAAGGACTATGATTTGATTATTGATTACCATCCGGGTAAGGCTAATATTGTGGTGATGCTTTGAGTCAAAAATCTCTGTTTGCTTTACGAGCTATGAATACCCGGTTGTCATTGATTAATGATGGTTCAATCATAGCTGAATTGAGAGTTAAACCGACATTTCTACAGGAAATATGTGAAGCTCGGAAGAATGATGAGAGATTCTGAGTTAAGCAGGGCGCAGTGTGAGTCAAGTATCGATTCGAATTTTGAGTTGGGATTGATGGTTGTATGTTATTGAGAGAGAGGTAGGGTATGTGTACCTCGAATTCTGTGGCTCATCTGAAGGCTCATCTGAAGGTTCTACACGAGGCTCACAATGGTACTATATGTCTGTACATCAGGGAGTAATAAAATGTATAATAATCTGAAAAAGATGTACTGGTGGCCGGGAATGAAACGTGATATCTACGAGTTTGTATCAAGGTGTTTAATATGTCGCAAGTTAAAGTGAACATCGGTACCTTCGGGTTACTTCACCAATTACTATACAGGAATGGAAATGGGAAAGAATCACTATGGATTTTGTATCGGGGTTACCGTTGTCTCCGAGGAAAAAGGATGCTATTTGGGTGATTGTTGACCGATTGACAAAGTCAGCGCACTTTATTCCGGTACGTATGGATTATTCTTTAGATAAACTAGCTGATCTGTACATATCTGAGATTATCAAGCTACATGGAGTGCCTGTCTCCATTATATCGGATAGAGATCCCCGATTTACGTCTCGTTTTTGGGATAAATTGCAAGAAGCTTTGGGTACTCAGTTGTATTTCAGTACTGCATTTCATCCTCAGACAGATGGCCAATCTGAGCGTGTAATTCAGGTATTGGAAGATATGCTCCGATGTTGTATACTAGAGTTTGAAGGTAATTGGGAGAGGTATCTACCTTTGATTGAATTTGCTTACAATAACAGTTATCAGTCCAGTATTAAAATGGCTCCGTATGAAGCTTTGTATGGTAGAAAATGTAGAACACCGTTATATTGGACAAAGCTCAGTGAAAAGAAGATACATGGGGTTGATTTAATTCGGGAAACAGAAGAAAAAGTAAAAGTTATTCGGGATAGTTTAAAAGCAGCTTCTGATCGCCAAAAATCATATGCCGATCTTAAACGAAAAGAGATTGAATTTTAGGTCGGTGACAAGGTATTCCTGAAAGTGTCTCCTTGGAAGAAAGTTCTGCGATTCGGTCGAAAGGGTAAATTGAGTCCAAGATTTATCGGGCCATATGAGATTATAGAAAGAATTGGACCGGTCGCTTATCGATTGGCATTACCACCTGGAACTTGATAGAATCCATAATGTTTTTCATGTGTCTATGCTACGACGATATCGGTCGAGATCCTTCACATGTTATTTCTCCGATGTAGTGGAGATTCAACCGGATATGACTTACAGTGAAGAACCGGTCAAGATATTGCACGGGAAACAAAGGAGCTTAGAAATAAAAGATAAATTTAGTGAAAGTATTATGGCAAAAGCATGGGATTGAGGAAGCGACATGGGAACCGGAGGAGACAATGAGGAAACAATATCCAAACCTCTTTACTGGTAAGATTTTCGAGGACGAAAATCCTTAAAAGGGGGGGAGAGTTGTAATGGCCTAAATTCAAGGTTATCGGAATAATGGTTTCGCAACCATAAATCCGATTTAAATAGAAATTTATTTCAATATATTTGCATGAATATTTATATGATAGAAAATATTTTTATAAATATTTATAAAATGTTAGTAATGTGGTATTAAAATTTCGTTAGAAAATTTTAACGTCTAGGTAGGTAATTAAATGAAAAAGACTAAATTGAAAAAGGTATAAAAATTTAATTATAGATTAAAAGAAAGTATAAAGGACCAAAATGACAATTAAGCCATTTTGTCTAGTTGAGGCGGTTTATTGTGAAGAAAATCTGAGATTTTTATGTTTAAAATATATTATTATATAATAAAGATATTTTAATATATTATATTATATTGTTATTATATATATTATAAAGAGAAAGTAAAAGAAAGAACAGAAAAGAAACAGAGAGTAAAGACGAAACAGAGAAGAAATAGGGGAGAAAGAAAGAAAAAGGGAGAATAGAGTTTTTAAAGCTTGGAGTTTAATTTGGTAAGTTAATTTAGTCCTTTTCTTTTAATTTTGATGCTTTATAAGTTTTAGAACAAAGTTTTGATGAATTTAAGTTGAAGTTTTGAAGTTTTAGAGTTTTTGAATATAGCATATGATGAACAAAATGATGAATTAGTGGTTTAATTGAAAGAATTTGAAGTTAGAATTGGATAAAGGACTTAATTGCAAAACAAGCTATAAGAAAACAGTTTTGGGACAGCAGCAGTAGAGTAAGTTTGAAAATTCACCAAAAATCGTAGAAGTGGAATTAGAAGTTGAGTGAGATATGAAATTAAATCTTATTGAGTCTATTTTCATATGAAAGAAACAGGGAAAGAAAAGAAATTCTGTATTTTGAGATATTTAGATTTTTGTAAGACTGGTTCAGAATGAATTCGGGTTCCCCTGTTTTTACTTTAGAAAATCATCAAAAATTGAATAAAAATAATTAGGGGATTAAATTTATATGTTTATAATCCTGAATGAGTCTATTTTCAATAAAAATAAACTAGAACATCATCTGAATCCTGTATGAAGAGATAATTAATTTTTAGTGAAGAAGGGTCAGAACTATCAAACAGCAGAACATGGGTGACTTTAAAGAATAAACTGTACTTATTGGCTAAACCAAAAATTCTGAAAATTTTATGGGAATAATATATGTGAGTATAGTTTCAGAGAAAATTAAGGGTTCTTCATTTGGAGTTCTGTAGCTCGATAAATAAATAATTTAGTGACTATGACTTAAGTAGACAGCTTTGAATGAACTAAAAATAATAATAGAATTATAGAAAATGCTACATGTGAACATGAAATGTATTGAATTGATGATTGAATTTATTTATTTAGATCCGGAAAACTCAAATACGAAGTTAGATCGAGGAAAGGAAAAAGTCCCAGATTAGTAGATTTTGTGTACGAACAAATATCGAGGTAAGTTCATGTAACTTGAATTATTTTCTTAAATGCTTGAAATGGATGTTATTGATGTGAATATAATTTGAATGTTTATTGTATGAAGATTGATGAAACATTGATATATTTGATAAAAAGGGGAAGAAATCTCGGTTGAATGAAAGGAAAATTCGATGGATCTCTGAAAAGGAATTGACGGTAAAAAGGATCTAGCCCGGACGGGTGATCCTATCCTGATATAGCCCTCCCGAAGAATATGTGTAAAATGGATTTAGCCCGGACGGGTAATCCGAATTAGGGTCTGAATTTAGCCTGGACTGGTAATTCAGATCCAAGCTCATTAGAGTAATTGTCGTTGCAGGGGATTTAGCCTGGACTGGTAATCCCGACAATACTCTATGAGTTTATATTACAGGGGATTTAGCCTGGACTGGTAATCCCTCTGTAAGGATGAGGTTCGCGGGAGTGTGCTCTCTGAAATGGAAATGTGCGCACATGAACATGAATTGACGGACCTGGATTTGTACACTAAAGTGTACCTCTGAAAATCCATCGAAATTCCGAGAAATTCAACGGGATAAATATGAAAAAATAACAAGGAAATGGAAAATCATGGTATTGATGAGCTCATCAATCATGGTATAAATTATTGATTCATGGAAATTATTGGGCTAACTTGAATGTTGAGTTTGTGCGTGATAGGGTAATAATGCATTGAATGGATATATGGATGTTTATTGCATTGTATTGAAAATATTAGGTAAGTATAATTCTTGTTACATGGGCTTACTAAGCACAAAGTGCTTACCCAGTTTCTTTTTCCCTTGTTTTGTAGTGTTAAGAGCTCGGAGGTCGGATTCAGTCGGAGACACATCACACTATTAACCTCAAGATTTCGGTATATAAAGAAACTTTATTTTGGAAAACAATGGCATGTATAAGCTAATAAAGTAGATGTTAATACAAAATGAATGTAAGGTTAGCCATTGGTATGGCTAGTAAATCTTGTTTTGGTATGTGTTAAAGTTATCTTATAATATGCATGAATCTATTATGAAAATATGTTGAATTGGATTGGTTGATGTGGATTGGTCTCGGTTTAAAAAAAATAATTTGAAAACTCCGGTAATGCCTCGTACTCTATTCTGATATCGAATACGGGTAGGGGGTGTTACAGTAAACTCTCTTGAAAAGTAAACAATCAGTAATTAATTTCCTTCGGTTACCTAAATAGTCCTTCTCAACCTTTCATTTCTTGCAAAAATGCCTTTTTCAGATCCTACATCCACCCAAGAATCCCCTCCCTTGAATCAGAAAACATATGTTCAAAGCAGTAAACATATGCCCTTCTCTGGCAAAATCAGGAACTTCGTCTTGCAGGGATTGATATATCCCTCGTTTTAATCCTTCAACAGCCAACAGATGGGCAAAATCAGGAACTCCATCTTGCAGGCATTGAGATGATTGAGTCTCTTCTGTTATAAATTTTTTTTTTCTACCATGGTTTACTTACTGCAATGTTCAGATTAAAGTGTTGCTATTTTTTTTATCGATTTTCTTTGTTTAATTTTGGAGTTTTAAATTATCTTCTGCATGGGTAAATTAGGTAAAAAAAAAATCTATTTCGGGAATCGCCAAGTAACTCATTCAGAGGTGGGCGTGCGTAATGGTGATTACGGGACTTTGCCGCTTAGTCCCAGAATGGCCATGCGGTTGAATGGTCATTCAGCCAACCAAACACCTGCTTCACTGTGGCGAGGTGAATACATTCAGAATGACTTAGCCATTCAGGTGAACCAAATAAGGCGTAAGACTAATTTGAGCAAGTTTAATCCAAAAATATCAAACCTTGCCACTAGTAGCACCTGCCTTGAAAAGTTGAATTTTATCAAATTTGCAACATTACTAATATAAGTAGAGCAGCTCAGTTTAGTTCGTAATAGTATTGCAAATCCTTACCGCCCAACTTTATAAAATACGCACTAATAAATTTGGTGCATCAATGCAAACACACTCACATTCACATTGTTTTTCAAATATTATATAAACATACTTCTTAATTATGATTTAAAACTATTTTATTTTTAAATATAATAGTTTAATTATGTTTACTCTAGAATAGGGTATGGAGTAAATATGTTGGGTTGGTTTTAGTTGGCTTATTTTGTTTTGCTTTAATGAGTTTTATTTTTTCTAAAAGAAATATTTTTTGAAATAATTTTCATTTTATTTGTTTATAATTAAAATTGTTTGAATCTAATTTGTATTTTCGTAATTGAGATAGACACATATACTATGAATTTAATAAAGCAGAAAAAATATCTATAAACTATTAATACATTCAAAATAATATTAAGACAAAAATGTCATTTGATATCGATATTAAAAAATAATAATTAATTTTACACTTATTTTATAATACACATTTTTAAGTGTTTCAATCCACTTTTGTTTTCTTTTTCTATTTATATATGATTATTTGAATTTGTAAAAATGGTTAGAGAAAACAATGCATGTAATTTTTTTGATTTTAAGGATTATTGTTGTTAATTTTTTTTTTATGAATATTAAAATTTAAAGCAAGAGAATTATCAATCCACTCTTTTCTCTCAATTATCAATTTTCTTTTAAAATACTATTAATTATTAATTATAATTTTAAATTTATATTGTAGGTAAATCCTTTTATGTGTAAAAAAATTGGATAAATTAAATATATAAAAAAAAGTAGTATAATGACATTATGAATCTAATCAATGTTGAAGATAGAATTGATGGAATAAATCTTGGTTTTCATTAAGGAAGAAATGAGAATATAGGGAGAGGGAAGCTGGCGTAGGGACAAAGCGAAACTCGGCCGCTTTTGTCGATTCGCCTTCTCTAAATTAACGAATGCTTCATTCAAAACCCAACCCGACCCAACATATATGTATTTGTATGTATAAACTGTTTTCTTTTTTAACTGTTGCCCCCAAATAAACCATAACGTCCAACCCAAAACAAACAACTGTCCTCCTCCTCCGATTTCCAGCACGACACCATCGTGATTTGCTCTCCCCTTTCTCTATCTATCCATCTGTTTCCGTCCTCTTCCTCTTAATTATCTTTTTTTTTTTTTTCGTTTTTACTCTTTTGATCTTTGGCCCCCTAGAATCATCCATATTTCGTCTCTAAATCCTTCCATGGCTACCCTTTCAGCTAGCCCTAGCCCTAACCCTAACCCTAACTTCCGTTCCCCAACAGACCAAACCGACCACGACCCGGAATCTCTACCTCACATGGAGCTTCACCCTTCTTCTGACCAGGAGCCCACCCCCAACTCTAACCCTAATTTCCACGCCGTTCTTCCGACTCCACCCGAGGCGATTGCTCCTGCAGCGGCGGCAGCGCCCTCTCTTCTCCACATCTCCTTCAACCAGGACCACGGTTGCTTCGCCGCCGGGATTGATCATGGCTTCCGGATTTACAATTGCGATCCATTCCGCGAGATATTTCGCCGGGATTTCGATCGCGGGGGTGGTATCGGAGTCGTTGAGATGCTTTTCCGGTGCAATATTTTGGCTCTTGTTGGCGGTGGACCTGACCCGCAATACCCACCCAATAAGGTTATGATATGGGACGACCATCAGAGCCGATGCATCGGCGAGCTTTCGTTCCGTTCCGAAGTAAGATCGGTTCGGCTTCGGAGGGATCGAATCGTAGTCGTTTTGGAACAAAAGATTTTCGTCTACAATTTCGCGGATTTGAAGCTGTTGCACCAGATTGAGACTATCGCGAATCCTAAGGGACTCTGCGCGGTGTCTCAGGGGGCTGGATCCTTGGTTTTGGTTTGCCCTGGATTGCAAAAGGGGCAAGTTAGGGTGGAGCATTACGCCTCGAAGAGGACCAAGTTTATCATGGCTCATGATTCAAGAATTGTGTGCTTCGCGCTTTCGCAGGACGGGCAGTTGCTTGCTACCGCTAGCTCGAAAGGGACGCTGGTTCGAATTTTTAATACTGTTGATGGTAGCTTGCTGCAAGAGGTATACCGTTTAATACTATTTTGTTACTTCTTTCTCATTTATTTTGGAACTGAATTAGGCAGATTGGGTGGGTTTAAATTTCTGATAATGCGAGGAATTGTTTCAAAATTCTTTTAGTTGACTCGTGATACGGTAATTTTTTAGTCAAATTAATACGAAGACACATAATTTGTAAGAGATTTCATTAGAATGTTCGCCCAATGATGCTCAAACTAGAATTTTGTATGTTTTGCTGCATCTACTCTATTTCCATCTTATTATGTCAGCTTGAAAAAGGTTAATGTATTTTTCCGAGTTACTTGCAAATGCTAGCAAGTTGAGTTATATGTGATAAACTGGGACCAAGATTAGGGCATTCTAATCGAGCAGATGGGGGATTCCAACTAGTTCATAGTTAAGTATGTGTCTAAGTAATCCAGGTTTTTCATGGCTTTCTACTAAACTATCATGTCATGTGTTACGAGTGTTAGATATTGTTCTTTTGAATTTTCTAGATGCAGTGAGTGCAACATATTCACAAAATCATTTTAGTGGCTTAGTGATTCTTACGGTTCTGGGCTACATTGAGATTCCATAATTATTATCTTACTTACTATGATTCAAAACATTTGCTGACTTTCTGGAAGTTTTCACGTATATAAATATAGGTAAGAAGGGGGGCAGATAGAGCTGAAATTTATAGTTTGGCGTTCTCTTCAAATGCCCAGTGGTTAGCAGTTTCAAGTGACAAAGGCACAGTCCATGTTTTCAGCCTTAAGATTAATGGTGGATCTCCAGGTATTGACAGGTCGCAAAGTGCTTCCGACCCTGTTACATCACCCCATTCCTCTCTTTCTTTTATCAAAGGTACAGTTCTCTCTTTAGCCCACTACTTTTTCTGTTGCCATCTATTCGAACTTGTAATCTTGTCTTAAAGCAATTAATTTATTTGAACAGTTCTCTTATCGATAAGTTTTTGGGCAACGGAATAGAATCTATTATAGGAAAAAATTCGATGCTAATTGCCCCTTAAAACTTCCTATTCGTGATTTTCTGAGATTATTGTCACCTTTGCATGAGAAACAAAATTACAAGTGTTAGTTGGATGCTGCTGGGGAATCAGCATTCTAATAATGATGAGCTCCTAGTCAATTGGTATTTAAAATAGGGTTAAATCACTATTTGGGACCTGAACTTGGCAACAAGTTGGGGCCTGAACTAGGTAATTTTTTCCACATTGGGGCTTAAACTTTTTGTTGTTCAAGTTAGTCCCTGAACTTGATAATTGTTCCCATGTTGGGGCTTGGACTTGGCCATTGTTCCCATATCGGGTCCCGAACTTTAGGGTTCTTAAGGAAATATCGGTGATTAACTCGGATGCAAAAAGTGCAGGCCCTAATTTGGAAACACTTGCCAAGTTTTGGGGCTAACTTGGACAAAAGATGTTCAGGCCCCAATGTTAGAACAATTGCCTTGTTGAAGACCTAACTTGAACTAAAAAAAAGTTTAGGCCCCAAAAAGTTATTTAACCCATTAAATAATGTCTTCAAATTTTGTGAGTGATATGATGAGCATCTAAAATGGGCTTTCTGTTTATAAGAGAGTTGTCGAAGTACTTCATCTAGCAGAGAAAGTAACCCACTTCAATAGAATGTGACATTGAACAAGATTGTGTCAAATATATTTACTTGGAATTATGCATTTGATTTTCTTCTGTTTGGTTTTGTGGGGGCAATAAACCAAGAAAAGCATCTAAAATCCTAAATTGATTTTCCATTTGCAGGTGTGTTACCCAAGTACTTCAGTTCAGAGTGGTCAGTGGCTCAATTCCGCCTGGTTGAAGGTTCTCAGTACATTGTTGCTTTTGGTCATCAAAAGAATACAGTGGTAATTCTTGGCATTGATGGAAGGTTAGAAAAATCAAATACTAGTAGATGTTATTTAAAATTGCTTAGAGCATCTATCCATGAGAATAAAGCTTTCCATTATTTCTGTTAAATTGAGTTTATAATGCTCTGGTAAATCAACAATCTAATATATAGGGCGGCTATAGTAGGTATTTTGTGATTAATCAATAACCTTGGCATAGGAGTGGTTGATCCGCCACTTTCCTAGAGTTAAATGTTTTTAGAAGCACAACCTTTATGAAATTTCATCAGTACATACTTAGGAAGTTTCGTTGAAGCATCTGTATGTTTTCAAGGTGGTTTCTCTTGATGGCCAAAAACCTTTGTCTTCTCCTCTGTGTGTGTGTGTGTGTGTGTTAGATTTGTTGTTTGCTGCTGCTACATGTTCCTTTTGTTTTAGTTTCTTATTTTGTTGAAAGAGAGAGTTTTACGAGACAAAGGCCACTGACTAAAGTGTAATGGGATTTTATGGATGAAGCTTCTACCGATGCCAATTTGACCCGGTGAATGGTGGGGAAATGACCCAGCTGGAATATCACAACTTTCTGAAGCCTGAGGCAGCTTTCTAATGTGCTGCATTTATTTATAATATTTTTCTATTTATCGGGCATATAAATATATTGTATATTTTAAGGTTCTACCACCTTTTCCCCTAATTTGCCTAATTTATTCTTAATTTGTAAATATACAAAACTATATATAGATTTGTATAGTTTGTAACGGTGTACCCAAAAGATATTATAAACACCTGTTCATTTCATTGTTTAATTTCCATTTCTTTTTAGGGTAGGTACGTAGAGGCGGCATAGCAAATTTACAATGCTAAATCCTTCCCTAAAAGTAGTTTTAGTATAGTTTTTAATGAATTTTTAGCTTCTTTAATTAAAAGTTTACTTTTGGTAAATTAAAAAAAATCTTATTACTAGTAGCTCTTTTGATCATTACCTTGTTACTAGTAGCTTAAATCACGGTTTTGTTGTTCAATGTGAAAAAATGTAATCAATATATTTATTAAAGTTTGATGTAAAATCTAAGTAATAAAATGGTAACACTGAAAACTATTTTGTCAAGATCTTTTTACTATTAAAAAAGGTAAAACTATTATTATAAGAATTTTCTATTTTGTAAAAATTAATTTTTAATTTGGTCAAACACTTTAATAATATCAAAAATAGATAAATTTTTTGGATCCAGTGCGTAATTATCTTTGAAATCTGATTGTAGCAAAATAAGAAATTGAAAAACTCGACCTAATGTTGAAATGGTTTTTTTGCTTAAATAATGGCTAAATTTCAAAGATACTTTTTAGTTCGATCAATTTAGATGGTAAAAAAAAATGTTTGTATGTTTTAATTTATGCACAAATCAATTCACAAAGTTGAATTTATTTTCCAATAAATGATTAGCAATAAAAATTTTAATATAGTAAGGTTCCTTTGGAAATAATTGTTATTTCAATACAATAAAACAAATTTAGACCAGTGTAGAAGTCATAACCGAAAGCTGTTGATTCTCCTCGTATGAATAAATGTCCGAATAACATAATCTAAAGAACAAATCTCAAGATGATGCTTTGGTTTGTCATTTGACCATTTTTTATGCAGAGCACTGAAAACTGTGGTTTGACCAGACTCTGTCATTATTATGCTAAATCAACTTCCTATTCAGTATTGCTAATCTATCCAAATAATAAATAGAATAATTTCATATTGCCAACAAATTATATAAATCATCTGTTAATGACATCACTTAACATTTATTATGTATAATAAACGCTAAATCAATTATCTAATCAAGCTTAATAATTCATTTATGTTCTTTAACACAAATGTATTAATACATGATTATTAATAAGAAACTTCATGAGAAAAAGTAGGAGCGTAGGTTCTTATTTTATTATTATTTTTTTAAACTTTCTTACAAATATTAAAATTACACATATATAATATATTATTACTCTTTAGTAAATGTGTCTTCTCTTTTTCATTTTCCCTGTTAGAAGTTTTAATAATACTAAATTATAACACATTATTGATAGGAGTGAAAAATATATTTGTTAAAATATTTATATAAAAAGTTTTGGTTAAAAAATAATAATGCTTTAAGACACTATAAAAATATTAAAAAAATTATAATAATATAATTTATGAATTTTTTTGTTGTACCAGTTGTTGACTCCAAATATTGAAATAATACATGGAGATGTCGAGATTTTTTTTAAAAGAGACATTTTTAGTTTATGATTACACCTTCTTTCCCTTGTAATTAATTTGAAAGAGAATGATAAGTAATAAGATTGAATTATGTTGTGTGTTCAACCAAGTTTTGTTAGAATTTTTTGTCCAACCAAAAAATAAGACAATAGTGAGAGAATAAATATTAATTGGTCCCTACTTATGTAGCATGTGGTTCATTAGTTATGTCTAAACACACCTATGAGAAGGTTCACCATAACTTGTCCACTGAGACTTCACATGCTAAAAGGAAATATATACTTATAGAAGGGAGGTTTTTTAAATCAACTAACATCTTGAAAAGATACTTTCAAAACCCCTAACCATCCCTTCCATTTTTATCTTAATTTCAACAATTTTCGTGTGCATTCAAACTTTCTAATAGAATGCTAAAAATATAAATTAATCTCTTCCAACTTCAAACCATCTTAAATAATCATAAATTTATAAGACATTATCAATTAAAGAAATAATGATATTTGAGTCTTTGATTAAGATTAGATTTTAATAAGCGTACCGCTCTAATAATTCTTTGAGTATATACTATAACGAATCTAAACGAAAAATTCTAATAACGATTACAAAACTCATAAAGTATTATTTTATTTATTAAAAAAATAAAGAAATAAAGCAATATATAAAAAGAATACATATCATCATCAAATCAAAATTTTCTACAGTAAAATTTTAAATTTGATTGCATAGGATAAAGTTTCAAGTCATTAGTGAATGTACACATTTTATTAAATATTTATTATATTTATCCCACTCAATAATAATGTATTACCAATTTGGGTTTAGGTTCAATTTTTAGTTTTCAAAATAAGGGTAATCAAAAAGCTTTTCCTAATACAATATCGAGGCAAAGGCACTATCCATACAGTAGTCATCTATTTCACATTTGCAGACCTAGTATTATATAAAGACAGTTGAAGCTCCCTTCCTTTCACTTGCGCTCTTTATCTCTTTCAGCTTCATTGCTTACTTCTTCTCCTTTATTTACTTTCACACTCAAATCTCAATAATAATAATAATAATAATGGCCCTCAAGTTGTACGGGGCAGCCATGTCCCCCTGCACCTCTCGTGTGATGACCTGTTTGCATGAAAAAGAAGCTGATTTCGAGCTCATTCCAATCGACCTTTTTGCCGGTGAACACAAGCAGCTTCCTTTCCTAGCCAAGAACGTAAACCCGCCGTTATTCTTTTATTTTATTCACTATATATTACAAGCATTTGATAATTGCTTAGAGTTTTCATGGCTTCTTTTTAATTTTGTGATATATATTTTGCAGCCCTTTGGTCAGATTCCAGCGTTAGAAGATGGCGATCTCAGTCTTTTTGGTAGGCTGCTGTTATCACTTTCTGATCCAAATATTTGATAGAAAAAAAATAAACACTTGTTTTGATCATTTTTTTTTGTAATGTTTATTTACATCAGAATCTAGAGCCATCTCAGCATACGTGGCTGAAAAGTATAAGGAAGCAGGCCATGATCTAATCAGGTACCAAAGCCTAAAAGAAGCGGCTGAGGTGAAAGTGTGGGTGGAGGTGGAATCCCAGCAATACCATCCCGCAATTTCCCCGATCATATTCCAGTTCTTTGCGGCACCTCTGCAGGGAAAAGCCCCCGATCAAGCAATCATCGATGAAAACTTGGAGAAGCTAGGCAAAGTGCTGGACGTATACGAGGAGAAACTGAGCCGCACCAAGTACCTTGCGGGTGATTTCTACAGCTTGGCCGATTTGTTCCACTTGTCTTTCACTTACTATTTCATGAAAACCCCTTGTGCTAACCTGATAAATGAGCGTCCACATGTTAAGGCTTGGTGGGAAGATATTTCCTCCAGGCCTGCTTTCCAGAAGGTGGCTTCAGCCATGACTTTCGGCGAGAAGGGGAACTAAACTGATCATCAAAGGGTTAACTTTTTTTTTAATTATTATGAAATTTTAAACAAGTTTTGGTATTGTTGGGACTTAGGGGTTGGTTGTTTTCACTTGATTGTTATGAAAATTTATAATAATTTCAAAATGTGATGCTTGTGCGTTTCTCTCTGGCCCTGATTACTATACTAATATCAATGTGACAATATATGCAGAAGATTCTGAGCTCATTGACTGTATATTAAACTGCTAATTATAGAGAACTTTGTTTGATATATTATGGGAGATTGTGATGCAATTATATCGAGGTGATCTGGCGTAACCCATGATGTTATTCATACGCTTCAGGAATTTTAAAATGAAAAATCTATATACATATCATAATGCATACACTTGTGAAAGTGAAACCACGTGTCTTGATTGTTCATCTGAATTTCTGCTATATATAATTAAACCCTCTATATATAATCCATAAAATCTACTTTCACGTTCATCATGTTTATATATAGAGTTCCCATTGCAAATCTGCTGTTTTGTCTCCCATTCAGAAAGGTGTGGAGTTAATCCACTTTTCAATTATACATTACTGCGTTCTTTCCCTTCCATTTGACATAAGAAAATCTTTGCTTGCGGCTCTTCGGTGCTAGAAAATGGTGATCGAGTTTTGACAACTTTGTACTCTTTCCTACCTTAACTTTTTGTCCTTTTTTTAAAAAATTTCGTCGTCCAAATCGGCTGCTGTAAAAAATTTTCTATGGGAATGCACGGCTTTCTGTTTTGGCACTAATAAATTTGAAGTCGAAGTCGGGATGCAAAGCTCAGTTATTTTCATCTACAAAATTCAAAATTAACAACTTGTCTAATTATACATGCTTTTGTCATCATTCATGTTTTCATTACATCAACGTTTTTTCTACCCTTAATGAGTTTACACAAGGCGGAATATTAATTACTTAATTTACTTTAGTGGATATCTTGAAAAAAGTTATTTTTTATTAGAGATAGTAAAGCAATGAATCAAAATGAGATAAAAACTGTTATAAAAAATCATTTTGATGATTAGATAATTGAAGCTTATTGACATATCCCAAAAATTACTAGTGTTGAGGTTGAACTTTGAGTTTTAAGAGAAAATTTATTGGGAACTTAAAATTACTCATCTAAAGATTGAAATGGATGCCATTACAATTATGCATTTTATGACCATCGATAAAGTCTCTAATATTTACTTATCCTCTTTAATTGTTGAGTGCCGGATGCTCCTCCACAATATAATTTTTAAGTCACTCAAACATATCTTTCGGGAAGAAAATAAATGTGTTGATACACTAGTTCGATTTGGGAATAACTTTCAGTTTAATTTGTCTACATGTTAATTTATTTTGGTTGTGTAAGACTCCCCTAGTAGCTTAATTTCTGTATTTGCTAATGATAAGCATGATAATACCTTGTATCGGATAATATTTTAATTTGATTTAATGGTAATGGATTAAAAAAACCAGGAGGAAAACAATGGTACTTTTGATCTCATTATATAATATATGCACCGAAATCTAAAAGAAGCTTTGCATTGTTATGTCAAAGACAAAGACTCAAATGTGGATGGAGATTGAACCCAACAGCTTAACTCTGCAACCTTCACCTAAGTTTTTATTAAGTGGTGGTTGTGTTTTGAAATTAGTCGAGTGGACCACGTTCATAATGTCGAAAACTCAACCTGAAATGTGGTAAAATTGCTGTCACAATGCATGGGGTGGAGTTCAATGGCTGAGGCAGAGCTGGCTGATCATAAAATATTGAGTTTGAGCTAGTTCCCATTATTTGTCTAAGGCCGGAAAGCAGAAAAACGAAAGCATTATTGATTAGTTTCTAGGAAAATGAGCATTAATTTCATGAATGCTCTCACTTTCTCAGCATCATCCCATTTCCCCATCTCTGCATACAAATTGAACAACACAATAAAGTAAGCGTTGATAGCTGGCTCCAACTCCGCAAGTTTCTTAGCACCAATCTCACTGCATTCCAAATTCCCATATGCTCTACGAGCAGCAAGCAGAATTGTTGTAAGAATAGGATAGAATTTTCAGTTTAACTGATTTTATCGTTATAAAATAAAAAAAAATATAGTAAAAAAGAAACTAGGAGAAAACAAGAATAAATAATAATAACATAAACATTCAATTTGTAAATTATAATAAATAAAATTAAATATTTAAAATAACTTAAATTCGGTTCAAAAGATTTTATAATCGTTTTTTTATCCGATTTGACCAATTTTTTATCGATTCCATTTTCTTTTGATTTTAAAATATCGATTAAATCGGTTGGACAGATTATCAATTCTTAATTCAAGTGAGAAAATCACCACAAGCATTAATATTGATCCCGGATAGACCCCTATGCTCAAACAGGCATACCCGGATAAATCTAAACCCCCCAACGTGCCAAGAGATCAATGTATTATGCATAATGTTTTTTAGACCAGGCAAAAATCCAAACTTCCCTTGAACTAAACAAGCATAAAGCAGCCCAGCTAAAGTTACATCATCATTCTTAAAGCCTTCTTGTTTCGTTCTATTAATCAAACCACCAGACCAAAACCGTTCCACTTATATTGAAGGGTCAGCACATTAGTGTGAATTTATTGGAAGAAACCACAGAAGTGGGTCAAGCAAAATGGGTAGCTTTCAAAGGTAAAGGAAATAAGTTCTAACATCTTATGTTATTTAACAGTGGTTGTTGGGCTGAGAGCAAAAATTGAAAAATAAAGTGAAGAAAATTGCGCATCCGGGAAATCGAACCCCGGTCAGTACCGTGGGAGGGTACTATGATACCACTACACTAGATGCGCTGGACTGCCCAATATTATCATACTTATTTATATAACTATAAAAATTAGTCGTTTTTTAATAGAGAAGGTAACCAGACCTGCGTAGGAAACAAGAGGTTCATTCAGAGGTTGAAGAAGAAAGGAAAAATGTAGAGGGAAAATGATAATAGTAGGGTTAACCGGAGGGTCGCATTGGTGAAGTCTACAGTTGCTTCCATGTTATTTTATCCATAGTAATTAGTTTTGGTTTTGCAGGATGCGTTGAAGAGGGGCACAGGCGGGTACAAAAAGGTGGTGGCTGCATTCGGGCCGGACATTTAACAAGGTGATAGTCAAGTTGATGGTTTGAAGTTGGGCCAAATTGTCTTCTCTGATGACTCCGAACGTCAACTCCTTAGTCGATAAATGTTCTGTAATTTTCTCGTTTTGACGGGCTGGCCAGCTTAACATTGGGAATAGCCTTTCCAAGCAATGCTTATCTACTATTATACTACTGTTGTAGTCTACTAGTCTTGGAGGTGGAACCTTTACCATCAAAAAGTCTAATCGACCTTTTAGTGTAAAGTTTGTTCTTATTTAGGTTGCTTAAATACTTGGCATACTCAAGTCATCCCATATGACCATTATCATTTACCTTGTTGTGAAACTGTGGATTCCTTTGATTTGGAAATGTGGTTAAAGTTTGTTCTAGCATCGTTTTAGAAATTCTGAAGCTTTGGATAGAAGGGTATAAGGTAATCGTTCTTGATATTCCACTATTGTTTGAGGCCAAGATGGATAAGTGGACGAAACCCATTGTTATTGTATGGGTTGATCCTACCGTGTTGAAAAATAGCCAACCATGTTGCTATTATGTTTTTGTTAAAGTACATGCTACTATGATGATTTTGTTTAGTGTATACAACTTGTATGCATGCTGCAGCAATTGTGCATGTTGCAGCAACATATTTTCTGTTTTAGTTGCAATGTAATTTAGTTTGGTTGAAAATGAACTTTGATGTTGATATTCTGATGGGATGATTGAGTTGATAAGTCAGCTTATCCATGTGTACAAGCAATGTTTTAATAGTCCCAATGCTGATTAGTGGGGTTAGTTGAATATTTGGTGATGTATTTTGACTATAAATGTATTGTTTTCATATTAAATGAGCAAGCATATCAGTTGTGTAAAGCAGATTGCTTCCTTGCTGCACGTTTGTGAGCAAGTAAATTGTTCTTTATTTTTTCCTCCTTTGTTCTCTGTATTGTTCTCTTCTTTTGCTGCTGTCAAAAACCCATCATACCGCTTCGAAGACTCGTGGGAAGAGATAATTCAACAGAGGAGGATGCCAGGAATAGGATCAATGCTCAGATGTCTCTAGATTCAAAGAGGACACTAGCAGACATGGTGATAGATAACACTAGATCACTTCACGACTTGCAGGAAAGGTTTGCCCTTGACATGGATTGAGTTGTGGCTTTCAAGGGAGGGAGCTTTGTCAGCAGCAAGATATACAATAGTTGTACTTGGTGGCTAATTTCACTTAACTGTATTGGTCGCTTGTTTTGTATGGATAATCATTGTCGAAACCATTTTTTGAAAACGGGGAATCGACTAGGATTTTGAAAACGAAAATAAAAATGGGAGTCGCCACCGATCTTTATTAGGTGTGATCGGATCACCTTTGTTTTAATAAAACGTTTTGGTTTACTAAAACGGTGTTTTTGGTCTACGAAATTCGAGAAAATGGGTTCGGGAGTCGGTTACGTGCGAGGAAGGATTAGCACCCTCGTCACGCCCAAAATTGGTACCGAATTGATTAATTAGTGTCTTAATGTCGAAAGTCGAGAATGAATTTAAAATACAATCATTTTTATTAGTCTTAAAAAAACAATGCTTGAATTAAATCAAGGCGACTGTTAAAGATTTCCTCGTCTCGAGATATCGGAGTAATCACATCCCGTAAGTTAGGACACGATACCTTGAACTCCCGAGCGCAAGTTTGTCTTTAATTTTTATTGAAATTTCATGCATTTTGAAATCTAAAAGGATATTAGGCCACTTAGGTTTGACGAGAAAATTGACACATCGTAAGTTAGGGCACGATTTCTCGAATTTTCCAAGCGCGAAATATTGCCTTATTTTGAAAGATTTTCGCTTTTGAATAATCACGAGTGTAACACTCAAAGGCGTACATTGATTTAGTTTGAAATAGAATGAAGCAATCTAAGTTGGATAAATATGTTGGGATTTAATTCACAATGCGATGACATAAAATAAAAATATAGTAATGAGCTTGGAATAATAATACATGAATAAAATATTACACGAGTGAATGACAATAATATGAAAATACAAATAAACGAATCATAGTACGCACAATGGCAATAATCACACAACATACATCATTTAAACATTAACGTTAATAATAAAAGAAAAATGAAATAAATAATACGCAAAACAATTTAAAGTAAATAATGATTTAAAATAAAATAAAAAATAAATAAAAACAATCCAAAATAATAATAAAAATGTTTAAAATAAACAAAATAAAATATTTTAAATGGATAATATATAAAAAGATTTATACTAAGTAATATATAAACATTTAAACTATATAATATACATACAAAAATTTGAAAATAAATAATACATATATATATTCAAAAAAACAAATAATGTATAAAAGATTTAAGAATAAGTAATATGCAAAAGAGGAAATTTATACAAATAATATATGAGACGGTTTAAAGAAAAATGACAAATAATAATAATAATAATAATAATAATAATAATAATAATAATAATAATAGTAAGAATAATATGTTAATAATAATGCAAGAATAATAATAAAATAGAAAGAATAATAATAATAATAATAATAATAATAATAATAATAATAATAATAACAAGGTAGAAAATAATAATATTAATTAAGAATAATAAAGTTTGAAGTTATAAAAGAGTATAAATAAGTAAATAATAATAATAATATAATAATAGTAATAAAAATGATATTAATAATATTAATAGTAATAACACAATAGTATTAAAGTAAAAATAATAATACTACATTGATATGAATAATATATTAATACAAGAGGAAATATAAAGTATAATGATAAAAATAATTAATTTAATAATAAAGTAGTCAAAATGACTAAAAGGACTAAAATCAAATTAAAAGCAGAGTTTTGGGGCCAAATCAGGAATAAATAAGAGTAAAAGGACCAAATTGTGGTACGCAAAAGAAATGGAGGGACCCAAAGAGCAAAATTCCCTCCCCGTCCAAAGCGCGAGCATGAGGGGATCAAAATGTAAATTAAAAAAATTAACGGGCCAAATTAACAAAAAAAGAAAATAAAACTTGATTGTAAAACATAGAAAAAGCGGAAGGACCGTGCGCGTAAATACCCCATTTTCAAAAAAACACGCGGATCCACGAGGTTGGAGCGGTCAAGTCGTGCGCTGGTCGGCCTAAGCGGTACCGTTTTGAGGCCATTGAAACAGCCCTAAACGGCGCGTTTTGGGTCTTTATAAAAGCAACATTTTTTTTTTTTTTTTTATTCATTTCTGTTACCATCCTAAAAAAAAAAAAAGAAAAGAAAATCTCCCCTCTTTTCCTCTCAATTCTCTCTACTCTCTCTGGGAAGAACCAGTTCCGGTGAAGGGGACGTTGTCGCCACCGTGCGACGCGTGATGTCAGTGGTACTGTGAACATGGATTTTTCAGCCCCGTTCGAGTCGTTTTGAAGGCCTAGCCTTCTTGGCTAGAAAAAAACGCGAAAGAAAAGGGTCCATCGATCCCTTTTAGCCCGATTTCGACTTTGGAGGGGGAGTAGGACGCTCGGGGGACGATTCAGTACCTTTCCTTCCTTTATTCTTTATTTCATTTGTAAAAAAAAAAATTAAAATAATAAATAAATAAAAAGGCGTAGATAAAAATAAAACCAAAAAAATGAAATCAACCTTTAAGGCTTCTATTCTCGTTTTTATTTACGATGTTCGTAAAAAAAATACATATGATTCATTTCGATTTTTATAACCGATTTACAAAGATCCGCTTTTTTTTTTCTATTTTGTTTTTTCTCTGTTGTTTTTGTCGTTTCTCTCTTCGTTTTTTTGTTGTTGCGTGTTTTCCTTGTCCTTGCAGTGTCGAGGCGCGGCGGGGCGCGGTGGCGAGGCGTGGTAATTTCTTTGGTGGAGGGAGACGAAAGGTCGGCGGTGATTTTGTTTGAGCTGCTTTGCTTTTCTTTTTTTTTTAATGGGCTAGGGTTTGAATTTTGGGCTTAGTGGGCTGTAATTAATTTGGGTCAAAAGGGTTGGTTTAATTTTGTAAATGGACATTGTTGTTGTTTTATTATTTTGGACTATTAAATTATTTTGGTTTGGGTTTTAATCTGAGCCAAAATTGGCTATTACAGCTGCCCCTCTTTGCTCGTTGTCGTGTAACGAGAATGGAGCAAAGACTTCAAAAGGGCCAATTTTGCCTAGTCTCGCCGAATCTTGACTTCTTTGGTGCTTCTGTTCTTCGAGTAGCCTCATTCCATCCCACTATATCTTCAGGGGTATAAGGATTGTTGCTTCGATTCACTCCACTGCAACTTCAGGGAGACAAGAATCGTAATTTCAAGCACCTTACTTTGCAACTCGTGGGGATAAGGTTTGTAGTTTCAATCTGCTCTACTGCAACTTCAGAGAGATAAGATTTGCCATCTTCAGTCAACTTCCACTGCAACTTCAGGGGAATAAGACTTGTATCTTCAACCTGCTCCACTGCAACTTTAGGGAGATAAGATTAATGGTTTGTAGTCGTAATCTATTCCACTGCAACTTCAGGAAAATAAGACTTGCTATCTTCAATCTGCTCCACTGCAACTTCAGGGAGATAAGACTTGTATTTTCAATCTGCTCCACTGCAACTTCAGGGAGATAAGACTTGTATTTTCAACCTGCTCTACTGCAACTTCAGAGAGATAAGGTTTGATGTGATCTGCTCTACTGCAACTTCAGAGAGATAAGATCTAATTTATAGCTTCAATCTGTTCCACTGCAACTTCAGGGAAATAAGATTTTCTATCTTTAGTCTGTTCCACTGCAACTTCAGGGAGATAAGACTAGTCATGGTGACTTCAATCTGCCCCACTTCAACTTCAGGGGGATAAGATTTGTTTATTTTTAACCTGCTCCACTGCAACTTCAGGGAGATACGGTTTGTGGCTTTATTCACTCCAAAGTAATTTCAGGGAGAAGAGATTTGTAGCTTCGATCTACTCCGCTGGAACTTCAAAGAAGTAAGAATTGTGGCTCCAATGTAATCTCAAGGGGAAGGGATTTGTAGCTTCGACCTACTCTGCTGGAACTTTAAGGAGATGAGAATTGATCCTCAATGTAATTTCAGAGAGAAGGGATTTGTAGCTTCGACCTACTCCACTGAAGTTTCAACGAGACAAGAATTCATGGAGAAGAGATTCGTAGCTTCGATCTTCTCTATTGGAACTTCAAGGATATAAGAATTCAGAGAGAAGAGATTTGTAGCTTCGATCTTCTCTACTGAAATTTCAAGGAAATGAGGATTTCAGGGAGAAGGGATTTGTAGCTTCGACCTACTCTGTTGGGACCTCAAAGGGATAAGAATTCAGAGAGAAGAGATTTGTAGCTTTGATCTTCTCTACTGAAATTTCAAGGAAATGAGGATTTCAGGGAGAAGGGATTTGTAGCTTCGTCTTACTCCGTTGGGACCTCAAAGGGATAAGAATTCAGGGAGAAGAGATTTGTAGCTTCGATCTTCTCTACTGAAACTTCAAGGGAATGAAAACTGGTAATTTCAAACTGCTCCGCTGTATCTTCAAGGAGACGAGGTTGGTGGCTTAAATCTACTCTGCTGCTTCATGGAGATAAGATTCGTCGTTTTCGATCTGCTCCACTACTGCTTAGGGAGAAAAGATCTGTAATCTTCAGTCTACTCCACTGACGCTTCAAAGAGATGAAGCTGATGGCTTAAATCTACTCCGCTGCTTCATGGAGATAAGATTCATCGTTTTCGATCTGCTCCACTACTGCTTAGGGAGACAAGATCCGTAATCTTCAGTCTACTCCACTGACGCTTCAGGGAGATGAGGCTGATGGCTTAAATCTACTCCGCTGCTTCATAGAGATAAGATTCACTGTGGTGATTTCAATCCTTCCCACTGCATCTTCAGGAGTGTAGGATTTTTTGCATCTCTGGTCTGTTACGCAATTCTTTGGGAAATACGACCTGTAGAGTGTATTTCATGGGCCTATTTATGTCAAATGACTAGGATGTCATGATCAGAATAAATCAGATGCTCCTAATTAGATGTGTCTGAATGGACGACATTTGTATGAATGCATAATGTCGTGAGAATGATCCCTTTTTTAAATGTATAATGATTAGGATGCAATGATCGGAATGAATCAAATGCTCCTAACTAAATGATATTATGGATGACATTTGCATGAATGTAGAATGTCATGAGAATGATCCTTTTTAATATTTAAGGCGTCATTGCTCGTTGTCCATCAGCATTTTATTGCTGACGTATTACGCTGCTATCTCGCTCGGCTGGTACCTTTGCCGAAAAGCTTAAAGAAACGATCATATTTTGCTCGAATGACTTGTCCCAATGTAACTTCAAGGTCTATTTCATGGTACCTCTGGGACTTTAAGGCTTATACCATCTTTAGACCCTCTCACTGCAATTCAGGGGGGTATAGGATCTGTGTCATCTTCAATCCATCCCACTGCGACTCAGGGGTATAGAATTTGTAACTTATTCAATCAATTTGGTCTGCTACACCTTCCATTCCCTGGGTGTCATGACCAGATGTGTATGCATGATATTTGCATGGATGCAGAATATCATTTTTTCTTGAGAATGATTCCCCTTTTACACTTGGGTTAACATTGACCATTATTTGTCGAGGTTGTGTCACCGATGAAATGTCTCGTCTTTTTGTTCAACCAATAAAAAGTCCAAAGAGATAATCATCTTTCTTCAATATTTCCAAGCCTTAGGCTTGGTGAGTTCTAAACAACAGTCCTGTTTCAGGTTCCTGTATTATTTAGAAGCTTCCAAAGTAATATGCGAAACTCCTTTTACGAAAGTATTATTAGTCCACTAATCGTTATTTCAATGCAAAATGCTTGAAAAATATCATAACAATGGACTGGAAGGAAATTAATTGAGAGCAAAGCTCGAAATGAATGAATTAATCAAGATATCAAATTTTGAAAAAGCATAAAATGAGAATGAATTAATCAAGATAACAAATGAAATTTATTGGGAGTGTATCTTGAAAAGATTAAAGTAATCAAAGATAGCAAATTCAATATGGGTAAGATGAAAACTAGGTGCCCCAGATATCGCAGCCTGAGCTTCTCCGTACGAACCTCTTGAGGACCATTTTGAGCTCAATATGTGTTTAGGGGATCTAGAGTACTCTGTTGATGCCCCAAGACGTAACATCTCTCCTTCTTGTTAATTCGGAGAAAGCGAGACTACCGCATGCCCTATTTTCAATCAAAATTTGAGCTGCCCTTTTCGGGTTTTCAACTCAAATCCCCTTTGGTCTCAAAGTGCCCTTTGCGGGTTTTCGCCTCGGCCTCTCCTTTTCCTTTTCTTTTTCTCCCTTTTGTTTTTCTTTTTTTGTGTTTTTTTTTTTGGAAAACTTTTTATTGAATCTGAATTCAACGGATTAGGCAGGTCCTTGCCATCCATCTCGGTCAATATCCATGCTTCCCCAGAACATGCCTTCTTTGTTGCATAAGGTCCTTCCCAGTTTGGCATCCACTTTCTTCTGAAGTCCCTTTTGCATGGGAAAAATCTTATTCAGAGCCCTATCGTAAAATTTTCTAAGGCGAACCTTTTTTGTTGTAAGCTCGCATCATCTGACCGTGACAGATAGCTTTTAACATTTTCTCTTCAAATTCAACTAAGCATATCGGGATTAAATCCATTCTACCTCTTCCAACTTCAGTTCTGACAAGACTCGAAAAAAAAGAATGTCGACTTCAATAGACAAAATGCTTTTATTCCACAAACTAAGGCATTGCTCCAGCGAAGGTCTTGGCCAATGTTTGATAAGCATAGAGGGTAAATGTAACTTCTTTAAGCCAATATTTACAAGTCTAGGTGATCTTCCTAATGATCCTTATTTTGTTGCTTTTATTTTTTTTATTTTTTTTCTCTTTTTACTTTTGTTTTTTCTCTCTGGCTGCCTTTGCTGCACTGTGATGTGGCACCTGATCTTTGAACAGACCGCAAACTTTTGGCATTATGCGGTTAAATGTGATCTTTTTGACCCTTTTTTTGTCGATATTCTTTCTTTCTTTTTCTCTTTTTGTGTTCTGATGACTATTGACTTTGTAATATTGGCCTACGAAGCTACTTCCACCCACTTAGTGAAATAATCAATGCCTGCTAGAAGCTGACGAGATCGTTCCAATAAACTTCATGCCCCACATAGATATGGTCTACGAAGAAATGAATGAGGCACATGAATCTTGTCTTCATAAATTTGGCATTTATGGCAAAACTGATGCAATCCCTTTCTATGATGGACCAGCAGAATCTGAATCTCATGATTAGCTTGGCTATCGTAAAATCATTAGCATGTGATCTTCAAATACCCTTATAGACCTCTTCTAGGATTTCCTTAGCCTTAACAGCATACCCACGTCTCAGTAGCTCAGGCGTGTCTTGATATGATCATGTGAAAACGTCTTTGAAATGATGTCTCACCTTATTTTTGTGGTGAGCTAGGCTCTCTTTCCTAGGCTCGCAATGTCCACTGACCCTTTGTAAGGTAGGATCTATTTTTCATCTTGTTCTAACATCCTTAACAAATCAGGAGATATGTTACAGTCTCTGTCATCTTCAAAGTTTTGAGATCCCCCTAGACACATATCTTGCTCAAAAGTAGATTCTAAGTCAGTAGCAGCGTCGCTCATGTCATTGATATCTAGGGACCTGTTGTAGGTATGAAGAAATATTCAAAGAACAAATGAATCTAAGAATAATTATTTGTGTGGTATGAACATGAATGAAATAAAGGAACAAAAGAATATTTGCTCAAAGTGAGACACAAAAATGCATTTTTATTGAAAATATAGATTTTGAACATAAGCTTATTTCACAAAAAGGTTCTTATTGCTCCTAGGCTTAGAGCAATAAGCGTGTTTTGGACATTACTTCGAATTAGCTCTAAAAATACAGGGATTTCTTCCACAGTCCCATTGTTCAAAACACTCCTAAGTATGTAAAGGCAGAAGCTTGGAAAAGTCTATTCCCGGTTCCCTCTTTAGATACGGCGTTAATGTTCAGATCGCCCGATATTCCTTCCGGGCTTTTGACCTCTTCAAGGGATTTTAGCTCTTTTGATTAATAAGGTTTTTTTTTGTGTGAAATTTAGTGCATGCAATGCAATGCAATGTAAATGCATGAAATGAATGCAAAAAGAAAGAGAGGCGTTGATTATGGATTCAATTCCATTAGAACAACTTTTCTAGAAAACAAATTTCTTTACATAAAACAGATTACATATACGACCTTACCCTCGTACTCCCGGTGAAGACATCGATATTCTCCTTCATATCCGGACGCTATGGTCGAATCTTGCTAATTTTCCCAAAGATGTCTCTATTGTCTCCTTTTTTGCTTGATCCGTGTCGCGACCCATTACTCACTTATCCCCGCAATGCTCATTAACTCCTTTTAAAAGAGTTGAGACGTGACGGCTCTCGAATAATCCTTGTTTGAATCCTCGGGCAATGAAGCAAAGTCTTGTTTTCCTCCGCGAACTATCAGTCTTCTTTCGTTGTGTTTACTTGGACCCTATTCGGATGGCCATACTATATTTCACTATATCAAGAAGTTCGTTTTCCTATGACAAGTTCTTCTATTTAGCAATCGAATATGATACAACACCTCCTTTCTAAGATGATGCGATGCAATGCAATGCAATGCAATGCAATCATAAACAAAACAAAACATGTTAGCACAAGAAAAATAAACAACAAAATAGATTACCTAAATGGGTGACCACTAGGGTTTGGCGCGGTTCTACCTAAGGCGGGCTCTTAAGGCTTACTATATGCGGTTCGGTTCTAAAGTAAGGGTACTTGAACCAGCAGATACCTCGATCTTCACCCATTATAGGTTCATATAGACCGAGTTCAGTTCAGGGGGATACATTTCCCTATGGCCATGCGGAGATGAAAATCTCACGGAGACATAGGTACGGATGTATCCCAGAAGCAGTCCACTAGCCCATGCGGAGGTGAAAACCTCACGAAGGCATAGCTTCTCACTCCCACTTAAGAGGGTAAAATTGACCAATTGATATGATGCGATATGCAAAGATACATCAAAAGATTTAAACCACTAGAGCAAGTATATTATGAAGAAAACCATGAAAGTAAAGAATAACATGCAATGAAACAATCGTAATTTTAAACCAGATTTTCAAATTTCGACAAAAAGACAAAAATTAATCGATTTTTGGCTTGACTCTCTTATTACTCCCCAGTGGAGTCGCCAAGCTGTCGAAACCATTTTTTTGAAAATGGGGAATCAACTAGGGTTTTGAAAATAAAAATAAAAATGGGAGTCGCCACCGATCTTTATTAGGTGTGATCGGATCACCTTTATTTTAATAAAACGTTTTGGTTTACTAAAACGGTGTTTTTGGTCTACGAAATTCGAGAAAATGGGTTCGGGAGTCGGTTACGTGCGAGGAAGGATTAGCACCCTCGTCACGCCCAAAATTGGTACCGAATTGATTAATTAGTGTCTTAATGTCGAAAGTTGAAAACCGAGAATGAATTTAAAATACGATCCTTTTTATTAGTCTTAAAAAACAATGCTTGAATTAAATCAAGGCGACTGCTAAAGATTTCCTCGTCTCGAGATATCAGAGTAATCACATCCCGTAAGTTAGGACAAGATACCTTGAACTCCCGAGCGCAAGTTTGTCTTTAATTTTTATTGAAATTTCATGCATTTTGAAATCTAAAATGATATTAGGCCACTTAGGTTTGACGAGAAAATTGACACCCTATAAGTTAGGGCACGATTTCTCGAATTTTCCAAGCACGAAATATTGCCTTATTTTAAAAGATTTTCGCTTTTGGATAATCACGAGTGTAACACTCAAAGGCGTACATTGATTTAGTTTGAAATAGAAGGAAGCGATCTAAGTTGGATAAATATGTTGGGATTTAATTCACAATGCGATGACATGAAATAAAAATATAGTAATGAGCTTGGAATAATAATACATGAATAAAATATTACACGAGTGAATGACAATAATATGAAAATACAAATAAACGAATCATAGTACGCACAATGGCAATAATCACACAACATACATCATTTAAACATTAACGTTAATAATAAAAGAAAAATGAAATAAATAATATGCAAAACAATTTAAAGTAAATAATGATTTAAAATAAAATAATAAATAAATAAAAACAATCCAAAATAATAATAAAAATGTTTAAAATAAACAAAATAAAATATTTTAAATGGATAATATATAAAACGATTTATACTAAGTAATATATAAACATTTAAACTATATAATATACATACAAAAATTTGAAAATAAATAATACATATATATATTCAAAAAAAAAATAATGTATAAAAGATTTAAGAATAAGTAATATGCAAAAGAGGAAATTTATACAAATAATATATGAGACGGTTTAAAGAAAAATGACAAATAATAATAATTATAATAATAATAGTAGTAATAATAATAATAATAATAATAGTAAGAATAATATATTAATAATAATGCAATAATAATAAAATAGAAAGAATAATAATAATAATAACAAGGTAGAAAATAATAATAATATTAATTAAGAATAATAAAGTTTGAAGTTATAAAAGAGTATAAATAAGTAAATAATAATAATAATAATATAATAATAATAGTAATAAAAATGATATTAATAATATTAATAGTAATAACACAATAGTATTAAAGTAAAAATAATAATACTACATTGATATGAATAATATATTAATATAAGAGGAAATATAAAGTATAATGATAAAAATAATTAATTTAATAATAAAGTAGTCAAAATGACTAAAAGGACTAAAATCAAATTAAAAGCAGAGTTTTGGGGCCAAATCAGGAATAAATAAGAGTAAAAAGACCAAATTGTGGTACGCAAAAGAAGTGGAGGGACCCAAAGAGAAAAATTCCCTCCCGTCCAAAACGCGCAGCATGAGGGGGATCAAAATGTAAATTAAAAAAATTAACGGGCCAAATTAACAAAAAAGAAAATAAAACTTGATTGTAAAACATAGAAAAAGCGGAAGGACCGCGCGCGTAAATACCCCTTTTCAAAAAAACGCGGATCCTGAGGTTGGAGCGGGTCGGGTCGCGCGGGTCGGCCTAAACGGTGCCGTTTTGAGGCCATTGAAACAGGCCCTAAACGGCGCTGTTTTGGGTCTTTTATAAAAGCAATTTTTTTTTTTTTTTTATTCATTTCTGCTACCATCCTAAAAAAAAAAGAAAAAGAAAATCTCCCCCTCTTTTCCTCTCAATTCTCTCTACTCTCTCTGGGAAGAACCCAGATTCCGGTGAAGGGGACCGCTGTCGGGCCACCGTACGCGGTGGTCAGTGGTACGCGAACATGGGTTTTTCAGCCCCGTTTCGAGTCATTTTGAAGGCCTAGCCTTCTTGGCTAGAAAAACCCGAAAGAAAAGGGTCCATCGATCCCTTTTTAGCCCGATTTCGACACTGGAGCGGGGAGTTCCGACGATCGGGGGACGATTCAGGTACCTTTCCTTCCTTTATTCTTTATTTCATTTGTAAAAAAAAAATTAAAATAATAAATAATAATAAAAGAGGCAGTAGATAAAAATAAAACCAAAAAAATGAAATCAACCTTTAAGGCTTCTATTCTCGTTTTTTATTTCTGATGTTCGTAAAAAAAATACATATGATTCATTTCGGTTTTTATAACCGATTTACAAAGATCCACTTTTGTTTTTTTCTATTTTGTTTTTCTGTCGTTTTTGTCGTTTTTCTCTTCGTTTTTTGTTGTTGCGTGTTTTCCTTGTCCTTGCAGGTATCAGAGGCGCGTGGGCGGCGGTGGCAGAGACGTGGTGGCTGCTGGTGGAGGGAGACGAAAGGTCGGCGGCTGACTTTGTTTGAGCTGCTGTTTTTTCTTTTTTAATGGGCTAGGGTTTAAATTTTGGGCTTAGTAGGCTGTAATTAATTTGGGTCAAAAGGGTTGGTTTAATTTTGTAAATGGACATTGTTGTTGTTTTATTATTTTGGTTTGGGTTTTAATCTGGGCCAAAATTGGCTATTACAATCATGATTGACTTATTTATTTTTTGAATTTTGGATAATCATGATTTATGTATGGCCATTACAGGATTGGAATGTTAGTTTTTTCAATGAGGTACTTTGTTTTTCTTTTTTTGAAATGAATACTATAAAATTAATTAATTGCAAAGAGAAGTACAATCAAGACTAACAATATGCAGAACTACCCTGGGCACTTCATCTACGCAATACAACGGATCACTAAGATCAAGGCCACATTTTGCAAGATAGTGTGAGCCACTTGGTTACCATCATGAGGAGAGTATTCATAAATACAAGAGACAAAACGTTTCTCCTTCAATTTACAATTTCTATGTGCTATGCCCATTTCTGAAGGGTCCCTAGGACCCTTGCTTCAGACGTTCAATTATCACGGCCTCTTCTTCTTCAACCATTATCTGCCTAAAGCCAAGATCGCTAGTGAACTGCGAAGCATGAAAGCATGCGCAAGCCTCAACCATTTCTAGAGGGGACATATAAGGGAAAGGAACCATAACAGAATCCAACACCTCTCTGTTAAAGTTTCGCACCACAAATCCAGAGTGATGGGTGCCGAATCCATCGTTAATAAAGCTTAAACCTAAACATAATATAAAAATCGCAAATATAGCATATAAGGTAAATTCCACAGATATTGATTTGGTTGAGTTCGAATTTCTCAGAATTAAGACACTTGTGGACAGTTTCATGCCCACTAATCTTGCAGTCCTGCCTAAAATAAAAAGTGATTAAAGTATCATAAAATTAAATAAATAAAAATCGAAAAAACAGTGACATAGTAAATAAAAGGTGATTTCAAAATTAAATAGAATAAATCAAACTAATAACAATTTCAATTTTGGATGCCACATCGGCCTTGATTTCAAAATTAATCACAGATTATATATGTCTTCTCACTTATTAATAAGGCGGTTATAATAATCAAGAAATAATTTCAAGCCACTGATCTTTACTTAATCGTAAATTAATCGTGGAAACAACTTTATAATTAACCCTTATCAAGTGAATAAATTTAAAAATAACTTTCATGATTTAATTAAAAATCTACCATTGATTTTAAAACAACCATAATTGCTTATTTAATTGTCTTTCAATTTTCATAATTGCTTATTTAATTTTTCAATACAATATAGAACTATCCCATAAATATATGTTTCTAGATTGCTTACATTTAAAATTTTTATTTATTCATTAATTTTTTATAATATTTGAACTTATATGTTGAATTTCTATTATGATTCAAGTAATGGTTTTTTTTGTTGTTGTACATATTTACATTTTAAGAGAAATAATTGATTATATTCAAAATTAAAATTTTAATTATGTTTTTAATATATCTTAAGTTTTCCATAAAAAATATTTTTAGAATAATATAAAAAATTTAATAATAATAGTGTGCAACCCAATTTATAAGTAATTTTTTAAAGAGTTTTTAGAAGGGATAAATATCAAAACTATACATAAACTTTAATTCAACGTGCAATCTCATACATGAATTTTGATTTTGTGCGATTTTATACATGAAATTTTGATTTGATTCAATTTTAAAAAATCACTAAGAACATTGTTGAATTAGCACCAATTTACGTTTGAAATTATATAACAAATAATTATATTAATTCAATAAATAAATAAATATATGTATTCATTTCTTTATTAAATCAGATGCTTAATTTTTTTAATAAAATAAAATATGTTAATTAAATAGTTTTAAATTTATATTAGAAATAGTATTTTAAATACAAATTATGAAAAGTATTTTATTTTAAAAATATTTAATAAAAAAATTTAGGAATTTTTTTATTACTAAATATTAGAAAGCATTTTTTGTATTAAAATTTATTAATTATAGGTTTTAAAAAAAATATGAAAGTAGCGAGAACAAGTTAATCTTTAAAGTTGAAAGAAGAGCGATGTTGGAAGGATTATTCTTATCTTGGGATAAAGGGTTTCGGAAAGTTGAAGTTAAGTGTGATAATGCTTTGTTCGTTGAATTACTTTTGTTTGGTGGAGGAGCTAGTAGTAGTTTAGTGGAACTACGGCTGTTACATCAAGTTTTGCGTCGGAAATGGGAGATTTATATCCGACATATCCCAAGGTGTTGCTGATCACATGACTAAAAGTGCTGATACAGGTAGTTCTTTGATACGTTTATTTAGATCCCCACCGGCCTCGGTCATGAACTTGTTGGGAAGAGATCGCAACATGTCTATTTCTTCTTGATTATGGTTTTATCTAATGTAATCGCTTAATGCTGTCATTTTCTAAAAAGAACGAAAGAAAGTATATTGTTAAAAAATATCTTTTTAATTTTTTTTTCAAAAACAGATTTTCAATAGTTTTAAAATTTTATTTTACATTAAAAAGTTTGTTATCAATATTTAATAATTAGTCCTGCTTACTATTTTAAATTATTTAAAAAATTAGTCTAATTAAAAATTTATATTAATATAAATTTATTCAGAGAATTAATTAAATATAATATAGTAATTGATTTTAACGGTAAAAGTCTAATCATTATTTTTTAATTAAAGTCAAATTAATTATATTTTTAATTATATTTATTAATTATTTGGATGCATGTCCCTCAAAATTTGACGTTTTCTAAATTTTTAAGAATTTTTTACTTTTAAATATTGTTGCAATTTTAATTATATATATATATATATTTAAAATTTTAACAAAAAATTATTATATATTTAAAGGCTAATATTAATTTGCCCCTGAACTTGTTTAAAAGTACCTAGTTGGTACTTAAACTTTTTTTTATCTAGTTGGTATTTGAACTTGCATTCCATCATCCAGTTTGATACCTCTGCATTAACACTGTTAGTTTGTGCTGACATGACACTGATGGCCAATCCTATAATGACGTGGCAGCTTCTCAATATGACATGTGGTGGATATAAATTAAAAAATTAAAAATCTTTTAAAAGTATAAATTAAAGTTAAAAAGTATAATTTTTTGGACAAATTCAAGTACTAACTAGATATTTTTAGATAAATTTAGGGGCAAACTACGTGTTAATCCTTTAAAAATTAATGTTGTTAATAAATTAAAACAATATGAATCACAAAATACAAGTTGAGATAATAAAATTGAAGTACCAACTACATACTAGTGTCATAGACTTAGGATTTTCGCCTCACAATCCGTGCGGCCTTAGGTAGTTCATTGCTCCAAATATGCCTAAGTCAGCCTAACTCCCACAATATGAAGATTCAACAGAATTCCTCCACAAAAACCAACTCAAACGAAAGCAACTCAAAGGGAGACGATGATTAACGAAGAATGAAATAAGAACAAGCCACAGAAAAATAAGAACACAAGAGAGAGAGAAATTTGAGTGAATGCTCTCAAGAATTCTTATTGCTAAAAAAAACTCAAGTGATTTACAATGAGGGGAGATGCCTCTATTTATAGTTGAGCCTCCCCAAATCCAACGGTACAGATCAAGTACATCAACGGCTAAGATTAAAGGGTATCTACAAATTAAATCTCTAAGATTACAAAATCATATCTTCTAAGATTACATATCATATCTAGGATTGTATATCTTCGAAGATCATGTTTCCATATCTGACAAGCTTGTAGATGGACCTTCAATCTCTTCAAGCAACGGGCCAGTCCGATTGAGCCAAATAACCTCCTTCCCTCTTGATGGATCGCCTTAATGTCTCATGGTTACAGGCTCCCATGCGCAACCCATGACATTCTCCCCCATCGAATCTACCGACGCCCTCGTTGCGTCCTCCATATGGTACCGATCTATCTTGTCTTGGAATTGCCACAAGGCTTCAGCGGGTTCCCAACTTGTCTCACTATCGGAAAATCCCTTCCATCAGACTAGATATTCATGCCGCGGTCGATAGTACTTCCGTCTGACCACACGATCCGCCTCGATGTTTTTGACCTCTCGATCATAGACGACTTTTACCCCCATTGGTGCTCGTTTGGACTTGCTTCGATTTCGGTCTTCTCCATCTTCATGGAATGGCTTAAGCATACTTACATGGAACACTGGATGGACTTTGAGTTTTCAGGCAGCTCAAGCTTGTAGGCCACCTTGCCTACCTTCTTCACAACTCGAAATGGCCCCTCATATCATCGCACAAGTCCCTTGTGCAAACCATCATGTCGCAAAATCAGGTGTAGTTTAGCAAGAACTGGGTCACTAACCTGAAATTGCACATCCCTTCGATTTTGATCCGCCCACTTCTTGTTGCGCTTACTCGCCTTATGTAGACAAGCTCTAGCTAGATCGTTTTGCTCTTGCCAATCTCTCGCGAATCGATAAGCTGTTGGATTCGGTCCCGCAAAACGAGTTACAACAACATTGGGTGTAAGTGGCTGTTGTCCCGTTACTATCTTAAACGGACTCTGGTTTGTCGCCCCACTTCGTTGTAAGTTGTACAAAAATTGAGCCACATCCAACAACTTCGGCCAATCCCTTTGTGTCACACTTACATAGTGCCAAAGATACGTCTCCAACAATGCATTCACTTGTTCGATTTGCCCATCGGTTTGGGGATGCATGATGGTGGAAAAGTCCAAGTCTGAGCCCATTAACTTGAACAACTCCATCCAAAATCGTCCCGTGAATCGCCCATCTCGATCACTGATGATAGACTGTGGTACTTCTCAATATTTCACCACATCTTTAAGGAACAAACGAGCTGCCTCCTCAGCAGGACATTCCTTGGTTGCGGGGATAAAAGTTGCATACTTCGAAAATCTGTCCACCACAACAAAAATACTTGCAAATCCATCAGACTTAGGCAAACCCAAAATAAAGTCTATGGATAAACTTTCCCATGGGCGCTCCGGAATGGCCAAGGGTTGTAACAAACCAGCAGGAACCTTCAACTCGACCTTATCTTGTTGGCACACCAAACAAGTTTTCACACAGGTCTCCACATCGTCACCCATGTGAGGCCAATAAAACCGATCCTCTAAGAGAGCCAAAGTACGATGTATACCTGGATGGCCAGCCCATTTTGAATCATGACATTCCTTCATGACTTCCTTTTGCAAATTTCATGTTGAGGCACATATAGACGTTGCCCCTGAGTGTATAGCAATTCTCCCTCGAGCCAAAACTGCCTCGTTTTTCCATCTTTGGCAAGCTCAATCAAATTCTTGGTTGTGGGATTGTGGGATAATCCTTCTTGAATGCGCTCCAATAAGGGACTATCGGGTTGGCTTATTATTGCAAACTCCATTTTTTGGCTAAGCGCATCAGCCACTGTGTTGGCACTTCCTGGCTTATATTCCATACTAATATCAAACTCCGCTAGAAAAACCTGCCAACGAGCCTGTTTGGGGGACAACTTTTTCTGGGTTAAGAAATAACTATTTGTAACATTATCAGTGAATACCACGAACCTGGAACCCAGCAAATAGTGTCTCCATGTGCGCAAACAATGCACCACCCCAGTCATCTCTTTTTCTTGGACCGTGTATCTTCGTTCTGTCTCATTAAGCTTTCGACTCTCGAAAGCAATTGGGTGCCCATCTTGCATCAACACTCCCCCAATCACATAATCCGAAGCATCCGTGCGTACCTCATACGCCTTTGAAAAGTCTGGCAACGCAAGTACATGCTCACTCATCATTGCTTGCTTTACTTGGTTGAAGGCTTTTTCGTACCGAGGGTCCCAATCCCACACTTTACCCTTTTTCAACAAGTCCGCCAAGGGTGCAGTGATCTTGGAATAGCCTTCAATGAAGCGACAGTAATAATTTGCTAATCCAAGGAAAGACCGCAACTCCGTCACCTTAGTTGGTGGCTCCCAATCGGCAATTGCTTGAACTTTACTTTCATCCATTCGAATCGTGCCACCTCCCACAATATGGCCTAGAAATGGCACCTCTCGTTGGGCAAATGAGCATTTCTCCTCTTTGACATATAGCTTATTTTCTCGTAGAGTTTGGAACACTTCCCTCAAATGTCCCACATGCTCCTCAAGCGTCTTACTATACACCACAATATCGTCAAGATAAACAACCAAAAAACGATCTAAGAAGGGTTGTAATACCTTATTCATTAGGGTGCAAAATGTGGCTGGAGCATTTGTCAACCCGAACGGCATCACAAGGAACTCAAAAGACCCGTACCGAGTCACACAGGCTGTCTTGGGCTCATCTCCTTCGGCTACTCTCACTTGGTGGTACCCCGATCGCAAATCCAACTTAGTAAACCATCTTGCGCTACCAAGTTGATTAAACAAATCTGCAATAAGAGGAATGGGATACCTATTTTTCACAGTGATCTTGTTTAAAGCCTTATAGTCGATGCACAATTTCAAGGACCCATCATGCTTCTTTTGGAATAGCACAGACGCATTGAATGGGGCTTTAGATGGTCTAATGAACCCGAGATCTAAAAGCTCCATCAATTACTTTCGCAATTCCTCCAACTCGGGTAGAGCCATCCGGTATGGTGCCCTTGTTGGCGGTTCAGTATTGGGCAACAACTCAATCTTGTGGTCCACCTCCCTCTTAGGTGGCAACTTTTTGGGCAACTCCATGGGCATCACATCTTGAAATGACTTCAACAACTGTTTCACTTCTTTTGGAATTTCTCCCTCGGATTTCTCATCCACATTGTCCCTCAAGGTGGCTAGATAAGAGACTTCATTTCTACGAACTCCTTTGGAAAATTGGATCGCCGACAATGTTTTTCCCTCCATGCTTCCCTTTCTTTTTATTCGCACCATATATCGACGGTTTGAATTGGAGATCGTCATGTAATTCTCAGAAGGATGAATATCCGCATTAACTCGGTCAAGCAATCTTAATCCAACTACAAAATCATAATCATCAAGTGGGATTACCTTAATAGTTGTTTTGCCAGTCCACTCGCCAAGTTTGAGTTCTATCCCTTTTGCCACACCCGTTATGGGAATGCTTTCCGATTTCACCATTTTGATTCGTCCCGAATCTTCCTCAACTTTGAGGCCAAGTTCCTTCGCCATTTATTTAGACATGAATAAGTTAGACGCACCAGTATCGACGAGTGCATTCAATCCCCTGCCAGCTACGATGATGTCCACAAACATCAGCTCATTACTTGTCTTCTCTTCGACACCACCCAATATCGAATTAAGGATTTTGGTGTCGTCTTCAGCTTCCTCGCGTGCCTCCATGGCATGGAAAGCGGCTTTCTTCGGACAGACACTCATCCTATGTGGGCCTTGACAAAGATAGCATCTCAATGGTCCCTTCTTATCCCAAGGCTTACCTTGACTAGCCCTTGGGCCTTCGCCATTCTTTTCCTCTTGATCCTTGTCTCCCCCACCATTGCCTTTGGGTCTTGACTTGGGCTTGGAAGACTCACTATTATCAAACTTTCTTCCCCCAACATCGTAGAAATTTTCTGCCTCAGCCATGGCTGCGGTTAATTCAGTGATACCTAAGCGACGCAACTTTTGCTTAGCCCACATTTTCAGCCCATCCTCGAACCAATAAAATGCTTCCTTCTCGTTCAAGTCTGAGATTTGAATCATCAACTCACTGAACTCCCAAACATACTCTCGAACGGTGCCTTGTTGTGTAAGCCGGCGCAACTTAGCACGAGCCTCCTTTTCAGTATGTTGCGGATAAAACTACTTTTTCAACTCTCTTTGGAACTCCTCACAAGTCCCAATAGTCGTTCCTCCACGTTTCTCATCTGTGGACCTACGTCGCCACCACAAGAGAGCAACATCAGAAAAGATAAATTGAAGCAGTGTTTACCTTGGTGGCATCATCCTCAATGCCCATTGCTCGAAAATATTAATCCAATTCCCACAAGAAGTTATCCACTTCTCTCGCAGACCTAGCCCCCTTGAACTTCTTAGGTTTTGGAACATCCACATGACGTTGCTTCGGTCCCGAAGCCAACATCCCACTTCCCAGGGCAGCGTTACAGATAGTGAGCTCCCCCTTAAGCTCAGTAATCTCCTCTTTCATGGCAGTCACCAGGGCCTCAAGAGCTTCGTCCCTCACCGTCAATTTGTCCGAAGTGGATCTGAGAGAGTCCAACACAAATTTCTTGCTATCTTCCCTCAGTTCCTTCATACGGACCATGACCACTTCAAGTGTCTCCTTCATGTCACCAACAGACTCCTTGAGATTGACCACTCGATTTTCCAAGCTCGACAACATATCCCTTGATCGACTAGCCTTTTCAGCCATCCCACGGGTCTCCATTGGCTCATTCTCACCAACTTCTTTCGACATCCTTCAACAGTGCTTTCGCAAACATGGCTCGGATACCAACTATCACAAACTTAGGATTTTCGCCTCACAATCCGTGCGGCCTTAGGTAGTTCCTTGCTCCAAAAACGCCTAAGTCAGCCTAACTCCCACAATATGAGGATTCAACAGAATTCCTCCATAAAAACTAACTCGAACGAAAGCAACTCAAAGGGAGACGATGATGAATGAAGAACGAAATAAGAACAAGCCACAGAAAAATAAGAACACAAGAGAGAGAGAGAAATTTGAGTGAATGCTCTCAAGAATTCTTATTGCTCAAAAAAACTCAAGTGATTTACAATAAGGGGAGAGGCCTCTATTTATAGTTGAGCCTCCCCAAATCCAACGGTACAGATCAAGTACATCAACGGCTAATATTAAAAGGTATCTACAAATTAAATCTCTAAGATTACAAAATCATATCTTCTAAGATTACATATCATATCTAGGATTACATATCATATCTAGGATTACATATCTTCGAAGATCATTTTTCCATATCTGACAAGCTTGTAGATGGACCTTCAATCTCTTCAAGCAACGGGCCAGTCCGATTGGGCCAAATGACCTCCTTCCCTCTTGATGGATCGCCCAAATGTGTCATAGTTGCGGGCTCCCATGCGCAACCCATGACACTAGTGACACCAAAAGTTAGGTATCGTACGTTTCAAAAATTTAATTCTAATAAATAGAAATAACTGAAGATAATTAATTCATTTAATTGAAATCATGTATTTTGTTAAAAATTATTATACTTTTTTGAAACTTAAAATTTAGTCCTTATATTTTGATTTGAGATATTAAATTATTTTATTTCTTTTAGTATATTTACAATTTCGAAACAGTTTATACTTTTTATAATGTTTTGAATTTTTCCAAATAAATTATTTTAATATTTTTATTTTTGAATTTTAATGAGTTTTTTTTTGTAATTTTAAAAAAAAGACTTTTTTTTTAAAATTTTTAAAATTTTAAGGATTTTCTAAAAATAAAACACTATAAATTTTAAATAAATTTTATGTACGTTAAACGAGAAATGACAAAAAAATAAAAATATTAAAAGCTAAAAAAGTTATGTTGTCATTTTATAATTGAAAAATTGGATAAAGAGACGAAGATTTTTAAAATTTTTTAAAAAAAAAGTCGAAAGACTCAAAATTAAAATATAAAATATAAGAAGTAAAATTTAAATTTTATAGATTTAAACCATTTACATACTATGCTTCAATAGAAATGTTTTTGGGGAAGTCCTTCCAGATGTAAAAGCCGAACGCCCTATTAAGTTTGGTATAGTATTATCTTCTTTGTATTTTTTTTTAAATTAAAAATCTTGATTAATTCGTTTAGTTTTGTAATTTGAAACTTTTTATAGTTTTAAAAAGTCTAATTACAAAAACATGTAGAATTTTTCTGAAAATATAAAATATTAATAATTTAAATTATTTTTATGCATTTAAAAAAAAATTGACAGAAACTATAAACATTTAGATATAAAAAAATTGTCTTTTTATAATTGCAAATTTGAACAAAAAAAAAATCAAGTCTTTTAAAATTAAAAATATATAAAAAATTAATATCTCAAAATTACAATATAAAAACTAGAATTTAAATTTCATAAAAATATAAACATCTTTGACAGATTTAAACTTTTTGCGTACTGTCTTCAAAAGAAATTATATGTATTTTTATCCAAAAGGTTTTTGCCAAATAAAAGAATAAAGTCAGCAAAACAGTTCCCTATTAAGTTCGGTATAATATTATCTCCTTTGTATTTTTTTATTTAAAAATTTTGATTCTTCATACGATTTTTCAATTATATATATTTTTTTATAATTTTGAAACTTTTTATATTTATTAAAATTTTATGAATTTTTTAATTTTAATTTTTGTAATATTTCAAAATTTTTAATTTTTTTATAATTTTAAAATTTGTTAGGATTTTTTTAAAATATAAAATTTGAATTTTTAAATAATTTTTATTTATTTTTAAAGAAAAAAGGCCTGATAAAAAAATATAAAAAATGTTAAAAGCTAAAAAAAGAAATTGTTTTTTCATTTTATAATTGCAAAATTAGACGAAGAATCATAATTTTTAAAATTTAAAAAAATACATAGATTTAATGTCTCATATTTAAACCTTTTGTCTACTACACTTTTTTTGTCAATATGTAGTATACTTTAAAAGGATATTCTATGTATTTTAATGCATAAGAATATTTTCAGTAATCTTTCCGAAAGTTAAATCCAAATAATAGAAAAAAGCCTACAAAAGATTGCCCCTGTTAAGTTTGGTACATTTGTAATTATGCTTCATTTAAGAATGCTCTGGACTTTGGAGCTTTTGGCATCCAACTAGAAGTCTAGAACAGGCTTTGCGTCATTTGGGATTTGGATGCTTGTAGTGTGATCGTAAGAGCTTACGAAGCTTAGACCTCTTCTTCTATTCGGGCGACGTCATGGCGGTTCACAGGGTTCGGATTCAAAAATAAAACTGATTTTTTATCTTTTATAATTTATAAAATTTTAATGTTAACATAGACAAAATTGAACTTTAATTTTTAAAAATAACAAAATTTTAATTTAAATCTTTTAAAAAAATATAAATATATAAACTATTAAAAACATACCATTTAATTTGAATCTAACTATTTTTCAACTCCATATATCTCACGTTAATTCCCTTCCAGCTCCAACCATTTTTCTTACACTTGTTTTTCTATAAAAGGCAACGGTGTGTTCGGTCATGCGTGTTCACCCCATTCCTCCAATCTGGTTTTATACATTCATTTTAAAGTAGTCAAAACAAAAGATGGCTATTCGCACTTGCTTCTCTGCCTTCCTGCTTCTGCTTCTCCCATTGGAATTCATTGCTGTTATGGGGGTTACTCCTCCTCTTCCTCTACCTGAGTGCAGACCCATTGTGGCTGTCGATAGAGACCTAGTCCAATTCGCTTTAAACTTGGAATTCTTGGAAGCAGAATTTTTTCTGTGCGGTGCACTTGGTATTGGGCTTGATGACTTGGCACCTTCTTTGGCCCTAGGCGGTCCTCCTCCAGTTGGTGGAAGGAAGGCCAATCTGGATCCCATCATCCGTAGAATTATAGAGGAATTTGCTTATCAGGAAATTGGACATCTCAGGTTCCCCCTCACCTATACATCCCATATTGGCATGACACTAACAAATGGAATTAATTATTCAAACATTAATTAATCAATGACGAAATCTTGTTACTTGTATATGTGTATGAAGTAGTGCTGTAAAACATTAACTTGCAGGGCGATCACAGAGTCTGTAGGAGGAGTCCCAAGGCCTCTACTCAATATAAGTGCCGAGGCTTTTGCCGCATTTTTTAATCGAGCAATGAATACCACATTATCTCCTCCATTCAATCCGTACGCCAATTCCCTCAACTATCTCTTGGCGTCCTACGTTATACCTTATGTAGGACTCGTAGGTTACGTTGGCACTATCCCTAACCTTGTCGGACGCACCAACCGAGGGGTAAGAACATTAACTTCTTTGTCCAAAAGCTATGTATATTCTTCCGTAATTTCTGTATTTATGGTATATTACTTTGTGGCTTAGCTGGCTGCTTCACTGCTGGGGGTGGAGTCTGGACAAGACGCAGTGATACGGACATTACTGTACCTGAGGGCTAATGAGACAGTGATGCCATATGGAGTAACCGTGGCAGGTTTTACCGATCGTATCTCGGAAATAAGGAACAGGCTTGGCAGATGTGGGATGAAAGATGAAGGCTTGATAGTACCGAAGCAACTTGGTGCAGAGAACCGAACTACCAGTAACATTCTATCGGCGGATGCTGATTCCCTTTCGTATTCACGGACGCAGGCCGAAATTTTGAGGATAGTATATGGAACTGGCGACGAGAGTAGGCCTGGTGGATTTCTGCCTAATGGTGGATCTGGGAGAATCGCCACGCGATTCCTCGCTACTCGAAACTAAGCGATCGCATATATATAAAATAAGGGTCATATATAATCTAAGAAAAGCTTTACATATTGGAACCACTATTAGTTGAAAATAATATCAGTAATAAGTAGGCAAGGTTGACCAAGAAAATAACCACTTGTTAGTCACGTGAAACTCCCATGAAGAGGTAGATTTATGTTGTTAATTTATACCGAAGCTTTACAAAAATTAATGGGCTACACCTTATAATTTTATTTTTCACTTCCATTTGTAACAATTTACTATTAATATAATAATACTAAATCTTAAATCCAAACCTTAAATGTTAAACCCTAATATTAACCCTAACTCGTCAATTTAAATCTAAACTTTTTAAAAACTTTTAAACTTTAAAACATTAATCTTAAATCATGGGCGAAGGCATAAATTTTTTTAGGAGGTCGAAATTAAATTTTAATTTTTACTATAGTAAAAATACAATTTCATCATTTGAATAGTCTATATCTTTATAATTTTTAAAGGATTAAATCAAATTTTTATCATTTTTAAGGGGGCTAAAGTGTAATTTTACCTTTACTAATTTAGAATTTTAAAAAATATAAAAGGCCTAAATGGAAAAAAAAATTTATTTTAGAGGAGTCAGGGCCTGCCAACCCTCCTGACTATACCCCTTTCTTAAATCTTTTAAAAAATAAACCCCTTGTGATTTCAAAATCTCACGGATTTTATTATTCTATTCTTTTCTAAATTATATTGTTGACAAAGATTATTTGTTAGTCTCTTTTTATGTTAAAAAAAATTAGAATATTTCGAAAGTGATTAGATTAAATTAGCCCCTATACAGGGGCGAAGCCAGGATAATTTTTTAGGGGGGCCGGATGAAATTTTAATTTTTTATAGTTTATATCTTTCTAATTTGTAAAGGATTAAATCGAATTTTTATAATTTTAGGGGGGGCCAAAGTGCAATTTTACATTTACTAATTTAAAATTTTAAAAAAAATTCAAGAGCCTAAATAGTAATTTTACCTTTTAGGGGGGGGCGGGGCCCATGCCAGCCCCCTGGCTTCGCCCTTGCCCCTATATTATTAAATAAATTAATTTAGCCTTTATATTATTAGAAAATCAAATAAATTTAAATTGTAATAGAGTTAACTTTGACTGAATAAAAATTTATTGAAAATTATTTTTTCAATTGCGGTTAAATTTTAAATAAAAGATTTCATTTACATAATAATAAAAACTTTTAAAATATTAACTTTGTTAAATAATAAACAATATCTTTTAAATAGTAAATGTTAACAAAGATGATGCATATAATAGTTTGATTTTATTCATAGTTAAAAAAATGTATTAATTGTAATTCTATTTGTGCATTGTACTGATTGAGTCTAATTGTAATTATGCAGATTACTTATAATTGTGAATTGCACTTGTAACTTAAAAAAATACAATGTGAAGTCTCTTGAAATGTTATAATAAAAATTACCATTAAAAGTTTGCAAAAAATTATCATTAAAAAAATCGCGACCAATGTTTATCCCCTTAATGGGTCTACAAAACGCAGAGGATTAATCACTGAGCTCGTTTTAGTGAATACTTGGGAACCAAAAAAATTACCATTAAATTTAGAAATTTTAATTGAGGTTAAAAAATGGGATTTAGATTTTGGCTTAAATAAAAATTGGCCCCTAAGCTATGAAGCTTTTCCCATTTAGGTACCTAATCTTTTTTTCCCAAAAGTGGTACCTAAAGATTGATTCCGTTATCACTTTAATCCAATTGTTAGCTTCCATTAAAAAAATCTCTTACCCAGTCATATTATGACATGTGCTATTTTTAATTAAATAAAAAAATAAAATTAATATTAAATAAAAATGAATTAAATTATCATTTAATGAATAAAAAGAGATAGAGGAGAAATATCATATTAAATGATAATTTAATTTAATTTAATTTTTATTTAATATTAAATTTAATTTTTTATTTAATTAAAAATTTCACATGTCATAATATGTTTGGGTAAGAATTTTTTTTAACGGAAGCTAGCGATTGGGTCAAAAGTGAAACATAGTCAAACTTTAGGTACCACTTTTGACTAAAAAAAGTTTAGGTAGCTAAATGGGAATAATGTTATAGTTTAGGGGCCAATTTTTTTATTTAAGTCTTAGACTTTTAAATGTATATGAGTTAATTCCACTGTGCATCCCCAAACTATAACTTTCATTCTAAATTGGTCTTCAAACTTTAAAACATTCTAATTACATCCCAAGCTATCGAGATTATATCAATAAGGTCCTATTGCTAAAATTGTTAATTTAACTGTTATATGAGATGTTAGATCTTATGTGGCATGTTTTAAAATGAAAATTTTAAATAAAAATTAATATTGTGAAAATAGATATTTTGTAATTTTTTTGAGATTTTCAAATATTTTTAAAAAGTTTTATCGTTCACTCTCTCTTTTTTAAATTTATTTTAATTCCAGTTTTTACTTTTCAAAGTTATGTGGTGTTTTACTTATCCCACATAATATTTGACATGTCATTTAATGATTAAATTAATCGTTTTAATGATAAAAAGACATGCTTGATATAACATCAGTAATTTAAGGATGTAATTAAAATATTTTAAAGTTTAAAAAACTAATTTAAAATAAGAATCATAATTTAGGGATGTTTGGTGCAATTTATATATATATATATATATATTTGGATATCTATTTGAATTTGAGTTAAAAAAATTGGATTTAGATTGAAATGATATTGTGGAAATTTTGGAGGTTTGTTGCCTTTTATTGAACTAGTAGGTTTTAGCGATACTGGACCTAGTGTTACGGGATTAGAATTTTAGTCTTGTAATCCGTGCGGCTTTAGGCGATCCATTCGCTTTAAAAATGCTTAAGTTAGCTTAACTCCCAACAATTGAGGATTCACATAGAATTCCTCTAAGGCACCAACGCAAAGCAAAATGGAAGCAACTCAAAAGATGAACGAACTTAAAAGAAAAGAAAATCCACAAAAAATCAAAAGCACAAGAGAGAATATTTGAGTGAATGCTCTCAATAATTCTATTACTCAATGAAGTGATTTACAATGAAAGGGAAAGACCTCTATTTATAGTTGAGACTCCTCAAAATCAATGGTATAGATTAAAGTACATTAATGACTAGGATTAAAAGCTATCTACAAATCAATTATAGAATCATATTTTCTGAAACTATATATCATCCCAAGATTGCATATATTTGAAGATTACGTTCCATATTTGTCATACCTTATAGATAGACATTTAATCTCTCCAAACAATGGATCAATTCTATTAAGCCATGTGACCTCTTGTGAATATGATGGATCAATCAAATATGTCATGATTATAGGTTCTCATAAACAACCCATGACACAAGTAAGGACATGGAGGCTTCATCGTGACGGCTTCTTCTTGACCAAGTGGCTGTCATTAGCAGTTCATTTTAATATTTTTCATATTCTTACATTGGTTTTTCATGGAAACTATTTTATTATTGTTCCTAATTAAACTTTTTTTAGTGGGGGGTTTACAATGGTATGACTTATAGTCGATAAACATGACTATTACGTGGCTTTTCTTTTATATGATTGTATTACCTTCATGTTTTATGTTAAGCAGTGATATTTGGTATGATTGTTGATGGGTTGCTTTGAACAAGATAATTGCTAAAAATTCAGTCGAAATTTGCAATAACAAAGAAGAAATGTTACAAGAATTAGTTCTCTCATCGTAAGTGTCATTGTGATAAAAATAAAGAACACAAATAGATTGTTTATGCAGATCAGTTTTTTAAATTCATTATATTTAACCTCGTATTAATAGTGATTTAAGTCCTATCACGCACTAATATAACAATCTTAATTTTTAAACTAAGATCTAAATCTCTCTCCACTAACCAAGTAACTCGCTTACTTACAAAATACATTGATAATAATGAATTCTTAAAGAATAGATTAAGTGTTTGGCTCTCTTTTATTCAAACTACACAAACCTCAGAGTTTAAAGCTAAGATAAAAATTAATTACAACCAAAATTTTACTAAAATAACCTCTACGGTTCAAGAAGGATAGGGAATTTATGGAGTTTAGGAACCTAATCTCTATATCCTAGACTTCATTCCATTTGCAATTTTTCAATGGTTTCCATGCTAGATTTTGTAGAAAAAATTTCCCCACACAGTTTTTCAATGTTTTCCCAGTAGCATTGAGCCATGGTAGGCATTCCAAAATGATTAACATTTGACGGTTATCTCAAGTATGATTATTAGGGCTTAGCTTAACCCCAAAACATGCGGAAACTAACTCTTCTTTCTAATTATTTTCTCTGGCCCAAAAATAAAAAAAGAGAGGAGTGAGAAACCTCCATAATTCTCTCCTCTATTAATTTTGTCTCTAATTTCAAGATATAACATATTTCAATATTTGATGTTTCATGGTCTTTGTTTTGCTACTTACGCGTAGGGATATGCAAAATTTTTATCTTAATTTCTTTAAAATTTTTAATATTATATAAAATTATACATTCATCACTCAAACATAAAATTTTCACTTTAAAAATTCCGAGAAATGCCTTAAAATTTTATAATTTAATTTAAACCATTTTTCTAAAACAAATTATATCTTTCTCCCTTGTAGTGTTGAAAACGTCAGCTTTACTTTTAGCAATTTGGGCTTTTTTTAATTTAATATAAAGACATATCATAATGGCTAATATTTTTAGGGTAATCTAAGATATCATCGTAAAATAATGTCGTTTTTATTTTAGTCATTTTAATTTTTTTTGTCAATTTAACTATTGTCATTAGAAATATTGATAAAAATAATCACTCAACCGTTAAACCTTTAATGAATTGTCAATTGGACTTGCAAAAAAAAGGAAAAAATTATTCTTTTAGTCCTTTTAAAAATTACAAAATTTCAATTAACACCATTGCTATATCCGTGAAGTTTTAATTTTTTATGTTTAGATAAAGAAAAAGACAACGAATTACTGTAGCTCTACCCTCTATGACGTCATCACCATCTCCGCTCCGTTATCTTTCATTCGAACAAAAAAAACTTTGTTATGATTTCCGTTTTAAAGAAAAGTCGAAGTAAAGCAAATGAGGAAAACATATTGTAACACTGTAACCTATCTCCGTTACCAGATTAGGATTACAAAGTATTACGGCACACATTCAATCAAATGACATCACAAAACCATTCAAATATTAATTTAAATATATACATTCACTCCACACATTAAGCATAGCATACATACACTTATAAGCCTTAAATCGAGCTTACGATACCTTAAAAATAGTTTGGAAACAATCCGTGACTAATTTGAACAAAATAGAATAACATAGAAAATTTTGAAAAATTTTGGAAATAGGGGTCACACGGCTGTATGACAGAGCCCAAACCATGTGGCTCAGAAACATGGCCGTGTGGCCAAATCGTGTACAATTCGAAATTTGGGTCACACGACCATGTCGTAGACCGTGTGCCCGCCCGTGTGCAAATCAAAATATGGTCACACGACCGTTTTGCAAACCGTGTGAGATTCGAAATAAGGTCACACGATCGTGTCTCTAGGCCGTGTAATAGCTTGATGCTATGTGGAAAAACTTACACTTAAAGTCAATAAGACACATGGTCGTGTGAGGTGACCGTGTATGACACATGGTCGTGTGACAACCTGTGTCCCAAGCCGGGTGCACCTAAAATGACTTCCAAAACAAACTAAATCATTACCTATTTCTTAGGTGCTAAGCCAAACCAAAAATAAGCATTCATATACCTTTAAAACACATTTAAACAAGCTTAAAACATACCAAAACATACAACCTAAATGCCTAACCAATATGCCTTTAATGGCACCACATTTCATACACTAACCAATTCATATTCAAAGTTCACAAGTACTTACTTTAAACACATATCAAACTTACAATTCATCCGTTCCATTCATATCTAAGTCTACCATAACCTATTCATTCACAAGTACCCTAAACAAAAATGACCAAAACCTATACATATGGACCTTTACAAGCCAAAAGCCAAAAGCCAAAAGCCAAAGACATATACAAATGAGCCAAAATCAAGTTTAAACAACATTATCCATGTATAAGATGTATCACAAGTAATAAGTATCCAAAATATATACAAGACACACCTATTACATGCCATATAACCCAAAAGTAAACATGTCAAAATCTACCAAAAGATATCTGGATTGTGTGATCTTCAGATTGATTCGATCGTTTGATTCCACAAAATGTTATCTACAAAGAAACGGGAAAATGATACAAGTAAGCTTCAATAGAGCTTAGTAAGTTCAACAGTTGAAACAATAAAACTTACCGTATAAACATAGCAATTACACATTAACATGACTAATAAAAAATAATCATGTCAACCACAATCATTCAATATGTAAGTTTATATATATACGAGTTGCATAATCTATGCAATCACGCAAGACCATTTGATATCAAGTCACGATAATATCGAAAAATCATACAAACATTTATATAATTCAATAACAAGTCATCTACCACTAGAAATTTGCCCGATGAATGATATAACATATACAAATACGCGGTTATCCACCCGAAACACGCCAGAAAGCTCAACGAGCTAAACCAACCGAGAACACACCTTGGCACCAAATGCCTAGCCCGTAGGCTAACATTACTTCTGAAACACACCTAGGCACCAAGTGACAAACCCGAAGGTTTTACATTCGGCCCCGGTAACACTCCAGAATCACTGTAAATATAACACGGTAGTCTGCAACAAATGCTGAACTTCGATATATTCAGTGGATAATAAAAAGTCAAAAATCATTATTTCATCACAAGTCAATCCCGTACAACATGCAATATAACCTATTGGCATGCCAATTGTATCCTATCCTATGTTCATCCGGGCTCAATTCACATAATCATATAATCGTTTACATTTCAATCATTTTCTCACCAATTCAATCGTAACATTTCAATTTATAACCAATGTCATCGAATTACATAATTTTAATAATAACATTACTAGAATACACAAAATAATACTGTATAAACTTACCAAGACTAAAGTTCAGAGATAACAAAATTCAGGTACTAATCAACAACTTTCTCTTTCCCCCGATTATCTACTGGTTCTTGATCTATAAAATAATTTATTTCAATTTATTAGCTTCAATTTCATGTAGTATTCAATTTAATACATATGTTTTCCTATTTACAATTTTTCACAATTGCCCCAAACTTTTACACCTTAATCAATTTGGTCCCTAAGACCAAAACAAGATTATTTTCACGATTAATCCTTATACCCAAGTGTCAAATTCATTTACACCCAAATATAGTCCACACATGCTGGAAAGTTTTTCAAGAAAACCATGCCTATTTTAACTTATTTTCAATTAAATCCTTGAACATAAAAACTAATGAAAAATTACTTTACAACTAGATCAAAACCATTATCAAGAAAATTTCAAGAACATCAATGACAAACTTTATAAACTTTGACAGTATTTCAAAATAATCTTTAGGCTAACTAGATTAAGTTACAACGATATCAAAAACATAAAATTTATGAGAAATCGACAAAAATAACACTTACATGCATAAACTTTTGCTTGACCGAAACTTAAGCTTCTCTAATGGAGTTTCTTTCTTCTATTTTCAGTGAAGAAATAAGGCAAAGATGATGCTTACCCATTTTAACTTTTGTTTTATTATTTTAATTATCATATTTTAATTAAATTATAACATATATCTAATAGATTAACTTCATGACAACCGGCCATTAACAAATATATGGCTAATTTGCCATATAAAACCATTATACTATGTTTTGTACTCAATTAACCTAATTATCCTTTAGCAAATGATTTTTATAAATTTTACGATTTAAATCTTTTTCTTTAATTAGACAACAAAACGTCAAAATTTCTAAACAAAATTTTAATACGATATTAATGACCTCGTAAATATTAAATAAATAATATTATGGACTCACATATTAAAATTATGATTCCAAAACCACTATTTCTAATACCGTTGAAAAATGAACTGTTACACGTATGATTTGAGAGGCTTGGCATGATGTTGAACTCAATTACATATTGTTTTTTTTTTTTTTTTATTACTACTACCGTTGTTGCTGTTGTTTTGGTTTATTTATTTTATTCACTACTATGATTTATGTCTGCCATTTTTTTAAGGTTTTTATTCAAGAACACACACCCTTGAAAGGAGGCAAGGCGTGAATTTCCTGAAGGGGACAAAAAGCATGAGATACGGTCATGATAGAAAATTCCCTTTATTTTTAGAAAGTGACCTCCCTTTATTTTTTCTTCCTTTAATTTTGAAAATTCTCAAAAAAAAGAAAAGAAAAAAGTAAGAAACAAAATGACAACATGATAATAAAACTACAACTAAGCATTCATTAGCACTCTGAAAATCATTAGAGTTTGAATTTCACTAATTATTATACTTTTTTATGGGTGCTTTTAGAAGTAGAAGAAGAACCCCGACCACGGTCATGGTACCGAAATCTAAACCAAAGTCAACGGCGGCAACAATGGAGGAAGAATAAGGTATTGAACCAGTGATGATGTTTTTTAGGGTAGAAACCATGATAAAGTTTTCTTGTTTGGATGAAAGATGATGGCGCGAAGACAATGACAACGTCGTAAAGGGTGGAGCTACGACAAATTGTTGTCTTTTCTTTGGCCTAAGCATAAAAATTAAAACTTCACAAGTATAAAAATGGTGTTAATTGAAATTTTTTAACTTTTAAAGGGACTAAAATAATAATTTTTCTCTTTTTTTGCAGGTCCAATGGTTTGATGGTTGAGTGACTATTTCAGCTATTTTTTTTAATGGCGGTGATTAAATTGACAAAAAGAAGTTAGAATGACTAAACTAAAAATGACACTATTTTAAGATGAATTCCGATGTAATCAGGGGCGAAGCCAGAACAATTTTTTAGGGGCGGGTGAAATTTTAATTTTTTATAGTTTATATTTTTATAATTTGTAAAGGATTAAATCGAATTTTTATAATTTTAGGGGGGGCTAAAGTACAATTTTATCTTTACTAATTTAAATTTTTTAAAAAAATTTAAGGGTCTAAATAATAATTTTACATTTTAGGGGGGGCCGAGGCCCATGCCAGCCCCCCTCTGGCTTCGCCCCTGGATGTAATTTATTTTTTTAGTATAAAGTTGCTGAATTTAATAATTTATAAGTAATATGAGTAGGTTAATTGTTAATTGCTAGAATCATTAATCGAAACTAAAACCAGATATGTAGGTAAGGCGAATCAATTTTTATGTTTAAACTCGGACCATTCTTTTTCTTTTTTGTTCTTTTTCTAATGCGAAACCCACTCATGTTAATATTCTTAATGTGCTCCCATCTGATGAACATCCTTATCCACAATAAACATTCTCCTTTTGAAAATTGCAGGTCACTTTTTCAATTTTTAGGATAAATTACACGGTAGGATACTTAACTATGTCTAAATTTCTTTTTTAGTTATTTAATTATAAAGAAAACTATAAAATAATCACCCCTTAATATTGTGATGGAAACATGACTTGACAGTATTAAAATTAATATAATCATTGTGTCAATTTGATCATAATTTTAAAAAATAAATTTTTGATGTTTATATATTATCTCAATTTGATCCTAAAAAGATTAATAGAGCTTAGAAAATATTTAAAAATTTTAAAACATAAAAGATTATAAAAGAATTTAAGTAAAAAAAATTAAAATTTTAAGTAAAAATTAAAAGAAAATGAAAGCTTCCAAAAGTTTTATTTTTATTTTTTCTTTGCGCTTCAAAAGATTGGAGCTTACAAAAATATTGTTCCTTTAGAAAGAAAAAAAATCTCATTTCAACATTGATTGAATTAGGAGAAACTAAGAGGTTTTAATCTTTTTAAAATTTTTATTTTTGTTGTTCCTTTGGCTTTGTCTCATATGGGATTAGAATTTTAGGTTGGTAACTTGTGCAGCCTTACGTGGGAACTTAACTTTAAAATCGCCTAGATCAGTTTTACTCTCGAAAAATGAGAATTTACAAACGAAATTCTATAAAGTATCGAACTTAGCAGAGACAAACTCAAAAGTAAATAAGCAACAATCGAATATAAAAACCACAAGAAAACAAATAGCACGCCAAGTATTTGAGTAAATGCTCTCAAATATATTATATTACTCAATGATGAAGTGATTACAAATGAAGAGCAAGAACTCTATTTATAATTGATATAATTTAAAATACATCAATCGCTGAAATTAAAAATAATCTACAAGTTGATCCTAAGAATTTTAGATACTTTACCAAACTAAATAAATGAGAATTGAATCTCTTCATTCTGGCGGCCAAATAACTTCAAGTGAACAAGATGAATTATCAAAATATGTTTTCATTATAGGTTTCTATTACGCGGCCTATGACAGTTGCATGCACCTAATGATGACAGAGACTAGTGGAGCCTCTTGATTGCATAGACTAGTAGAGGAATTCTTGAATAATTAGCCTGCATATTTGACGTGGTTTTATAAATGTTTTAGTCGCATCTTTGTTTAGGATGATTGTTGAGATAAGTTGATGTTTATGGCTGAATTTTTTTGGTTTAAAAATGGAACGCCATTTGTGATTTCAAATTCGTTTAATCCATTGATGCAAGAGTAATTACTAGATTATTTGACCATTTGAAGCTTGAGATTCGACTTTTTCTCTTCTTTTTTCTTTTTTTGAACTAACAAAAAAGTTAATCTAATGTTTCAATTTTCTATATTTTTGAATTCAATTCACCCAACTATTTTCTCAACTTAAAATTAAAATGAAGAAAATACCCCAAGTACTATAATAGTAACTAATTATGAATGTTAACAAAATACCCCAAGTTTAGCTAAAAGTGGAGAATCAGATGAGGTTTTGGTTCATTTTTTATATGCTCTTGCTGCCTTTTATTTGGTTTGGTAATAAACTTTGTTTTGTTTGATAAAAGTTTACTGGGTCCGCTCTGTATTGTTATTTTTATTAAATATTTTTTAATTTTAAATTTTCTATAACATTTTTTAATAAATTTTGTTTTTGATTTTTAAAAATAAATTTTAAAATTTAAAATGGCTTAATTGATTTTTTTTAATTTGTTATTAAGGTCTTTTTGACCTTTTAATCTTATAAATTTCAAAAAAAAATTAATTTACTTTTAATAAAAGAATAGTGGTCAGATTAAATAAATGTGTAAAGATTGATAGCTAAATTTGTTATTATATTTTTTATATAAACATTAAATTTTAATAGAGACCCTATTTTGCTCATTCATATCTAATATATAAAGACTAATTTACTTTTTAATAGTAATTTTTACCTAAACTTAATCAAATAATATTTTATATAAAGAGCAATAAGAAGAGGAAGTCGGGGGATTCAATATCGAGATAATATGCAACATTAAAAGTATGTGCAAATGTTGAAGTCTAAATTTGTTATTGTTTTAATTTTTGAATTGTCACATCATTTCTTTATCACAAAATTAATGGAAGAGTGTGTTTGATAAACTAAAAATTTAAGTACTGAATTTTTACTGTTAAATTTTATAAGTACCGAATATAATTATATTATATTATTCTAGATAGTTTTGGAGAAAAGATAAATATATTAATTTGAATATTTTATTTTTTAAGTGCAAAGCCCTAACAGCAACACGACTCGAACCTAGAGTCGACCACACCTAAGATAATGAACACCCTAACCATCAATCCAACACACGGAGTTCATTTATTTCAATTTTTTAATAAAATAAAATCTTAATATTTTCTACATTAAATGATAAATAGTTACCTACCTACCTATCTTATTCAACATTTTTTTGTTGAAAATTTTATATCAAGCAAAAAATTAAAATGACTATCAAACATATTTAAAAAATTAAATGTTGAAAATTTTTAATAATTTATCAAACACACCCAAAGTTAATGAAATTGGAGTAAAAAATATAAACATGATTAATTGAATGACTATTTTATAAGTTTTTATAGTTGGATGACAAAAAACTTAAATATAAAATAATTGAGTGTCTTGCAATGTAATTTATCATTTTTTATATTAAGAGAAACAGCATTTTCTTTTTTGGTCGGTGTCGATTTTCCAACTACTGATCGAATCTGAAATAGATCAGATATCTTTTGTCTTTGCCTTCTTATTACCCTCTTGTATTTTGTTTGGACACTACGCATGAACTGTTTTGTTCTTCTTTGAAAATATCTCCCATTTCGACCACAGACCCAGTGTGCAAAGATCCTTTAAATAATCGTCCCAATGAATCCCCTCAGTCATTCGATGAATTTAAGATAATGATCCCTTGCTAATTAAATCGTACCCACCTTAAACAAATCATTAATATTTCATTATTCCCTTTTCTTTTTTTTTCCTTTTACAGCATGTGGATCAAACGCCACATGAAACTGTTGGATTTGACATCATTATTGCTGAAAGATGCTACTGCTATTCATATTATATATTCCGTACTTTTAAAAGCAGTTTACGAGTCCTTTTCTCCTTTTTTTCTCCCTTGTACCCCATGGATTTCTTTTGGCAGTGGAAAGTACAGTCATGACACTTCATGTGGTGAGGGGAGCGAGACGGACTGGGACAATACTTTATTTACTTTTCATAAAAGAAACTGTATGCGTGTGTGTGTGTATATATATATATGGAACATTAATTAGGGTTTAGTGCTGGTAGTTCATACACTATATATAACAAATCCCTTTCGTTTTAGAGAGATTACCTTGTATATATAGCACACTTGATTTGTGTGTTCCACAGTTTGAAGAATAAAGTGTGATTAAAATTTGTTTTGCAAGTTCATTCATGCAAGACCAATATGTGAAACACGACAGATTCCAGGCAAATCTGTCGAAAAAGCAAAGATTTGAAGGTCATATCTGGTAGCCATATTAGGCACCTCTTCTCCAATCCATCATTTCAAGCTGAAAGCGATGTAAAAGAAGAGGGGATGCATGCGCATAACATATCATAGGGCACGCACGCTAGCTGGAGGTAGAAATGTTGGGAGTAAATGGCTGAAGTTATGATTATGTGCAAAGACGCACAGCGTTGCATGCAGGGATTTCAAACCGGCAGTGTGGGGCACATGTTTAAAGAAAGGCTATCCAGTACTGGAAAAGTAAGGTGGGGAATGCTACAGCCAAATATATATAATTAGTTGAATTGCACAGTTGGATTAGATTGATCAATGGATAGGAACATATACGATTGTGATTGAAAGAAATTAGCTAAGTGCCAAATTATCCGGAAATTTTTGTCAAGAATAAATCATTGTGAGACCTTGGTGACACATGCTTCTCCCAAATTATCGCAATAAAGCTCATAGATCATGATGGACTATACGCTATGGCTGTATACATGCACATGCGCACATGCACATGCGCTCAATAGTTAAAACTTTGGCGATTATATTCTCTCTCCATATCATCTATATATATGTACCTAATTAAGGATTACAGTAAATCCGAAACTTTTGCGTAACCCATTAATGCTAATCCAATATCTTACTTCTCTCGGTTCTGATGTGCACGATCTCTTTTTGGCTGAAATGTTGTTGGAATCAAAATCAAACTGTTGGTGCCTAAGCGCCAATGAAACAAAGGGAAAATGGCCATTACCAGAGTGTTTTTCTTTTTGATGTCTTGTCAAATTAATGTTTCGTTGAAGAATAACTGTAGAAAGCAGCTTTCCTATTCCTAGTTATCCAGTACCATACGTACTCCTTTGCAAAGACGTCTGGAAAGAAACTTAATCGCTTTATACTACTATACAACTACAAAGCACTTGGTGTTCAAAACACTTTTTCCAAATTATATATATAATAAAATTTTGAAGTTAAGTGCTCATTCACCTCTCATCCACTGTCTTTTGAGAAAATTACATAATCAAGCATTTTAATCAAAGAATGGTATGGAAAACTAAAGTTATAATATTAATCTTTTCATGACTACACAAATTATATATGTAAGGTATTGGAGAGTAAGGTAGAAAACAGAAATAGTCAATTGCACATAAGATGAAGGTTACATTCATAGCTATAGTCTGATAAACTGGGTCACCAGATTGCTTGTGATACAACCCACTAGAAACTATAGCAATAATTTAGCTAGCTAGACTGAGTGGACAAATTAAACCAAAGAAAACAAAGTTAAGATTCGTTTATTAGCCATTCAAGGGAATCCATTTGGGATCCCTAGGACTAGAGAATGATGCCAAGGCATGAGAATTAAGCAACTTAAGAGCAGTACTAGACTTGATGCACCTTGGTGTTTTGTATTGATTAATTGAGCCCCCTTGGCTGATGAACAAATCCATCAATGCCTCGAATGTCCCAGGCTCAACAACCCGTATCTCAAGTGGTCCTATGGTCTTTTCCCGGCTACGGCATTGCCTGTAGACATAATCGAGCTCTTCTTCCACAGTAACACAACATTCTTGTAGCAGCTTAGCATCAATGGAGGTGGCTGAGTCTACCATTTGAATTTCCCAGAAGAGTACGTAATGTCCAGGGACAGAGGATGTATCGGCATAGCTGGTGTACTCCACAAGCAAGGCGTTGTAGGGTTCTAACAATTTCTTTGCTGTGGTGATGCTTCTGTGAAGATCTTCCTCGTTGGTTTTGTCATTGTCAACGCTAAGCACAACATTCCTCCTGCATATGAATCGGAATTGTGGGGCTTGGTTGTGAAATCCAGTCACCTGGAGCACATCTCCGATTCGATATCTATAGAGACCTGAATCATTAACCAAGCATCAACTAGTTCAGATGGTGACAACAACGATAGCAACATGCAGAGACATATTTGTTTTCTAGAAAAGACTTGTTTAATTGTGATAAAATATTTTATCAGTAGCAAACTAAAGGAAACATGAGTTTTCGCGTAGAATTCATGTGAATTTGAAAGCTGACGGACTTAGAATTAATGAAATACCATTTTTGGGATATTTAATTGTCTTAACAAGGTACTGCTCTTACCAGAGAAAGTAGTAACCACCAATTCATAATAGCAGCCAACTTTAACATTCACCAAATCAACAAGCCTGTCTTTTGGCACTGCCTCCTCTTCATCTATGTCCATGGCAAGTGCTCCATTTTCTCCCAAAGGTAAAAATTCAAAGTAACCCATGTTAGGCAAGAGGGTAAATGCTACTTCTGCAGGGTCACATATTGGTTTCAAGTTGACACCAAAGTAACACTCGGATGAAGCATACATAGTACAAACCAAAGGCAACTTTCCTGCACTGTAATACTCGAGAGGTGGTATATACTGTGCCATGGAGCCAGTAACTACAGCCTCGATGTATTTGGCCCTGGGCCATAGGTGACACAGGATTCCTTTCCAAGATGGACGGCTACAGATGCTCTCAATCTCATCAGCCAGATCGGGGTTAGGTGATGATAGTATAGACATCATTGCTGACCGGCATGCAGGGTCTATTATCGACAGGTCAAGATGGCCGGTGCGGATGTCATTGCATAGTTGAGCCCATTTACGCTCAAGAAAAGATATGGCTCGGAGGAGAGCCGATGCAAATACAGCCCCTAATCTCATAACCTGGTGACGATGTACTAGACCAGCAAGCAACTGGCAGTACATGCTTTGGTTGCTATCATTGCACAAGATAGCCTGATCTGGGCTTGTAAAGTCATTAAATGGGTCTCGTGTTCGGCACTTGAAGTGCTTACTCTTGTAGTAGCTGGTGAGCACAGTGCGAAATGGCAGACCACAAGGTGTAGATAATTCAGCCTTGATAAAGTATAGATACATGGCCTTTCCGTCATCAAGATCGGGAATGTACCTGAAAATCAAAATGTCAATACAGGCATCATTGTAACCAAAACATCTACATTTAATTGGAGAAGTAATACTTAGTGTGTGCTTACTGAGAAATTCATTATTCAGTGATCTGAATATCTTTTACGATCATTATACTTGAGACACTATAATAGTGCTTTCATTAACCTCAATGCTACTATGCAAAAAGTCTGAATGCGGATGAGAGCAAAGTTCTTTTTCATGCATTACACGCCAACTTGCACTAATAACATCATCTAAATTCTAAAGACTGAGCAACTTGTGAGTGGATAAAAAGTTCTTTTACACACGCACAAGCTCTCTTTTCTCTCTAAATCAACAAAGGAGACAGTAAATTGAATTTCACATGCAAGTACTAAACCCTACACTTTTTTTTTCTGTCAAAATAGAGAAAGAGGCTATGAGATCAGGGACTAAAACAAAATATTCTCATACTATTCTGGCCCACCACGAGTCAGATGTTATACTAACAATGCTTTCGGTCTTTGGAGGGTTTTCTCGTGCACTAAACCCCGCATGGTTCACCAATATTCATTTTAAACTGAAAAGTTTTGGTGGCTCAACTCAAGAAGGGATTGTTCCCACAAGTACTGAGTTCGTAGCAAATTCTTCTTTCAGTCTTGTTAAAGGATAGTAGTGCGTACAGTTTACCCTTCAAACACTATACGTTATGGCTTTTTCTATGCATCAAATCATATTCATCCTTAAACATTGCTCAGAATGGAGAATCCAAAAACTTGTGGTGGATGGCAGAGATCCAATAAACTTTTTTAAACAAAAATGTGGAATAACATCTTCTCAAGAGCAAAGTGATAGAAATCACTTCAAGAAAGAATAAAGGATTAAAAAAAAAATACCAAGATGGTATTAAGCTGCTACCAAGTCCAAGAAACGACCAAACATGCATGCACAAATGCATACACGCACAGTTATAATTGGCATGATGGAATCAACGGAAAACAATATAGAGAAAAGAATAAAGGAAGAAGATGTAAGATAACTGGTTCATAATTGGCATGATGAGATTATAAAGAAAGGTCCGACGGTCAAGATCTTCTGCTATTGATGGCGTTAATTTAGGCTCTCCAGCAGATGTTCCCGAGCTGCAAATTGAGAAACATGTTTCAATTAACTTACAACATAGAACATAAAATATGTCCAAAAATAAAAACAAAGCCATAATGGTATAAAGAGTTGAGACAGTAAGATCAGAGAGGAAACCTGCACAGAATTTCAGTTATGGGTTGACCAGTGATGAGGGAAGAGTCTTCACCATTAGCAATTCTCTGGATATAAGGATAGATATTCTTGTAGGTAATAACCGGGACACAACTTTTAAACTGAGAAACATCTATAGATCCTTTCATATACTTATTCAAATACTCAGTTTCTGCATTTCGCTTTAATATTTCTTTCAAGATGCCATACTGAACTTCACCAGCTGTCGTCGTTAACTTTTCAATCTCCTTCAAGGCATCTTCACCCTTGTATTCCAGTTTCTTCCCATCCATGTTATGATTTAAAGTAACAAGTAGAGAGTTCACAAAAGAAATAACAAAAGCAATACTTCTTTGATCACAACTTACAAACTAGAGGTTCTATATATAACAAGTTTGGTTTGTCATGTGCCTGGTGAATAATAGACGTATTTTCCCCACATTTACAAGCCGATCATTTGAAGCATATGGTGCTGGTTTGGTTTTTTCTTTTCAGATAAATCAATATTCCGCTCATATGATCTGTACTGTAATGTGGACCCTCACTTGTTTTTCTTGATTAGAAAACAATGACCTCATCCAACAATATAGTGGAAATGGTCTTTCATGAATTATACAATAATTCAACTAATAGTCCATCATTTAATGTAATGATTTAAGAGAGAAGATTCTAGTTTCTGTAGCAGCCATTTGAGCAAAAATGTTGAAGGATAAGTGTAAGGAACTAAGACGAGTAAAAGAGCCTTTCATCAAATATGAAACTATGAGTTTGCATACCTTGAAAAGTTGTACTAAATGGTCATGATATTTTCATGTGTACTGCACAACAGTATATCATACTGATTCTTCAATTTGACTGTAACATGTGACATATTTCATAATCATACATAGATCGTATATTCTGGTCAGTGGCAAGGTTGTTGGTATCTGGTTCTAGTTCTAACATCAGTTATTGTCCGTAAGATGGAACTTTTTCATATTTCTTTTCCCCGTAAAGAGATGCAAAAGGCCAAGAAAATCAAACTCCTTCCGTTTAGTATCTGTTCTCTTTCTCCTTCTATTTATTTTCCCCATAAGTGACATGTATAGCAACAAAACTGGAAACCATTCTCCCTCTCAATAGCCAAGTCTAATGGTTAACAAGCTGCCACGGAAGGTAATTCAAAACAAGTCAAGTTGCAGGTATAAAAGGGTCAATCACAACTCCCATTAACAAAAAGTTATTCATCAGTACCATATAAATGACATGGAAATGAAATGTAAGAAATTCCATCCTTGTCCTCAATGATAGAATTTGAACAAAAGCTCCTAAAGAAAATAAGAAACAATCTGGACCATTCAATCAAATTTGAGATGCTCAAGGGGATTTGCCATTATTAGGAAATATCCTTATACAAGCGTGCCTGTATGCATTAATCAATACCTTTAGAACATATGCCATTCAGTAATATTGTGTCTGCATCATCTGTTTTATAGAATGGTGAGAGACACGTATGCTGAAGAAGTGCCAACAGATTCAATGTCTCTCCCACATGACAAATTTGCAAAATACAGTGCGGTTGCAATAAAAACTTTTTTTTTTTTTTCCATATCTAGGAAGCTTGTGATAGTGCAGAAGAAAGTAAGTCTACTAGGCATTGTTTTCCAATGACTATCTAATTGGAGCACAAGGCATAGCATCACTAAAAGCATGATCTCCTACAATATCCACTTGAAATTGAGTCTGAGCAATTTTAATTTCAGCAGACTCATCATAGTAACTCATATAGAGGGCATCACCATCTTTTCTTCTGATTCTGAAACGATTTCTTTTCACAATCCTAAGATAGTTTGGATATTTAGTGCTTTGAATACAAGCATATAGTTTATTTTATGGTCCACCACCTTTACCTCAAGAAGTGCACGAAATAAAAATAAAGATGTTGAAAGGAACCTTAAACTAAATATACTTATAAGTGATTAAGGAAAAAAATAGTGGTATTACAATTTATATGAATTATAATAATTGGAGAATCAAAATAAATAGTGCACATTTCTTCTTGTTCAAATGGAAGTAACATTTGCCAGAGATATAAATAATTTACCAGAGGAAATCATATCATTTCTTTAAACAGACAAGGTTTTAAACGGTTCCACTTCATTCTGAAGTCCTATCAAATCTACTTGTTAAGATTTGGCCTGCAATGCAACACTGAACCAACAGCAGTAGCAGCAGCTCATTCAGCATGCCACCATCGAGACCGAACCAAAAGCAGCTTGGTGGTTTAGTTTCATTTTGTTCTTTTGTAACTTGATCAAGTTGGCTTGTAACTTGATGTCAAAGTTAGTAGATTTTAGATTTGAATTTGATAGATGTAATAGCTGACATTTATCAGCTTTGTTTTTGTGTATTGCATAAGTTGTATTAGTTATTTTAGTGGGAGTAGTTAAGTCATTAGGTAACTCTCTATTCAACTTTGTAATCCATGTATATACATACATTTTTCAATGAAATGGATGATAACTTTTCAGCCATTATTTTATGTGTAACAGCCCGATTATGACCCTAATCGGAACGGTGGTTTTGGGACCATGAATCCGAGTTAGAAAAATATTTTAATATTTTATTTGATATCTATGTTATATGTTTGAGCATGTGTTAAAATATCGTAGGTTAATTTGTCTGTTTGGGTGTTTAATTTTAGAAAAAGGACTAAATCGCATAAGTAGTAAAAGTAGCCAATTATTAAATTAAGTGGCTAAATTGTTTTGTCTTCTTTTGTATGAGTATTGAAGTTGCAAATTTACCTTTTTGCATGGTAGTGGACGGCATTGACTTTGATTTTATATTAAGGTGCATTATAAATATAATTTTTAAAGTAAAATGTCATGTAATAATATATGTTAATATTATTAAAATAAGAAAAACATTTTAAACATCATCATTTTTATTTCTTCTTCACCGAAACTCAAAGAAGAAAGAAAAAACTAAAGCTTTCAATTGTTCGGCCTTTGCATGCTTAAATTGAGGTATGTAATTAGCTCAGTTTTTAATAATTTTTACGTTTTTGATATCGTTGCTTCGAATACTATCCGACCCATGTTAGAATTTTTGAATTTGATGCATGTTTGATGTTCGGCCATTGATGAATGCTTATGTTTTGTAATGTTTGATGGTAAAATATTAAGAATATATTTTGAAGTAACATGTTTTGAATTGGAAATTTTGGTGAATTTGAGTGTTATGGATTAAATTGCAAAAATAAATAGTTAAGGGGCTAAAATGAAAAATAAATGGCTTGTATGAATTTATATAGGCATGAGGAGCATTCGGCCCTAAAGGAATAGATTCAAATTTTGTGTATTTTGTGTTTTGTGAAATAGGGACTAAATTGTAAAAATTGTAAATGTCAGGGGTAAAATGGTAATTTGCATAATTATATATTTTTGGATTAAATTGAATGAAAATATATTTGAATGAGCTTAATTTGGAATTATTAGATCAAGAACAAAAAGAAACGGGATTGGATCGGGGAAAGGCGAAGTTGAATGAATAGCCGGGAAACCCTAATCTGTCGACTTTTGAGGTAAGATTTTAAGTAATTGGGTTAAATTTAATTTTATTCTATATAATATCTCTATGTTAAATGGTGGTAAGTATATTAAATTTCATATTGCCGAATGTGTTAGTGAATTTTAGTATAAGTTAGCCGAATGTGAGATTGCTTGGAATTTGGACTTAATTGCTTGGAATGCATATCTATATGTTAATGATGCAAATAGATATGAGAGATACTAAATTTGGACATGAATATATCCAAAGAAAATGTTAGTTACATGTTAATGTTTTGGCCGAATATGATATGGATTTGGGTATGAAATAATAAAGTTATACTTATATGTATGTGCTTATATGTGATGTTGCGGATTAAATCTTGTATATAAGTGTACATTCGAATGAATCACAGGTTTATGAAGGGCACTAAGTGTGCGAACTTAAAATCGGGCACTAAGTGTGCGAGACCGGGCACATGGCACTAAGTGTGCGAATTGCTAAAGTAACGGCACTAAGTGTGCGATACGTTACGGGAACTTGGCACTAAGTGTGTGGAATGTTGAAGTAACGGCACTAAGTGTGCGATACGTTACTAAATCTTAGTAACAAGTGTGCATGTTTGATGCTAGTTAAAAGACTTTTATTATTAATGCTGTTAAATATAATGAAATGATTAGGTGTACAACCATATGTTATGCATGAATGGTTAAGTTTGAAGAGGTAAATAAATTAGAGGTACGTATTATTCATATCAACTTGAGATTTATGGTAGCTTGAAAAGTAATTAGAAATTTGGTAAGTACAAGATATGTATGCGGATTATTTATTATGTGGTGGTGGTATATGGATATAAATATATGCATATAATGTTACTATGAATTCTATTTTTGAATGTTTGACTATTTGGCAAGGGTGTTATGAATGGATTAAGTTATTAAATCTTATTAAGGCTTACATGTGTAGTAATTGCTTAAATCTTATTAAGCTGTGAAAGCTTACTTTGTTCTCGGTTGTTTCCGCATTGTAGATTTCTTTTGGAGTGTTCGTCTCGTGCTCAGGGATCATCTTTGAAGCTCATCACACTATCATCTATCTTTGGTACCTTTTTGTTAAATCAAACTTTGAAAACTATGGCATGTATAGGCTATTATCTCTTTGGGGTTATTTTGCACATAATGTATTTAAATGCCATGCGAATATGGCTTCACATCTATGCTTGGGTTGATTTGTCTATGCTTGAGGTGATGTATGTTTTGTGCATTTTCAATCTTTATAAAAGCATGTTTGGTATGTATGCTTTGTGAGGATCCAAAAAGGTTTTTAATCTATACAATTCGAATGGATGTTCTATGATTGAAGTAGATGTTAATTGATGATAATTAATTTCATTGAATATGATTTAGATATGCTTGCTTTTGGTTTATTATTAGGCATATTCGGATATATTATAATCTTTAACCTATAAGTTATATCAAATTATGTTATGTATTTGATAATTGAGATTATAAGCTTGGTTCAAATAAGGCATATAGTACCTTTTTATAAGGAATATACCTTTGCTTAAGTTTATATGTACTTACAATATATATATCATGAAAAGATTAGGTCATATTTATGTGTATGTGACTAATGAATGTATTATATTAATGAATAAGTTGAAGTAGGTGTAATTGCAAATATTTGGCCAAAGTATTTCATTGATTTGGAGTTCATATTATTCATGGGAGGTTTATAAGCATTCGGTTATGAGGTTTAAAATGGGTAAGTATTGTTGTGAACAACTAGATATGGTGTGTATGTGATTAAGTTATTGTAAGTATAGTTATTTGATTAATATAAGATGAATAAGGCTAATATACCTATTCGGCTATGAGATGAGAAATGACTGATCGTTGATTTCAGAGTTTTAAATTTATAATGATCGAACCTGGAACTAACTATAGCAACGATTGAGGCAAGTGCACCTATCGAACAGTAGTATAGCTTAGGCAAGACCGGATTGTTGAACCCAAAGGAACCAAAAGTACTAATACTAACTTTCTTTTACTAACTTTCTTTTTATTATCTAGCCTAAAATAAGTGAAGTTGTTATTTAATCTAAATTTAACTAACTACTAAGCTAAAGACGCAAAGACAAAAAGAATGAATTGGGGAAATACTGTTGGAAAAACTCAGTTGATTAAGATGATACTCTTAGGAAGAATCTACCTAGACTTCACTTGTTATCTAACTCTGAACCAGACGATTTATTCACTTGACTTGATCCGTAAGACTCCCTAATGTATATTAAACCCTCTCTCGAAGCGAATAACGTCTAACCCTAGGTTGATTAATTGAAATCTCTTTCTAATTAAAACCCCTAGAATTGCATTAACTCGATCTATGGACTCCCATATTAGGTTTCACCCTAATCCGACAAAATCTCGTCACCCTATCTCTAGGCGCGCGATCAACTCCGCTTAATTATGCTAAATCTACTCTTAAGCAGGGACTTTTGCTCCTCCACCTAAGCACATCAAACTTGAATCAATATCCCGGAAATATCAACACAAGAATTAAGAACACATAATTAAGAACAAATCAAGTATTTATCATATAGTTGTAAAACGATAACAAGATTCATCTAAGTTTCATCCCCTTCAGTGTCTCCAAGGGTTTAGTTCCTAATGATAAAAGAAAACATCTCGAGAAGAAAAGATAAAACAAAACATAAGAAATCCCTAAAACCCCTGAAGGAATTGAAGGAGAGATCCGCCGTCTTGAGTAGAATTAAAGCTTCTTGAGATGGATCAACGGCTATCTTCGAGTGTTTCCCACAAATCTGACCTTTTCGGCTCGGCTCCTTAGCCTAGCTCACCGCCTCCTTCCAGGTTATACTTAGGGTGTTTATATAGGCTTTTGAAATAGGTTTCTTTGCCCCTAAGTATCCTTTTCCGAGTGAAATTGCTCTTCTCCATGACAGGGACACGGCCATGGCACACGCCCGTGTGAATCGTCTTTAGGCCGTGTTAGGACTTTTAATGAGGTGACACGCCCGTGTAAATCGTGATCAGGCCGTGTTCTAGTCTATCAAGGAGACACGGCCGTGTTGGCTCAAGTCCAGGCCGTGTCGATTTTCACTTTGGCTCGATTTGGTCCGTTTTGAGCCCGTTTCTCGTTCTTTCCATCCTCTGGTGCTTTCCTGAGTATAAAACATGAAAAGAAAGGATTAAGAGCACCTTTTTACATAAATCAATGGATAAATCATCCAAAAGTATGCTAAATGTGGGATTAAAATATGTTACTTTTACGGTTTATCACATACCCCCACACTTAAGCTTTTGCTTGTCCTCAAGCAAAATTCTCAACTTACAATTAAAACGAACTTTCCATGATTCAATATTCCTATCAACAATGTCTCATCATAATTCATAGATAATTTATACATGGATAATTTAACTCAAAGAGTCCTAAAGATTCAAATAATATAAGTCATACATTTGTAGCACAAAACATAGGTGTTTCCCCTCATTTAAATAATTACATCTGATCCAAAACCTACAAGGATTGACATCCTCAAAAAAGATTCACTCAAATCACTCGAAGTGTTTAAGGTTCAGAATTAAGCACTCAAATGTCAAACCTGAAAAGTTAATCCATAGGCTTGCATGAAAATCAAATCTCCACCACTATAATATGAGATGATGCACAAATCAAAAGGTCTTTGAAAGGGTTGTACTTGGGGCTTGGGTTAAGGTGTGGATAAAGGTGAATTAGAGGTTAGAATCGAGATCGACTGAAAAATTACCTAACTAGAAACAACGAATGAAAAATAAATAATTACATGAATTGAAACTTTGAAACTAATAATACGAGCTTCTTATTCAATAAATAGACTTTAATTGTACAAGCTCGCTTTTCATCATACTAATACTGAATATACTTCAATTTTTTTTTAAGAACAAATCAAGTAATAATAAAGAAATTTAGCAACTGAAATAAAGAACATAGTTACGCAACTGGTCAAATCAAATCTCGACAAAAAGGGGTAGTCAAGAAGAATGGTGATAACAAATACAAAGGGTTTTGAGTTAATATTAGTGGGTGAGTCAATAAAAAGGGTTGTTAGGATCAAAGGGGTTCACTAGGGGTTAATTATGAATGTAGGCTTTTTATGGAGTAAGTGGGTTAAATCCTAGGTGCCTTTATCATTTCTGTATGTCAAATCAAAGATGTGGTCTCAACATGTATAATTAAGGCAAGTTCTAGAATAACAGTTCAATGTTGACACACTCATAATCAAAAAGTGAGCATGAAAAAGGATATATGCTCTTATAAGGCTCAAAATCTCACAAAAATTATGGGTATTTTGATGTCAGCCTCGTAAATTTCAAATTTCAAGGTAATATTCAAATTCAGGTAGACAACAAAAAAAAATTAATTTCTGAAAAATAGACATATCATGCTTGATTCTCTAGTATCCTTCAAATTTAATCATCAATGCACAATTATCAATGACTTAATCCAAAACATATCAATAAAAATCATCAATCAAAAGAAATTTCATTCTAATCACAATATGAGAAACTTACTTCAAGACAAGATATCATTCAGGGATTTTCAGATAATACTATAGTTAACCCCCCCACACTTAAGATGTACATTGTCCTCAATGTACAAAGATAGATAATATCAAAATAATCATAAAATCGTAAGATGGGGAGAGAAGTGAAACTTTCTGAATTTTGGATAGAGTCAATGAAAAGAAACCGGATAGGATTGAAGGTGAACATAGGGAAGCGTCTCGAACCGTTTGAAATTGAGTCCTCGAAGCAGCCGTCCTGATTTTATTGTATCCTAAGCTAAATCTAAATGGTACGAAGAATAAGAATAAGATAATAAAAAAATAAAAATAAAAATAAAAGTAAATAATGGAAAATGAAAGAAGAAAGATAACGGGAAAAGGAAGGGAAGAAGGGGTTAAATAGAAATTATGGATCTAGTAGTTGGCCCCGCCTTGTACCTTCTCGTGGCGGCCACACACGACCACGCCACGGCCGTGTGCAAGGCCGTGTGGTATGGAAATCTGTACTTTGGTTAGTTTATGGTTAGGTCTTTGAAAGGAAAAATAAAAGTAAAAAAATGTAAAATTAATGGGGTTAGTGCTGGGTTGCCTCCCGAGAAGCGCTTCGTTATAGTCTTAAGCTAGACTTTACCTCTCATTCGTATGGTCATGGTGGTTTGAGGAGGTGAAAATCCTTTCTCATACGATCAATTCGGTTATTGATATAAAATTTAAGTCGAGTAATGTTTTCCTCAAAAGTGCCGAAATTAGAATGTATTACCTCGACCGTTCCATCTGGGAAGATTTTGAGTACCTGATCTCCTATCTTAAGCTGGGTTGCCCCATTAGTAAGTTCGTCGTGGAGTTGCCTCGTCTTTGCTTCGTGTGTTTTTAGTCTCTCCTTGAAGTGTGTCTTCCATTCGTCTAGTTCATCGATCCAAAGCCTTCGTTCCTCATGAATTTCTTCTTTATCGACACGAGGTCTAGGATCTGGCATCTGCGAAAGAGCTTCTAAAAACGGCAAGTTAATATGAAATTTCTTTGAAAGTTTAAGAGACTTACCGAGTTGTTCCTCTATGTGGTCTTTCTTTGTCGTATCGGGGTATGGCACACGGGGTTGGTACTCTGTAATCACCGGGTTTGGTAAATCATGGCTTACCTCAACCTTACCTTCACTTACCACAGGCTCTTGCCTTGGGTAAGATTCCACTAACCTTTCACTATCATGAGCTGTTACGGCTTGAATTTGCTCTTTTGGGTTAGTTTCAGTGTTGCTTGGTAGACGCCTTTGCGGTCGTTCGGAAATTAACTTTGCAAGTTGTCCAACTGACTTAGTAAGTTCCCCAACTTGGTTCTCGATCCCTTTGATCGATGCTTGTTGATTATTAAGCGTTGTCTCAGTTTTTTGGAGATGGGTATCTGTGGCTGCCATGAATTTTGTCAGCATCTCCTCGAGGTTCGACTCCTCTTCCTGTTGGTAAGGTGGTTGTTGAAAATTTGGAGGAAGTTTCGGTCCTTGGCTACTTTGATCATCCCACGAGAAATTAGGATGGTACCTCCAACCTGCATTATAAGTGTCACTATAAAAATTATTTTGAGGTCTAGAATAGTTACCCGTATAGTGGACTTGTTCGTTCTCTATGCCATATTCGTAGGGTGGGTACTCAAGATTCGCCACGCCTCTGCTTGTTTCGTACTGCATAACTGGATGTATCTGCGAAGAACACAAATTATCAAACTTTTATTTAACATCTCTAAGCGGTTTGATAGCTTTGGTTATTGGGTCGAGGTTGTAGATATATCATTTGCTTTTGTTGGCTTTGTCCTCATAACTTGCCACTAATAGTTATTCAATTGCCATCTCTCTATCTCGCCAAAATCAAATAAAAGAAAATTTAGCAAAATAAAAAACAATAATAATAATAATAATAATGGCTAAAGTAATAAAAAATGAGATTTCTTAATATTTTAGTTCCCCGGCAACGGCGCCAAAAACTTAATCGTTGATTTCAGAGTTTTAAATTTATAATGATCGAACCTGGAACTAACTATAACAACGATTGAGGCAAGTGCACCTATCGAACAGTAGTATAGCTTAGGCAAGACCGGATTGTCGAACCCAAAGGAACCAAAAGTACTAATACTAACTTTCTTTTTATTATCTAGCCTAAAATAAGTGAAGTTGTTATTTAATCTAAATTTAACTAACTACTAAGCTAAAGACGCAAAGAAAAAAAAATGAATTGGGGAAATACTTGTGGAAAAACTCAGTTGATTAAGACGATACCTTTAGGAAGAATCCACCTAGACTTCACTTGTTATCTAACTCTGAACCAGACGATTTATTCACTTGACTTGATCCGTAAGACTCCCTAATGTAATTAAACCCTCTCTCGAAGCGAATAACGTCTAACCCTAGGTTGATTAATTGAAATCTCTTTCTAATTAAAACCCTTAGAATTGCATTAACTCGATCTATGGACTCCCATATTAGGTTTCACCCTAATCCGGCAAAATCTCGTCACCCTATCTCTAGGCGCGCGATCAACTCCGCTTAATTATGCTAGATCTACTCTTAAGCAGGGACTTTTGCTCCTCCACCTAAGCACATCAAACCTGAATCAATATCCCGAAAATATCAACACAAGAATTAAGAACACATAATTAAGAACAAATCAAGTATTTATCATATAGTTCAAACAAACGATAACAAGATTCATCTAAGTTTCATCCCCTTCGTATCTGAAGGGTTTAGTTCATAATGATAAAAGAAAACATCTCGGAAGAAAAGATAAAACAAAACATAAGAAATCCCTAAAACCCCTGAAGGAATTGAAGGAGAGATCCGCCGTCTTGAGTAGAATTCCGCTTCTTGAGATGGATCAACTGGCTATCTTCGAGTGTTTCCCACAAATCTGACCTTTTCGGCTCGGCTCATTGGCCTAGCTCACTGCCTCCTTCTAGGTTATACTTAGGGTGTTTATATAGGCTTTTGAAATAGGTTTCTTTGCCCCTAAGTATCCTTTTCCGAGTGAAATTGCTCTTCTCCACGACAGGGACACGGCCATGGCACACGCCCATGTGAATCGTCTTTAGGCCGTGTTAGGACTTTTAATTAGGTGACACACCCGTGTAAATCGTGATCAGGCCGTGTTCTAGTCTATCAAGAAGACACGACCGTGTTGGCTCAAGTCCAGGCCGTGTCGATTTTCACTTTGGCCCGATTTGGTCCGTTTTGAGCCCATTTCTCGTTCTTTCCATCCTCCGGTGCTTTCCTGAGTATAAAACATGAAAAGAAAGGATTAAGAGCACCTTTTTACATAAATCAAGGGATAAATCATCCAAAAGTATGCTAAATGTGGGATTAAAATATGTTACTTTTACGGTTTATCAATGACCAAATGAATAGTGATTTGCAAATTGAATGTAATTAGTTTAGTTGATGTTAATGATATTATTTGTGATATATTAGTTAATGTTTTGAAATTAGATGAAATATACATGTTTATTCGTGATAGTATGAATTGGTACACATTTATCAAAGTAATAGTTTTTATATAGTGTATTGATTTGTGTTTGGTAAAATAATGCCCGTAACCTTAATCCGACGACGGATACGGGTTAGGGGTGTTACATTTGATTGGTATCAGAGCTACAATTTAGTCGGTTCTCAGACTAACGTAGCGCGTGTGAGTCTAGCTATACATGCCATAATTTTATAAAGTGATAGTGTGATGACTTCTGACAGTGAAATTGTGTTTTCTTCTTTCGTATAGTTAATGGATCCTGATCCCGAGCGAGCTATAGCTGATGATGTTGAGAGTGTGGTGCCCGTTCCCGCGCAAGGGACCGCGCCGGATGAATCTCGCCCAGCTGCGAGTAATCCTGATGAGGGGGCTAAACAAGCCATCTATAGTATGATGAATGATTGGTTCAATCAATATATTCGGGACAATCCGGCTGTTCAACAACCCCTGAATCCGAATAGTCCCCCTGTAGTACCGGTGGTACCCCCGATAGTTAATCCTGAAAGAGTAAGCAAGCCTCTAGTTGACAGAATTAGAAAACACGGGGCTCAAGAATTCAGAGTTAAAGATGATAATGATGCTGAACGAGCTGAATTTTGGCTCGATAATACCATTCGTGTCTTCAATGAGCTATCGTGCACACCTGATGAGTGCCTGAAGTGCGCAATATATTTATTACGGGATTTTGCCTATTATTGGTGGAATACTCTCGTATCGGTTGTTCCAAAGGAACGAGTTACCTGGGACTTCTTTCAGACAGAGTTCCGTAAGAAATACATCAGTCAGTGATTTATAGATTCCAAACGCAAGGAATTTCTTGAGCTTAAACAGGGTCGTATGACCGTATCTGAGTATGAGCGCAAGTTTGTGAGACTTAGTCGCTATGCTCGCGAGTGTGTTTCATCCGAGGCTGCTATGTGCCGAAGATTTAAAGAAGGGCTAAACGAAGATATAAAACTACTGGTTGGCATACTTGAAATAAATGAGTTCGTAGTACTTGTTGAGCGAGCTTTTAAAACCGAAAAGCTGGGGAAAGAAAAACAGAAAGTCGAGTTTGAAGTTAGAGACTTCTGAAAGAGATCTGCGGGTAAATTTCCTCAAACGTCAATAAAAAAATTCAAGAATGATAGTAGCCGATCTAAAGCTAACACAGGGATCTCTATACGAGAACGACCACCAGTAAGTTCACGGGCTACCTCGATTGCTAGTGTTGGCAATACCAGACCGAATAAGCCCGAGTGTCAACAGTGCAGTAGACGGAATTTTGGTGAATGTTGGGGTAAATCTAATAATCGCACTTGCTATAAGTGTGGTTCGTAGGATCATTTTATTTGGGATTGCCCGGAGATAGCTGAAAAGGATAATGCTCAGAGTGCGAGACCGAGCAGCACTGCAGCTAGAAGTAGACCATCTCGTAATGTGGGAGGTAGGAGCGGCACTCAGAGAGGGACTTCAGATGCGGCTATTCGATCAAAGGCCCGTGTGCCAGCTAGAGCCTATGCCATTCGTGCCAGAGAGGAGGCTTCATCTCCAGATGTCATCACCGGTATATTCACTCTCTTTGATACTAGTGTAATTGCTCTGATTGACCCTGGTTCAACTCATTCTTATGTGTGTGAAACATTAGTATCCAACAAGATTCTACCTGTTGAGTCTACTGAGTTTGTGATTAGGGTTTCGAACCCCCTGGGTCGTTGTGTGCTAGTTGATAGAGTGTGCAAGAATTGCCCTTTAATGATTCGAGACTCATGTTTTCCGGTCGATTTGATGTTGCTACCATTTGATGAGTTCGATATTATTCTCGGTATGGATTGGCTAACAGTGCATGATGCGGTAGTGAATTACAGACGAAAGACTATTGATCTTCGGTGCCAGAATAATGAGATAATTTGAATGAATCTGCATATTTGAATGGGCTACCAACAGTGATATCTTCGATGTTGGCTCGATAGTATTTGAGAAAGGGTTGCGAAGCTTACTTTGCTTATATGATCGATAGTAAAGTGACCGAAAAGAAGATTGAATCAGTACCAGTTGTATGTGAGTATCTGGATGTGTTTTCGGAGGAATTACCGAGATTGCCACATGTTCGAGAAGTAGAGTTTGGTATCGAGTTAGTGCTAGAGACGACTCCGATCTCGATAGCTTCGTATAGAATGGCACCGACTAAATTAAAAGAGTTGAAAGTGCAGTTACAGGAATTGACGGACAGAGGTTTTGCTCGACCGAGTTTCTCTCCTTGGGGTACGCCAGTCCTATTTGTGAAAAAGAATGATGGAACTTTGAGGATGTGCATCGATTATCGACAACTCAATAAAGTGACTGTAAAGAATAAATATCCATTGCCACGTATCGATGATTTATTTGATCAGCTTAAGGGAGCTTCGGTATTTTTGAAAATTAATTTGAGGTCAGGTTATTATCAGCTGCGAGTTAGAGACTCAGATGTATCAAAGACTGCTTTTCGGACGAGATACGACCATTACGAGTTTTTAGTGATGCCATTCGGACTCACTAATGCCCCTGCTATTTTCATGTATCTGATGAATCGGGTATTTAGACCGTATCTGGATCGGTTTGTGGTTGTATTCATAGATGACATACTGATCTATTCACGTGACAAAACTGAGCATGCCGAACACTTGAGACTTGTATTACAGATTTTGCGTGATAAGTAGTTGTACGCGAAATTCAGCAAATGTGAGTTTTGGTTGAATAAAGTTAGTTTTCTGGGGCATGTTGTTTCAGCATCGGGCATTCGAGTTGACCCGAGTAAAGTTTTGGCTATCCGCGGAATGTTTCTGAAGTTCGGAGTTTTCTGGGACTTGCCGGATACTATAGACGCTTCGTGAAAGGGTTTTCTATGATTGCAGCTCCAATGACAAAGCTATTACAGAAAGACGTTAAGTTCGAGTGATCAGAAAGGTGTTAGAAGAGTTTTGATCAGCTAAAAAACCTTGCTAACGGAAGCTCTAGTGCTTGTTCAACCAAAATCGGGTAAGGAGTTCGTTATTTTCAGCAATGCATCCTTAAATGGTTTGGGCTGTGTATTGATGCATGAGGGTAAAGTTGTAGCTTACGCCTCGAGACAGCTAAAGCCGCACGAAAAGAACTATCCGACTCACGATCTCGAGTTGGCTGCTATAGTTTTTGCTTTGAAAATATGGCATCACTACCTATTCGGTGAAAAATGCCATGTCTATTCGGATCACAAGAGTCTAAAGTATTTAATGACTCAGAAGGATCTGAATTTGAGACAGCGACGATGGTTAGAACTGTTAAAAGACTATGAGCTTGTGATTGATTATCACTCGGGGAAGGCTAATGTGGTTGCTGATTCACTTAGCCGAAAGTCACTATTTGCTCTACGTGCAATGAATGCGGATATAGCTATGACTGATGATGGTGCGATTATTGCAGAACTAAAAGCAAGACCACTGTTCGTACAATAAATCCGCGAAGCTCAAGAGGTTGATAATGACTTAATAGTAAAAAGGAGTCAATGTGGCTCGAGTGCTGATTCAAATTTTCAGTTAGATGCTGAGGGATGTCTACGGTTTAAGAATCGGATATGTGTGCCTAAGAACCCTGAGTTGATTCGAATGATTTGTGATGAAGCTCATAATAGTAAATTGTCGATTCATCCGGGTAGTACGAAGATGTATAACGACCTGAGACAGCATTACTGGTGGCATGGTATGAAACGAGATATTTTAGACTATGTATCGAAGTGTTTAATATGTCAACAAGTGAAAACCGAGCATCAGGTACCATCGGGACTACTTCAACTGATTATGATACCTGAGTGGAAATGGGATCGAGTCACGATGGATTTTCAGATCCGCTTGCCGCGTTGACACCGAGCAAGAAAGACTCAATCTGGGTTATTGTTGATAGATTGACGAAATCGGCCCATTTTATTTCGGTACATACAGATTTCTCACGTGATAAATTAGCTGAGTTGTACATATCGCAGATCGTACGATTGCACGGAGTACCTATTTCTATTGTTTCGAATAGAGATCCAAGGTTTACATTGCGGTTTTGGAAGAAACTGCAAGATTCTCTAGGTACTAAATTGCATTTCAGTACTGCTTTTCACCCTCAATCGGATGGACAATCCGAACGTGTTATTCAAATACTCGAGGACATGTTGAGATGTTGCGTTCTTGAGTTTGAGGGTACGTGGGAACAATACTTTCCTTTGATTGAATTTGCATACAATAACAACTTTCAATTGAGTATTAAAATGGCACCTTACGAAGCTTTGTACAGTCGTAAATGTCGTACACCTCTATATTAGACTGAATTAAGTGAAAGCAAGATACACGGGGTTGATTTAATCAGAGAGACTGATCAGAAAGTAAAAGTAATCCGAGAAAGTTTAAAAGCTGCGTCAGATCATCAGAAATCTTATGCGGACTTGAAACGTAAAGATTTAGAGTATCAAGTGGGTGACCGAGTATTTTTGAAAGTTTCACCGTGGAAGAAGATACTTAGATTTGGTCGTAAAGGAAAGCTAAGTCCGAGATTTATTGGGCCATATGAGGTTATTGAACGTATCGGGCCAGTTGCGTACAGACTGATGTTGCCATCCGAGCTAGACAAGATTCACAATGTTTTTCATGTATCGATGCTTTGACGATACAGATCCAATCCTTCTCATGTAATTAACCTGTCAGAGATTGAAATTCAGCCCGACTTGACTTATGAGGAAGAACAGATTCGCATCTTAGCTCGTGAAGTGAAAGAGTTGCGAAATAAGAAAATCTCGTTGGTTAAAGTTATGTGGCATAAGCACGGGGTTGAGGAAGCAACATGGGAACTTGAAAATTCAGTGAAAGAACGCTACCCGCATTTATTCATTGGTAAGATTTTCGGGGACGAAAATCCCTTAAGGGGGGAGAGTTGTAACAGCCCGATTATGACCCTAATCGGAACGGTGGTTTTGGGACCACAAATCCGAGTTAGAAAAATATTTTAATATTTTATTTGATATCTATGTTATATGTTTGAGCATGTGTTAAAATATCGTAGGTTAATTTGTCTGTTTGGGTGTTTAATTTTAGAAAAAGGACTAAATCGCATAAGTAGTAAAAGTAGCCAATTATTAAATTAAGTGGCTAAATTGTTTTGTCTTCTTTTGTATGAGTATTGAAGTTGCAAATTTACCTTTTTGCATGGTAGTGGACGGCATTGACTTTGATTTTATATTAAGGTGCATTATAAATATAATTTTTAAAGTAAAATGTCATGTAATAATATATGTTAATATTATTAAAATAAGAAAAACATTTTAAACATCATCATTTTTATTTCTTCTTCACCGAAACTCAAAGAAGAAAGAAAGAACTAAAGCTTTCAATTGTTCGGCCTTTGCATGCTTAAATTGAGGTATGTAATTAGCTCGGTTTTTAATAATTTTTACGTTTTTGAGATCGTTGCTTCGAATATTATCCGACCCATGTTAGAATTTTTGAATTTGATGCATGTTTGATGTTCGGCCATTGATGAATGCTTATGTTTTGTAATGTTTGATGGTAAAATATTAAGAATATGTTTTGAAGTAACATGTTTTGAATTGGAAATTTTGGTGAATTTGAGTGTTATGGGTTAAATTGTAAAAATAAATATTTGAGGGGCTAAAATGCAAAATAAATGGCTTGTATGGATTTATATAGGCATGAGGAACATTCTGCCCTAAAGGAATAGATTCAAATTTTGTGTATTTTGTGTTTTGTGCAATAGGGACTAAATTGTAAAAGTTGTAAATGTCAGGGGTAAAATGGTAATTTGCATAATTATGTATTTTTGGATTAAATTGAATGAAAATATATTTGAATGAGCTTAATTTGGAATTATTAAATCAAGAACAAAAAGAAACGGGATTGGATCGGGGAAAGGCGAAGTTGAACGAATAGCCGGGAAACCCTAATCCGTCGACTTTTGAGGTAAGATTTTAAGTAATTGGGTTAAATCGAATTTTATTCTATATAATATCTCTATGTTAAATGGTGGTAAGTATATTAAATTTCATATTGCCGAATGTGTTAGTGAATTTTAGTATAAGTTAGCCGAATGTGAGATTGCTTGGAATTTGGACTTAATTGCTTGGAATGCATATCTATATGTTAATGATGCAAATAGATATGAGAGATACTAAATTTGGACATGAATATATCCAAAGAAAATGTTAGTTACATGTTAATGTTTTGGCCGAATATGATATGGATTTGGGTATGAAATAATAAAGTTATACTTATATGTATGTGCTTATATGTGATGTTGCGGATTAAATCTTGTATATAAGTGTACATTCGAATGAATCACAGGTTTATGAAGGGCACTAAGTGTGCGAACTTAAAATCGAGCACTAAGTGTGCGAGACCGGGCACATGGCACTAAGTGTGTGAATTGCTAAAGTAATGGCACTAAGTGTGCGATACGTTACGGGAACTTGGCACTAAGTGTGTGGAATGTTGAAGTAACGGCACTAAGTGTGCGATACGTTACTAAATCTTAGTAACAAGTGTGCAGGTTTGATGCTAGTTAAAAGACTTTTATTATTAATGCTGTTAAATATAATGAAATGATCAGGTGTACAACCATATGTTATGCATGAATGGTTAAGTTTGAAGAGGTAAATAAATTAGAGGTACGTATTATTCATATCAACTTGAGATTTATGGTAGCTTGAAAAGTAATTAGAAATTTGGTAAGTACAAGATATGTATGCGGATTATTTATTATGTGGTGGTGGTATATGGATATAAATATATGCATATAATGTTACTATGAATTCTATTTTTGAATGTTTGACTATTCGGCAAGGGTGTTATGAATGGATTAAGTTATTAAATCTTGTTAAGGCTTACATGTGTAGTAATTGCTTAAATCTTACTAAGCTGTGAAAGCTTACTTTGTTCTCGGTTGTTTCCGCATTGTAGATTTCTTTTGGAGTGTTCGTCTCGTGCTCGTGCTCGGGGATCATCTTTGAAGCTCATCACACTATCATCTATCTTTGGTACCTTTTGTTAAATCAAACTTTGAAAACTATGGCATGTACAGGCTATTATCTCTTTGGGGTTATTTTGCACATAATGTATTTAAATGCCATGCGAATATGGCTTCACATCTATGCTTGGGTTGATTTGTCTATGCTTGAGGTGATGTATGTTTTGTGCATTTTCAATCTTTATAAAAGCATGTTTGGTATGTATGCTTTGTGAGGATCCAAAAAGGTTTTTAATCTATACAATTCGAATGGATGTTCTATGATTGAAGTAGATGTTAATTGATGATAATTAATTTAATTGAATATGATTTAGATATGCTTGCTTTTGGTTTATTATTAGGCATATTCGGATTTATTATAATCTTTAACCTATAAGTTATATCAAATTATGTTATGTATTTGATAATTGAGATTATAAGCTTGGTTCAAATAAGGCATATAGTACCTTTTTATAAGGAATATACCTTTGCTTAAGTTTATATGTACTTACAATATATATATCATGAAAAGATTAGGTCATATTTATGTGTATATGACTAATGAATGTATTATATTAATGAATAAGTTGAAGTAGGTGTAATTGCAAATATTTGGCCAAAGTATTTCATTGATTTGGAGTTCATATTATTCATGGGAGGTTTATAAGCATTCGGTTATGAGGTTTAAAATGGGTAAGTATTGTTGTGAACAACTAGATATGGTGTGTAGGTGATTAAGTTATTGTAAGTATAGTTATTTGATTAATATAAGATGAATAAGGCTAATATACCTATTCGGCTATGAGATGAGAAATGACCAAATGAATAGTGATTTGCAAATTGAATGTAATTAGTTTAGTTGATGTTAATGATATTATTTGTGATATATTAGTTAATGTTTTGAAATTAGATGAAATATACATGTTTATTCGTGATAGTATGAATTGGTACACATTTATCAAAGTAATAGTTTTTATATAGTGTATTGATTTGTGTTTGGTAAAATAATGCCCGTAACCCTAATCCGGCGACGGATACGGGTTAGGGGTGTTACATTATGTGTGTTCAAACTCTTCTTTGCTAAGTTTCTGGTTTATCTTTTCTCTTGTTTAGTTTTCATTCGATTAAGAAAACTTCATGCAAATCATTGTTGAGTTGCTGCGATTGTTCCAACAATTGGTATCCAAAGCCTGCCTTCTTTGAGGACCTTGTTGTTGGTGTTTTTCTTTGAAAACAAAGCTTGAGAATGAAGAAACCTTTTTTGTTGGTCTGTTTATTTTTGTTGCTGAAACATGAGCTTCACACCACCACCACCTGTGTTTGCTGGAGAGAACTACCACATTTGGGTAGTTAAGATAAAAACTTACCTCCAAGCACATGATTTGTAGAGTGTGATCGAGAATGATGCTGAGCCACCTCCATTGAGAGCCAATCCCACCATTGCTCAGATTAGGCAGCATAGTGAGGAGCGAGCCAAGAAGCACAAAGCTATGGCCTGCTTGCAAAATGGAGTGTCAGATGTTATCTTCACTCGGATTATGGCTTGTGACTCACCTAAGCAAGCTTGAGAAAGGTTGAAAGAGAAGTTTATGGGATCAGATAAGACAAGGCAGTAACAAGTGATCAACCTTAGAAGAGAATTTGAGAATTTAAAAATGAAAGAGTCAGAGACTATCAAGCAGTACTCTGATAGAATAATGGCTACTGTCAACAACATTAGGCTCCTAGGAGAAGATTTCAGTGAGAGTAGGGTTGTTGAGAAGGTTATCACCACTCTCCCTGAGAGGTTTGAGTCAAAAATCTCTTCATTGGAGGACTCGAGGGACCTCACAACCATTTCTTTGTCTGAGTTGGTGAACTCACTTTATGCACTCGAGCGGAGAAGGGCAAATAGGCAGGAAGAGCATCCTTAGGGAGCTTTCCAAGCAAAAGCCAAATAAGGCTCGAGCTCAAGTCAGAGACCAAAGAAGCCTTGGGTTGACAGAAAGGAAAAATCAAGAAGAGATGGAGGGGGAAGGAGGTTTCCACCTTGCATACACTGCAAGAAGACTAATCACTTGGAGAAGTATTGCTGGAACAGGCCAGACATTCAGTGCAAAAATTGTAAGCAGTATGGTCACCATGAGAAGGTGTGCAGGAACAAGGAGAAACCTCAAACTCAGCAGCAAATTCAAGCTAAGACTGCTGAGGACTTTCAAGCTCAGGAGGAGCATGTTTTTACTACTTCATGCATTGCAACCACAAGCAAAGTCAATTGCAGTTGGCTTGTGGACAGTGGCTGCTCACATCACATGGAAGCTGATGAGAGTCTGTTCAAGGTGCTTGACAGGAGCATCACCTCAAGAATCAGAATTGGTAATGGGAGCTTGATTGAAGCCAAAGGCAGAGGTGATGTTGTGATCAACACTGGTTCAGGTAACAAGCCGATTTCAGATGTGCTTTATATACCTGATATAGATCAAAGTTTACTTAGTGTTGGTCAATTGGTAGAAAAAGGCTATTCACTAGTTTTCAAGAATGATTCATGTGTTATTGAAGACTTTCATGGCCAGAAGATGGTCTCAGTACCTATGGCTGAAAAATGCTTTATGCTTGATGTAAGTCAGCTTGAGAAAAAGGCTTATACAAGCCTAGCTGACAGTGCTGGCCTATGGCATAGGAGACTAGGCCATGTTAATTTCAGGTCATTGGATTTATTGCACAAGCAGAATTTGGCTGAAGACATGACCAAGGTTGAGGCAGCAGATACTGTTTGTGAAGTATGCCAGCTTGGTAAGCAGGCTAGGCTGCCCTTTCCAGTCAACAAGGCATGGAGAGCTCGAGAGAGGCTTGAGCTAGTGCACTCTGATGTTTGTGGTCCAATGAAGACCTCTTCACTGAATGGGAGTAAGTACTTTGTATTGTTTATTGATGATATGACCAGATTCTGTTGGGTTTACTTCATGAAACAGAAGTCTGGGGTATTTGAAGCTTTTGGAAAATTCAAGGCTCTTGCAGAGAATCAAACAGAGTGCAAGATCAAGGCCTTGAGAACAGACAATGGGACTGAATACTTGTCTGAAAGGTTTCAGAAGCTGTGTGAACAAGCTGGCATCCATCATCAGCTAACCACAGTGTATACTCCTCAACAAAATGGAGTATGTGAGAGGAAGAATAGGACAGTGATGGACATGGCCAGATGCTTGCTATTTGAAAGCAAGCTGCCAAGCAAATTTTGGGCTGAGGCTGTCAATACTTCAGTGTACTTGCTCAACAAACTGCCTACACATGCTGTGAAGGACAAGACTCCATTTGAGGCATGGCATGGACACAAGCCATCAGTTTCTTACTTGAAAGTATTTGGATGTGTGTGCTATGTGCTTGTACCTGCTGAAAGAAGAACCAAGCTTGAGAAAAGATTAGCTCCAGGCATATTTGTTGGCTACAGCAGCACCAAGAAGGGCTACAGGGTATATGATCCCTCAACCAAGAAAATTCTGGTGAGTAGGGATGTCAAATTTGATGAAGAGAAGACTTGGAGCTGGGATGGTTCTAATGCAAGTCAGTTTGAAGAAGACTTAGTTGATGTCAGCCTAGAACCAGCAGAAAATGAGCTCAGCAATGCAAATGTGGATGATCCTCCTGTGAGAGGCACTAGGACCATTGTTGATATTTACCAAAGATGCAATGTGGCCATAGTTGAGCCTTTAAGCTTTGAAGAAGCTGTCAGAGACAAGCATTGGAAAAGAGCTATGGAAGCTGAACTTGACATGATTCATAAGAATCAAACTTGGGACTTGGTAGACAGACCTGATCAAAAGAAGGTCATAGGTGTCAAGTGGGTTTTTCGAGTCAAGTTCAATGCTGATGGCTCATTAAACAAACACAAGGCAAGGCTTGTAGTGAAAGGGTATAGGCAGCACTATGGCATTGATTTTTTGGAAACATTTGCTCCAGTAGCAAGGCTGGACACTATCAAACTTCTATTTACCTTGGCTGCACAGAAGCAATGGAAAGTTCATCAGTTGGATGTTAAGTCAGCCTTCTTTGAATGGTTTCCTTAAGGAGGAGATTTACATAGAGCAGCCAGATGGTTTCAAAGTCCAAGGAAATGAGGACAAGGTTTACAGGCTGAAAAAGGCACTTTATGGCACAGGCAGCACTCGAGCACGGTATGACAGGGTTGACACTTACCTGTCTAGGCTCAGATTTGAGAAAAGCTTGAGTGAGCCAACACTCTATGTGAAGAAGTCCAATGATGAGACCTTGCTGATTGTTTCAATTTATGTAGATGATTTGCTGGTGACTGGAAGCAAGGATGACTTAATCCAAGAGTTCAAAGCACAAATGAAAAATGTGTTTGACATGACTGACTTGGGAATCATGACACTTCCTTGGTATGGAAGTGAACCAGACTGATCAAGGCATTTTTATCAGTCAGCATGCCTTTGCTTTGAAGATTCTCAACAAATTTTGCATGGCAAACTGCAAATCAGTAAGCACACCTCTGGCTCAAGGGGAGAAGCTGACAAGCATTGAAGATCATGAAAGGGTTGATGAAAGGGAGTACAGAAGCTTAGTTGGTTGCTTGCTTTACTTGACAGCAACCAGACCTGATCTCATGCATGCTGTTAGTTTGCTATCGAGGTTTATGCATTGTTACAATGTGATGCATTTCAAAGCTGCTAAGAGGGTGCTTAGATACATTAAAGGAACATTGAGCTATGGGGTCAAGTTCAAGAAAGAAAGTGAGCTTAGGCTGGTTGGTTACTCAGACAGTGACTGGCTGGATCTGTTGATGACATGAAGAGTACCTCGGGCTACTTCTTTACTCTTGGCTCAGGTGTGTTTTGTTGGAGCTCAAAGAAGCAACAAACAGTTGCTCAGTCCACAGCTGAAGCAGAGTATATTGCAGCTGCAGCAGCAGTCAATCAAGTCATTTGGCTTAGGAAGTTATTATGTGATTTAAATGAAGAACAACTCGATCCTACTAAAATTTTGGTTGACAATCAGTCAGCAGTTGCCATAGCCAAGAATCCAGTTTTTCATGGCAAGACAAAGCACTTTAAGATTAAACTTCATTTTGTTAGAGAGGCTGAGCAGTCCAAGGAGGTCAGTCTTGTTCATTGCAGCTCACAAGACCAATTGGCAGACATTTTGACCAAGCAACTTGGTACATCACCGTTTGAGTTTTTGAGAAGCTCAATTGGTGTTTGTTGCATACAGTCCAAGGAGGAGTGTTAAGATTTGGCCTGCAATGCAACACTGAACCAACAAAGCAGTAGCAGCAGCTCATTCAGCATGCCACCATCGAGACCGAACCAAAAGCAGCTTGGTGGTTTAGTTTCATTTTGTTCTTTTGTAACTTGATCAAGTTGGCTTGTAACTTGATGTCAAAGTTAGTAGATTTTAGATTTGAATTTGATAGATGTAATAGCTGACTTTTATCAGCTTTGCTTTTGTGTATTGCATAAGTTGTATTAGTTATTTTAGTGGGAGTAGTTAAGTCATTAGGTAACTCTCTATTCAACTTTGTAATCCATGTATATACATACATTTTTCAATGAAATGGATGATAACTTTTCAGCCATTATTTTATGTGTGTTCAAACTCTTCTTTGCTAAGTTTCTGGTTTATCTTTTCTCTTGTTTTGTTTTCATTCGATTAAGAAAACTTCATGCAACTCATTGCTGAGTTGCTGCCATTGTTCCAACACTACTCAAAGACAAAATGCAGTCATGGAGGATGCATGCATGATTGATCACTGTTACTGCAACCAACATTATTGAGCAAGACTTTGGACAGAAAGAAATATAAAAGAATGTGCCAAATAAGATGTACAGCCAGCTTTGAGGGAAAGGTAGGTTTTTTTCTTTTTTTCTTTTTTGAGAAATATGTGAGAATGAAAAATGTCCCTCCATAAACCTTAGCTCATTGATCAAGGTGATTCATTTAACTTTTCTGTGATATGGTGAGACAGACACTGTTGGTTTCCAATTTAAATAGCCTTTAACTCTTTCGTTTCTCGGTGTTAATCGAATCCTCTACAAGCATAATAAGGGTCATCTCATCTCATGTGGAACTCAGTGGAAGAAATATCATGAAGCACAAATCCAAATTGATAGAGAGGTTCTTCTTTGACTAAGTTGTAAGGCAATTACAAAACCAGTATTCTGGTTGTCTGAGGTCACCACTCACTTTCAAAGACCCATATTTTGAGAAAACGTCTAGATTTGAATCATAGAAGCTTCAATAAATGAATTTTTTGAAAATACCTTGTCTCACCATCAGACAGGACAGTACAAGTCTTTAAGTCTCAAACACTGAGTTTTGTCCTTGAAAATGAATTTTAACTACCTATTTTAAATTTTTTACAAATCTTATTTATATTAGTATATCTCATATAGACAGTCAGGATCGATTCAATTCTTTAATTAACCAAAGTAAGAATAAAATATCACCAAAAGTTTAAATGCTGCTTTTCTGGGCACTTTTTCCTCTTTTACCAGGGACAAAGGACTTGTCAGTCTGATGCAATATTATTCTTGATGGTCAGTATCACAAACTTTCATTTTACTAAGGGTGGGTTTGGATGGGCGATTGAGTGCGGTGCGGTGCGGTGCGTTTAGCTTACTTTTTGTCTCACGCTACAGTATCGCTACAGTATCTAATCTCACCGCCACCGCTGTTTTTACACTAACCGCAGATAAACACACCATCCATCCAAACCCACCCTAAGACCGCTAATTTTTATCACTCCAATTATTAATTATTTCATATAGATATTTTCTTTCTTTTCTTTACGTTTCTTCTTGGTCTTAGGCAGCATCGTAACTCTTCTATAGCTCCAAAACATCATCATGAACCATTCTGGGAGGTATTGAGAATGTCTATGAGGGAGCTAAAATAATTCAGTGTCATTCCTAATCAATGAATAGCTTTGGAGTGTGTTAATGTAATTTAAGTAACAGGTAATATTGAGTTAGTTTACCAACATAGAACATGAGATATCTCAATAAAAGACGCATACATGATCAAATTTTGAGAATACAAAGAAGTAACCTACTAAGTGGAGAGACGGTTCTCAAATTTCTAAAGCAGATCCTTCGAAAGAAATTACAAATAGTTGCTTTAAAAGTTTGAGGAGATATCAGAACAAAAACATTTATATGCAAAGCAGAATTTAAGGACGAGCATAACCTGATCAACCTTTTTACAGAAGAGTTGGACAGGTCAGACATAACACAAGTGCAAACTAATAGTGCACTGCATACATAATTGTAATTCAGAACTGTATATCCTGGATTTATTTCTATGTAGTGCATGCCTCCTTTTGCCTATTACATTTATTAAAATATAAATGCTATATGCACTTCATTATGACCATTGCTCCAAGTACCACTGGTCCACACCTATCTTTTGTGTGTGACCTAACCAATGTTTCTTGTGTAATATCTGAATAGCTACAAGAGAATAGCCATATTGATGTGAGCATAAATTAATTAGAGGTAACTTTTAATTATGAAAACTTCAACAATCCAAGAAAACCCATTGAACCGGAGTTGGACGTTTCCAAAAGAGAACAATGAAGTTACCGCAGCACATTCCATTTCCATCCAAATGCTCACAGTTAGTACAAGAGTGTGGCCCTCTGGTAACAAGCTTGCCTGTTCCTGTTGCTGAACTTACGCAACAGGAATTCAAAAGATAATATTAACTTACCTATCAAAGGTTTAAACCCCCAAATATTATTTCCCAATGGATGCTAGCCTCTTCATACATCATTAAGAACAGTGAAATTTAGGATCAGGATTTTCAAATTTAGACACAAAAAAATTGTGACATCTATGACAAAAGGAAACTAGTACCAATTGGTCTTTTCACTCTCCACTACATCCACATTCCACAACACCCCTGTTTGGACTGATCATCAAGCAAGAAGATATCTCGGTGATCAAAATTTATCTGCTAATTCTAATTACACAGGTACCTTCTGGCAAAAGTAAAATTAGTAAAAGGAAAAGCATTAATTCATAGTTGGGTAACTTTTCACCTTGAGAATGGCAAACTTGCCGTTTTTTTTAGAGTTCCACTGTGAGAAAATCCGAATATAGCCAATAGGAATGAATCAGTACAACTCTTCCATCACATCAGTAATCTTACTTCCTAATCCACCAAATAGTCGACCGTCAATTGGCCAGAGTCATCAAAAGGCAACCCTATTTAATATACTTTTGAGCAATCTCTAAGACTCAAAAGCAGCGACGTCCCAATCATTATCCCCGTCGCAACTTAACAACAAACATCACCTCAATTCCACTAACATGACCACCAAAGCATTATACAGAACATCATGTACGCGTCTTATATGAATGAGAGTAGGTGATACAAAGAACTTCTATGTTGTTTCACATAGAATTAACAAATAATTTCTCATAGAATAGGTAATATAAATGTAGCAAATGCTTAAATATGAATGTTAGGGTGACAAAAATTCATTGAAAAAAAAAATAAAAGAGAGAACAAAACAAAAACAGACATAAAATATCATCTATGAGCACTGTAGCAAAAGGAGAAAAAAAAAGTTACAGTTTAAAAGCACTTACAGTTCTTGTGCAGGCTCATTTACTAGGCTCAGACCTGGCTCAATCCAAAAAATAAGTTTAAAAATTTGTTCAAGCTTAGCCTGGATAAGAATACTAAAATACGGACCCGACCTAGTCCGCCCATTTTTAAAAAAATTTATATTATATTATTTTTTTACATACTTTTTAAATATATATAATACATCAAAAATATTAAAAATATTAAAATAAATATTTTCACCTAAATAATACTAAGATAAATGCAACTTAACAAGAAAATATCTCTAAAATAATAATAAAATTAACAATAAAACAAATATTATACAATATCCAAACAATAACAATAGTAATAACATAATAATAAAATGGTAGCAAAATAAAAAAAAGAAAAGAAAATATCATTAAAATAACAAAAAATAGCAAAAAAAATTTATCATTTAATGAATTAGAGCCGGGCTCAGACTAAAAATAAATTACCCCAATACTTATCTCATTTTTAAAACGAATCTTATTTTTTTTTTCTAAACTCATTTTTTAAGCTGTTCTGATTTGAAACTTCCCCCGTATTTTCAAGTCTTCAACAATTATATGTAAAACGACAACGTCTCAAGCATCAGTCAGCAGCGCCTAGAGTATGTGTGGAGTATTTAAAAAAGACTTTAATAAAATACAGTTGAGATAAAACTGTTTAGTTTGGTCGCGAAATCTGAATGGCTGTGGCTGCTCTGGCACTGAACCAGCAACTCCTTTGCTTTTCATACCCAAAGATAAGAGCAAAATCAAGGCCATGGTTCCCGCAAAAAACAACCCTTTTGAATTCTCAAAAGAAGCCTCATATCTTTATAGTTTCTTGCTCTTCCTCTCCAACTTCTCAGTCCCCAGAGGCCAATGTCCAGACTGCTGAGTCTTGTGTCAACCTGGGTCTGTCCCTCTTCTCCAAAGGACGCGTACGCATTGATCTCTTCTTGTTTTTGCAGTATTTTTAGGGTTTTATGGTGTTGATGTCTTCAATCTTGGTGATTTTTTCATAGAATTAGAGCCAAAGGTTTTTCTTTTCTTCTTGCAAATGGGTTTTCTTTTCCTTTGTTTCTTAAATGGTTCCCTTGGATAGTACACTACATAGTGATTTAGTTTGAATGTGTCTCTCATGGTCTGATATGTAGGACAGGTTTCTACTTGAACAAGATTGCATGATATCTTGTTTAGAGGTTGCTGCATTTCTTTTCTTTCTTTTTTTCTTTTGGCTGCTTGGTATGTTAAAGAGCTTAACTGTATTGTCTAAGTATTAAATTGCAGAGCATTTTGCTATTCCTACAGTAGCTTGACTCACATTATAGTGCATAATTTAAAGAGCGAAATCATGCTGGTTTGATGACACGCAAATTCGTCCTAGCTCAATGAATAGCAAACTGTATCTAGGAAAATTGAGATTGAGTTCTGGATTGATTGATTTCCATAGAACGATCCTCTAAAGTACTCTTTTGAATTCATGAATTTATTGATCACTTTCTTCAGAAGGTCAGATTCTTAGATAGTTCATTGTTCTGCATTGCTTTAAATACTTGTCTTTACAAACCATACTTTTATTTGGAAATTCAAATAATGTTTTTTGTAAAAAGTGCTTCATATGTCAAATGGATATTTCAGGTTAAAGATGCTTTAGTCCAGTTTGAAACGGCACTTAGTTTAGACCCAAACCCTGTGGAAGCCCAAGCTGCTCTCTATAACAAAGCCTGCTGTCATGCCTACCAGTAAGGATTTCTGATCCTTTTTCCTTTTTCTTTTAGTAGTTATTATTTCAAATTACCATGCATGATTCCAGAAATTCTCGTTTACTTTAGGGAAGAGGTGAATTCTGAAATATAACTCCCTTCAGATGCATCTGTAAAGTATATAGCTTATGTATAGTATTCATAATCACACCTCCATCTATCTGCCTAAGTCCCTGGATTCCTGTTATATGAAATCCGAAAGTTCTGAGAATCAGGCCTCATCTATGTTTTTGTTATAATACTCTTCTGCATCAATTTCAAGTAATGATTTAGTACTAAATGGGGCTGTTCTTGGTAAGAATCCTTTTTTTCTTTTTATTTGTTTTGTTTTTATTGAGGAAGAGGGGAAGCAAAGAAAGCTGCTGAGTGTCTCCGTACTGCTTTGAGAGACTACAACCTCAAGTTCGGTACAATTCTCAATGATCCTGATCTGGCCTCCCTTAGAGCATCACCTGAGTTCAAGGAATTGCAAGAAGAGGTATGTTGCTTAAGTTTTCTTCCAGACACTCCTCTTTCCCAATCCCCACCAAGATATCCAAGTGCTATGATTATGGAATCAAATGAAATTATTCATTCACATGAGGCTCAAATTACTAAAAGTTGGTATTGCTCATAAGTATTTGTTATCTTTCCAGGCCAGGCTGGGTGGAGAAGATATAGGCTACAGCTTCCGAAGAGATCTCAAACTTATCAGTGAAGTCCAGGCCCCGTTTCGTGGAGTTAGGAGATTTTTTTATGTGGCATTCTCTGCAGCTGCTGGAATCTCGCTGCTATTCACTGTACCCAGGCTATTTCGTGCTATTAAAGGAAGTGATGGTGCTCCTGATATTTGGGAAACTGTTGGCAATGCTGGCATAAATATTGGAGGTAAATTGTGAGATGTGTTATATATATGTCATTTCATGTAATCTCGTTTACTTTCTTGGTGTGACCATCAAGCTAATAGTTTGTAACTGGCTTTTTAAAATGACTAAGTTCTTGAATCAGCTATCTACAGGTATCATTGTTCTTGTGGCGTTATTTTTCTGGGACAACAAGAAGGAGGAAGAGCAACTTGCACAAATATCCCGAAATGAAACACTCTCTAGGTTGCCTTTACGCCTTTCCACCAATCGGATTGTGGAACTTGTGCAGCTACGAGACACTGTTAGACCAGTTAGTACTTTTTTTTTTCTTTTGGTTGAATATTTTTCCAAGTTCTTGCTGCTTCGTGTTTGCAAATCTAGGTAGATAGTTATGCCTGTGTTGTCACTGTAAAAGTATATTCTTCAAAAGTAATGTTGCTAACCATAAGCAATTTTTTTTCGCCGTGACCATAAGCAAATTAAGAATTGAAAACCTTCATCTCATTTCATCGTGAGATAGAATTAGATTTCTTGCACTGGATTTGGTAAACATACTTGACATGTTTCCAAAGTAACCAAAGTATTAAAATTTAAGCTTATAATAATTAATAAATAAAATGTTACAGCTCTATGAGAACAACCATAACAATTATCAGTTTTGTTTTGTTACCTCATTATTTAGTGAATGCTACTGCACGGAGTGGTGATCGAGACAAAGAAGACAAGTTGGAAGGCAAAACTGAGACCTAGACCATTGGATCAGAAGTCTTTTACACTTACTATAGAAGACTACATTAGTATTGACTACTTTAGTCGAGTATGGCTACATCTTAGTGCACTGTCATTTCCTATTTGGTCAGCAAAATACATGCCACGCGCAACTTTTACTTGTATATTGCTAACTTGCATGTTGATGCATTATTTTATGCCTTCTCCTATCTATTTGGTTTTTACCATTACATTCTAACTGAAGGTTGGATTCAGGTTATTTTAGCAGGGAAAAAAGAATCTGTTTCTTCAGCTTTACAGAAGGCTGAGAGATTTCGAACTGAGCTCCTTAGACGAGGTGTTCTTCTAGTTCCTGTCATTTGGGGTGAAGGTAGAACACCGCAAGTGGAGAAGAAAGGTTTTGGTGTTTCTAAAAAGGCAGCTACTGCTCTTCCTTCTATTGGGGTAAACTACAAGTTCCTGACCTATTGTAGATTATTAGCCATATAAGGATAAGTCTTGTCCACTGATCATATTTTCATTGTTCCTATAGTTATTAGGACTTCTTATAAGCTTACTTTGTGGCTTATATGTGATGTACTATGCATGTGACTGTCTTTTTGCTCTGGTGTACTTGTGCTGATATGCCGAATATACATTTGTTTGCTATCTTATATTAATCAACTTTACATGGAATTTCAGCTCTGGAAATATTACTGCATGCACTAGGTGTGTTTTTTTAATTAAATTCCTTTCTCCAAACATTTTATCTATCACTGTCATGGCAGGAAGACTTTGAGAAACGAGCTCAGTCTATAACTGCAAAATCAAAGTTGAAAGCTGAAATTCGATTTAAGGCTGAGGTTGTTTCACCAGAAGAATGGGAGAGGTCACCTGCTACTCAATAATTATTATTGTTTGTTCTTATTTTTCATTTAGATAACGAAGGTCCTTATTCTTGTATCTCTTCAGGTTACAAAAGTTTGACTGTTTCCAAACATTGATTATATTTCCAGTTACCAGTCATATGCTCGAATCTTCATTCAACGTCTTTCCTTCTGTTAGCTTTACTATATTTTTTTTTTTACTGAAGATTCTTACTTACTCAGGTGGATCAGGGATCAACAAGAATCTGAAGGAGTTACCCCTGGTGAGGATGTCTACATAATCTTGCGCCTAGATGGTCGAGTTCGAAGATCGGGAAAGGTAAGAAAATTGTTGGAAACTTTTGCTGCCTCTTTTTGGCCTGAGATAATTGCAAATATCAATTATCAGAGGATGTCACAAGTTAGTTTAGGAACGGTTATGACTGATTGCTGTTTTCTTTTCTTTTCTTTTCTTTTTTCTTCAAAAATTTGGATCAATTAGCGTTCCTTCAGCTGGTGTTTTCTTTTTCCATGGCTGCTAATAAATCAATCTTATAATTCTCTATCTAAGATTTCAAATATCAGTAATGCAATATTGGAAATTTTTTTCCTTTGTTATCATGGTAAATTTTTTCTTGTTTGCAGGGAATGCCTGATTGGTCACAAATAGTGCAGGAGCTGCCTCCAATGGAAGCATTGCTAAGCAAACTTGAAAGATAGAATTTATGTTACCAACCCTTATTTTAGTGCGCTACAAACTTGAAAGCTGATGGGAATCTTCTTTGTTTATCTATTCTTTAAGCATTGTATATTTATTATTACTTTGTACATCACAGCATGCAAGATTTTGAACACGATAAAGAACTTAATTTCGATCTAGTCATGTAGCCTTTATTTCACTATTATTGAGCTTTTAACAATGTTTAATCAGTACCCCCTTTTCTTCTCTTTTTCTTTTATTTTCTTTTCAGAGGTTGGCTTTATGGTGTACTTTATTGGTTTATTATATAGTTATACCAATCACGCTGTTTCACTTTTCCATCCTTTGTTATGATTTGGTTGCACCAGCTGTTTATAACTCTCACCGCTTACCAACAACTCTGAACTGATAAAAAAAAAAGGAACCCTCTTCTTCTGGGATTTTCACATTACTATTTCTGTCATTTAGCTTGTATTAGGTATGGAAGAGGTCATATATTTACAGCTTAAACAAAGATTTCGAGGAAGTTTCTAAATAGCTATCCAGGCGAGTTTGACCTTTGTACAAGAGCCATTGAACATTTCAGCTACCCATATCACTGAATACATTTTTTTGTCTTCCATTGTTGGGTTAGGTTCTGCTTTTTGTTATTATTCTAATTGTTCTTGTATTAGTCAAGGGATTAGGACAGCCAAACTATTGAAGGTTGTTGGACAAACTGGCCTCTTTTTTTTCTTTTTTTTTTTTCTTTTTTTTTTTTGAAGTTTGAAGTTTTAACCAAATTAATTATATCATATAAGCCTCTACCCATGACCCATGGGTCAACCATTTGCCGCCTCGGTGTGCTTGGACGTTAAACCATCATTATCTCTACATGTGCAAATCTACAATGTGGTTCAATGTAATCTGTCTAAATATTTTACTTTTAATTAATTCTTTGAACCATATTATTATCTATCCTATCAATTTAATCTTTTAAAACAATGAAAACAACAAACATAAATTCTTCGGTTTCAGCTTGCTACATTATCATATTCAGTATTACAAAGTTATTAAGTAACCATATTTTGAAGCTTTCTTTAGATGTTGCTCTTTGGCCTTTTCTTTTTTTCGTTTTTATATTTATTTTTTGGTTTAGTGGGGGTACTGGTTTGTTCTTTGTCTGTAAATATAAAAAGAACCTAACCACGGGGCCAATGTCATTAGTCAACGACTCAATGTCGATCTTCCAACTCTCTTATTTAGTAGCTTTAAAAACAAGTTGCCGCACCCTCTCTCTTCTTGTCCCAACTTAAGCAATTGCTTAATAGAAATATAAACGACAGCCAAAACAAAACATCAACAACATGGCTAATCCCTCTTGTTTTCTCCTGCCTGTTTCATTGATCTTTGTGGCTCTGATCATCGCCTTGTCGACCGTCGACGCAAGTGACGAGCACCATTTGAGCTGGAGTCCAAACAAGTCTGGCTGCCAGGGCTCAATGGCCGAATGCATGGCTGAGGATGAGTTTGACATGGACTCCGAGATCAACAGGCGCATATTGCAGACCACGCAGTACATTAGCTATGGAGCTCTGCAGAGGAACACCGTGCCATGCTCACAAAGGGGTGCATCATACTATAATTGTCAACCGGGAGCACAAGCTAACCCTTACAATCGAGGCTGCAGTGCCATTACTCGTTGCCGGAGTTAAGGTTTCCTGCTCTCCTCTTCTTCTTTCGGTGTCATTCATTTCTCTGTTTATGTTGTTGAAGAAGTTCCCATGTAATTCTTTTGACCTTTGATTTGCTGTTTTGGATTTTGACCTTCAACTTTAAATAAAAAGGAGGAACATGAAGTTGTATTCTTCTAACAAGTACGGATCATAACCAACTTTGAAATGCTATTTACCATCCAATAATAATCCAAGTTAAGTTGAAGCACCATCCATTGAATTCAAAATTTAATATGACAACATATGATTATGTCTGGTCCCGAAGCATTTTCCAGATGAAGTGTGAACTAGGATAAATGTCTTCATAAAGACAACTTTAGTCATAATCTCATTAAGTTCATAAAGCATTTCAAGCACTGAATTTTGGGATGTTAACATAGATTGAGGATTGAGGTTAATAGCAGCTTATCGTCTCTTTAAGTTTAATGAATAATCTTAAATTGTATTTTTGCTATTGCACAGTGATAAGAGATGAAACGTGAACAAGCCACTCATATCATTAATTCCCTCTACTGGTGTTAAAAGCAGATAATTGTTTATCCCACTACAGAGAAGAAATACTTGATACAAATAAAAAAGGGGGAAAAAAAAAGGGACACTCAGTAATGTCCCTGGTCTCTGGCCAAAAGTAATCTCAAATAAAACAACATATCACCAAATTACAATCATAATTCATAGCCAACTGTTAAAAACACCCTTGGGGCCAAGCTTTATGCTGAGCCTTCCTCTTGCTTTGCTTCATCCGACTTTTGGTTCGATGGGGCTAATGGGGATGGAGAGCCCTCCACTCCCATCTCTGCTTTTAGGTCATTAATGCTCTGCTCCAGCTCATTTACACGGTTTCCCATTTCATCAAGTGCTTTGGAGTTAAGTAAAAAATAGATGTCCCACAAGTCACAATAATACTAAAGTAAAAAACTATTTGCATACTAATTAGTAATTAACTATCTATTTCCATTTAAAGTATTATTGCTATAATAGAGCAAAAACATAACAAAGTTCCAAACTTCTTAAAATCTGGCCAGCAAAACAGTTATTAGATACAGGTTCACATCAGTCTCGCGAAGCTTAACCTTTTAGCCCAGATTTCCCAATAGTCCAATAAGTAGACAAAAGAAACTAAAGCGCACATTGCTTTAGGTTCAATAAAGAAGAGAAAAGGATAAAATTTTCATGAACCTATCTTTCACTAATACTTCATCCATGAGGCAACTATGCGACATTTTATACATTTCATAAAGCTGCTATCTTAGGATATAAAAAAAAAAAAAACACTTCAATGAACTTTAAGAACACGAGAAAAGGATATTCTTTGTGATAATGGAATCAGACATTGTTTGAAACCTAGATTGCTGCAATAAAATCTTTGTCAATAACAGAACAACATTCCAATAAGAGAATCCAGTTATAACTCACCATTTGTTGAAGAAGACTTTGCACCTGCAAAAATTAGTCAATGAAAACATTACTCCAGACTTATAAGAAAGGCACGTCAAAGACCACAATAAACAATTGCTGAATTACATCCAGTACAGACTATGATCTGGCTTGGCAATCTAAAAGTTTGGAATTAATGAAATGATACTAGCAGAACAGCAAACATTAAAAGCAGTAATGGTTCATGTTATGAAGAAGGGTTGATGAACTCACAAAAACAGTCATATCAGCAGTGCTTTGCTTTGAATCTTCAGAGCTATGCCCGTCCTGCAAAATGTATACCAGTCAGTACAAAGAACTAATCCCTAATACAGATTGTTTAACGCAAAAAATGCAGTTTGATCAAATTGTCAAACATCTGGAAATTATAACCCTCTTCTAACTTAAAACAAATCAGTAAAAATTTGGGTTGGCTGGAGTCTCAAAACAACTAAAACTCTAACAGCAGCATTGCAAGCACGACCAATTTTAATCCAATGAAGCTAACAATTTCTTTTATAAAGTTAAAAATCAAACGAGAGATGAGACAGAAATGCATATTGTTGAGAAACCGTAAAGATTCACAAGTCAGAGAAAAACGGGTCTAAAACAAGTCGAAAACAACGATCTTTTTTTATCAAAACTTCATGAACCATGACTTGACTTTTGGATCGTAAAATTTATGGGAAATTAAAAGAAATAGAACAAATGATAGCGACGAAGATGAACAGCTCCAGAGTTTGGAGAATGAAGAAAATAAAAATAAAAGTAAAATTTACCATGCTAGGCAGTGGATCTTGGACTTGGGTAGTTGATGACGCCGCACCTCAGTTGCTAACCGTAGCTTCGATATTCGAAAACAGAAGTGATCGCAGCTTGCTCATTTTAAAGACATGGGTCACGTTCAACGCCTTTAATTTACAAATATGCCACTCCCACTCCCACTCCCACTTCAAACTTTTTTTATTATTATTACATAAGATTCAACTTCAAATCTAGCTTTTTTATCTGCTTTATTACAATTTTTTTTGTGAATATTAATGAAGTTTGGATGATGGCATTTTTGTCATTGTGAATATTGATGCAAAGCCCAATAGGAGCGGCAAAGTACATTCAAAATTCAAATATTTGGGCTCAATTACAACCTTGTGTGAGGCTTTCCAGCTTTTCATTAATGGACCGGACCGGACCAGACCAGCGAAAATAATCAAGAAAGTGTAAGCTTCAATTTTCTTTTCAGAAATAAAAATGGTTAATTTAAGAATTATTATTTGATTCGAATTAACTAAAAAAAGTTAAATAACTAATTAAGCACACCTGACAGTTTCCTAAATATAATAATTCTTAGCTTATGAACACTAATCTGGTGGATCCATAAAGAGAAAATTATTCCCATGTAGGGAAGCTGTTTCCATTATTATAAAACATAATGATTATATTTCGTAATAAGATTGCGTAAATATAAAATACTCCAAACTTAAAAAAGTTTAAGATTATGCTTGTAATCTAAGTTACCCTAATGAATAAACCGTAATAAGATTACACTCTATGTTAGGGCATTTTGACACTATTTAAGAGTCTGATATTACAAGGTGACCAAAATATTGACAATCCAAACAACGTAATCTGATTCCATAATATAAAATTACAAACCGTAATGTAAGACTCAGCCAACCAATAACAGACTTGTGATCAGTATGATACGCTTTAAGATTCTCAAAGATGAAGTGAGAAAAGAGAAAGAAAATGATGGTGATGAGTCGGAAGATGGTCGTCAACCCCCAACATATATGATCTTTTAATTGTCAATACTTCCGGACCATCCTCGTATGCACGTATCATATTTGCTAATACTATAAGTTATGCGGTCCACGAGTATCAGCCATTGAAAAGAATAAAGAAAGCAAGGAACTGCAGCACCCCTAATCTTATTCCTTTAAGACTCATCATCATCTTCCTTCTGTTCTTTCATCATTCTTATCCTAATTACTCTAAAAACAATGAAAGAGGAGATACAGAGAGAGACTAATGATATTGGTTCAACTTCCATACATCATCCTCACTTTCTTTCAAATTTAAAACCAGATTACATTTTTTCTTAATAGATGTCTGATTGATTTAAAATGCTACTTTCTTTCTTTCCTTCTATCAGTAAGTAATTGCATCAGCTACTTACAACAATAAATGTCACTGCTTCATGATGCAGAGCAACGATATATACATGCATCGGTATTTATCTCTCTGATTGAATTACAATGTAGCAGCTTTCTGGCTAACAAATCCAAGTGATAATCACAGATCCAAGTTTGTTGATATACTACAAAATTGAATAGCTGCACACAAAATAAGGCTCTATTTTCCTCTGGAAAGCATTTACAACTTTTAGTACCCAACGATAAGAAACAAAAGGATACTATTTCTCCTAACCTAAAACATAAAGTTCCCACTGCATACACAACATTTGAACATCATAAGATCACATATACAACCTAAGAAGAGGATACCTTAACCGCTTTAAAAGCTGGATGAAGCGATCTAAGTACATCTTTCACCTCAATGAGATTCCTGCTCTCGTTTCGAACTTTCTTCACCCTTCTACTAGCCAAAGATTTCTGAGTAAACCCATAAATCTGAAGAATCTGATTATCCACAAAGTTGAATGCTCTATCCATCTGCTTCAAGCACCTCTCAACAGGGTAATTCCCCAACTTCCCACAAGGCTTACACCCCACAAAGTGAGTCACCAATGGCCAACGATGATCACCTAAACCTGGGTGATAAGTTTCAATCATTTCCTCGTACCTATCAACCAAAAGCCCCCAATAACCATGCAAATAATAAGCATGCTCAAGGTAAACCTTATCACCCCACTGCTCCCTTTGAGTGGCCAACAAATAAACCATTGCAGACTGATCATCAGCTTCGAAAACAGGACGGTTCTTAAGTTCCCTGGTCAATACCTTCCCTGCTTCATCCCTAATCTTCCCTTTAGGACCCATTGGAGCCCAAGCGTCAAGAAGATCAAGTGCCCATTGCCCATTCCTCAACAAAAAACTCCCAGTATTTAACCCAATCCAATTCTTTTGATCATAAACCCTCTCACTCCAGCCATGCATAACCAAGTTCGAGTCTTTATACCTTTCCCAAGGAATCTCAAAAGCCATGTCGGTAAACATCGCGTCACTGTCCATCCACCACAGGAATTCCACCTCCGGATGCGAAAGCAAAAGCCTTCGAATCAACGGTAATTTGGCCCAAAACCCTGCCATTTCTGCATCTAACAGCGCCATATTGTAAAATATTTCAATCCCGTGTAACCTACAGTAATCTATCTTGTTCTTCGTTGATTTTAACAAGTAATGATCACCAACCGGGTTCTCACACGGCTTGGGAGATGAACCAGTGACTAAAAGAACCCTCGGTTTGTTTGGACCGATGAAATTTGGATAATCAGGATTTTCTTTCAGCCATTCAGATCGCTGCTTGTCCCAATCGGAGTTTTTCGGCCCAAGAGAATATGGCTTGTCGGGGTCGAGTTTCGAGTCATCGGATTCCTCGTCAACTAATACCTTATTTAGATCGAAACCGTTGTAATTATTGGTTTCGGCGTTGGTGTCGCTGGCGACCTCGTTATCGGACGAGGTCTTTTGAACTTCTTCGAGTACGCGGTGCGTCTCAGCGCGTCTCCGGAAATAGAAATGGTCGCGAATCTCGACGAAGTCCTGCTCCGGAGTCCCGAATTTCCCGGCACCAATAGTGCCACGTAGAACGACTACGGTGAGGACGAAGCAAAAGACCGTTACCTTGCAGTGACGGAGAGTTCTGTGGATCTTTCTACACCTTTGAGCTCCCAAACACTTGCCTATCATCTTTCCGGTTGCTTGCCCCACCCGCTCTTGGTTCAACCCAAACAATGCCGGATTGGAGAATTGAGAACCCTATGATTTTGGAGATTCTGAGAATGATTATGGGAATTTTCTTAAGGACGCAAAAAAAGTTAAAAGAAAGATGTTTCTCTTTGAATCCAAAACGTCTTAGGATGCTGGAGTTTGATTTGTTATCCCGACACAAATTTGAAAACAGCTGTTGGGTGATGCCGGGACCCACCGCGACGTAGTTGGAACGAAAATAATAAAAATAAAAATAAAAACCCTTAATTTAGGATTCATAAGTCTGCGTTTGTAATAAACACTTAAATAGATAAACATTGTGAGCCGCTTAATCTATTTTTAGGTGGTATTTTACGAGTACGATAATTTGAAGTGGAATTTCTTTTTTTTATGAAAACTAATATAAAGAGTTATTTAGTTAGTTTAATTTTTTTTTTAAAAAACAGCTAAATGTGGTTTGTTTTTTGTTTTAAGAGATAAATATTTTTTATTAATTGTAAAACATATAAAATTAATTTTTCTTCATAAATTGATTGTATGTATTAATTAAAATATATTATATTATATTATTAAAAATTAATATAAAATTTGTAACGTTTCATAAATAATATTATTGGCCAATTAAAAATAATACGAATATTTAATTTTTATAACGATAATAATTTAAATTATAATCAATATGATCAAATTTTTAATATTTAAAATAAGCTTAAGTGGATTGATGTTACTCTCAATAATGATTTTAGTTTTACTTTTTAAGAAAAGTTAGAGTATAATTTAAAAATTAAAAGAAAAAAAAACTATGTAAATTAAATTATTAAACAAAAAATATACAATCAGTAACTAAATTAATAAATTAATTATGATTTCAATAATATCTATAATATATTTCTCATTAATCTATTAAAAAAATATTTTATATATATTATATATGAAATTCAATTTTCAATAATTAAAAAAAGAGTGCATGAATGAATGTGTAAATTTTAAATTTTATAGCCTTGAAGCACATATTTATATTTTTCCAGTATTGGATATTAAAAACCATATATAAGAATTTAATATTAAAAAAAATAAAACGGGACTAAGTGTGTACGTATTTGTATTTTTTTTTTTGTAATTTTTGACTAAATTTATTATACCAAATATTATTGACATATATGATCCTTATTATATAAATAGGTATTTAATTTTTGATATATTTTCATAAGGAAATTGGGTTGAAATAATATTCATTTTAAACTTTAGTCAATAAAAGCACGTGGCAAATAATTAGCACGCCAAATGGATATTTAATTGTATCACATTGAAATAGTTTCCTTAATTGCAACTTTAAACTGTTATTATCATTGAACTATTAGTAAGTTATGTTTTGGTTACTCAACTTTAAAAGATTATAAAATGGCCACTGAACTATTCGAAAGTTTTCACTTAAGTATTGAACTATTTGAAAGTTTTTATTTAAGTCATGGGTTTTTTTTTTTTTAAGTTCAATTAGTAAGCTCCAGCAATGATTTTATGATTAGCACGGTAGATTAGTATCCATTTATGAGTAAAACATACTTTAGATTTAAGTCGATTTAACGGTAAATGTCGCAAATCAAAGGAGAAAGCTACTAGGATTTTGGTTTGTAGATTTGTGTCGTTTAAAATTGTTTCATGAAAAAATTTTGAATTGTAGAAGAGAATAAGGAGAAGGGCTTCTTATTGGTATAGACAATGTGAATGGGGAAGGCCATACAATAGCGATTTTAGTAGTCCAATGACTTAAATGAAAACTTTTAAATAATTCAATGATTAATTTGTAACTTTTTGAAGTTAAGTAATCAAAACGTAAATTTACTTTTTAAATGCTAAAATCGTTGATCATTTGGTATCGATTCTTTTGGTTTGTCCTCTTAGAAGGATTTTCCCCTTCACATGCATTGAGTAGGCCAAGAAAAAGGGTTCAAATTATTCGCATTAAATATATTAGAAAGGTAATTATTGAGTATATCAAGCGTGAAAATTTTTATTTCACAAATAGGTTTGAAATTTTGTCACATCTTATTTTTAAAAAAATTTAAATACAACATAGTGACACATGTCAAAATCTCAATTTTGTTTGTAAATTTAAAATTAAATTTAACTACACAAATGGAGTTCATCTAAATTAAGGATATACTTTTTACCAATATCTCAGTCTCCACTATTTGTGTACTAAATGTGGTGACAAGAAATTATGTAAAAGTAATGAGATTTTGGTTGATTTGATAAAATTAAAGCTTTGAAGACTTTGATGTCTTGAGTTAAAATATTTAAAAAAATTTATAAATTTTATATAAAAATATAAAAAGACAAAAAAAAAACACTTATAATAACATTTGTTATGGACGTACCGTTCTTCTACTGGTAAGTACCAATATCGGTTTATTTTAGTGTAACATTACGAATTTATCGTTGTTTTTGTGAAACATTTTATATATGTATTTAAAATGTATTTAAAAATATCAAATAATGACATTATTTAAATCTCAAATACTCATCAAAAATAAAACTTTGGTTCAAATTACAAAGAAAAGATTTTAAAAATGTTGGTGGCATGGGTTTAAATCTCACCCTATGTAAAATTTAAGATACCAAAAAAATAAAAATAAAATACTCATCAATTATATAAAATATTCTTTAATAAGCTTCACAAATACAATACATCATTAAACAAATTCAAAATAAATAAGTAAAAAAATTATTTTATAAATAAGATTATCACATTCTATGCATATAACAATTCACAATTCAACAAACCAAAAATAAATAATAAAAATTTAAATTTAAATTTAATATATATTTTTAAAATTATTTTTTGGTACTAGCTGGGACACCATGTTTCGACCGATACGGGGGAAATCAACTGGTATAGTTGATATCAATCAAAATTTGCACCGAAACGGAACCTAAAATTTATTGTTCTAGTTTACTATTAGAACGAAACTGTAACAGCCTATTTTCGGTAAAATCGGAACAGTAGTCTCGGGACCACAAATCCGATTTCGGAAAAAAACTTATTTTTATATTATTTTATGGTCTATAGTATGATAGTAATATCGTATAAAAATTTCGTAAAGAAATTTTACCGATTACATGTTTAATTTGATAAAGGACAAAATTGCACAAAGTGCAAAAAGTTGAGCTCTAATAACTAAAAGGATTAAATAGCTATGGAATTCAAAATTTGAGGTCCTTATATGGAAAATAGACCATTAAAAATGCTTAGTGGTTAAGGATGATGATTCATCCATGGAAAATAAAATAAAGAAAATGATGAAATTGGAAAGTGAAAAAAAATAATAATTAATTAAATAATGAAAATATCATATTTTTCATCATTTTTCCCAAATTATTTCCATGGAAACCCTAACTAAGAGAAAATAGCTTACTTTGATCAATTAGGTGTATTTTCTTATCCCGTTTTTAATGATTTTTATATTTCCGAGATCATAATAGCTTAATCTAGCTATCTTGGAGACTAATTTGTAAAGTTATCAAGGTACTAGGGTTTTGTCATGGATGAACATAGATGAATTATGAAGTTTTATGGTAGAAAATGAAAGGTTGTTGATAGATAAACAACTTTTGTAAAGGGAATTTTGATGAAATTATGATTTAGGGACTATATAGAAAAAATGTAAAATTCATGGAAAAATTTTGAATTTTATGAAATACATGGGCTATAAATTTTACTTGTAAAAATCAGCTAGGCTTGGAATAAGGATTAAATTGCATGAATTTCATTTTTCGAGCCTAGGGACGAAATCGTCATTAATTAAAAGATTAGGGGCAAAATGGTAATTTTTCCTAAGATGTGAATTGAATTGAAATGAACATGAATTAATGTTAAATTCATTCATCTAGATTCAGATAGATCAAATTCAGAGTTAGAACAAGGAAAAGAGAAAATGTCGGATTAGTAGATTTTACGTACACGAACATTTGTCGAGGTAAGTTCATGTAACTAAATTGTATATATTTATATGCTTGAATTAAATGTTGTGTATGTGAATTGTATAAATGCCAAATATATGAAATTGGTTACATATCCGACAAAACCCGATAAATATTAAATCCCGTTTGAATAATGGAATTCGATGGATACAAGATTTCCCGATTGGTTGTGGTCTTGCATGTGTTGCGGACACACCACAACTCCTACGAGCATCCCGTTATAAGCCCTCTCGAGCTTCCCATTATATGGTTCCTGCGAGCATCCTGATCGGTAGTGATCTTGCATGTGTTGCGGACTACCGCAGCTCTTTGTGAGCGTCCTATTATATGATCGGTTGTGATCCTGCATATATTACGAACACAACCGCAGCTCTTTGTGAGCGTCCTGATATGGCTCACTTGAACTTCCCGATATATGGCTATTCGAAGCTCCTGATTAATGGCTCTTCGTGAGCTTCCCGTTTAAAGGCTCTTCGTGAGCTTCCTGAGTAAAAGTTCTATATGAACTTCCTGATTATGGCTCTGTGTGAGTTTCCCGTTATATAGCCCATATAAGCTTCCTGAAAGGCTCTTTGTGAGCTTCCCGATTAATGGCTCTTTGTGAGCTTCTTGTTATATGACTCAAGAGAGGATTTCTCGATTATGTGCTTTAATGAGCACTCCCGAATATGAATTGACGGATTGCTAATTTGTACACTTCAAATATACTACTTGGGTATCCATCGATATTTCAAATAAAATTCAACGGGCAAAATTCTGACATGAGAAGATATGAACACGAAATGAATTATTACACATATCTACCTAAAATACATGAAAATGATAATACATGATATATGGAAATATGAGATAATGCTATATGAACATGGAATTTGTTTGATGAATATGTTCATCTATGATTATATATTTGTACACCTCGATCGTACTACCCGTGTAACCATCGACATTTCGATTGATTTAATGAGTAAAGTTCCAACATGAAATAGTCTGAACTCGAGACGAATTATTATGAAAATGTACTTGAAATACATGGGTATGATTTGTATATGTTATATGAATACATGATGTGGAAAGCATATTTATATAGAAATCTAATTACTGTTGAGCCCCTACATATTTCTTGATATTTGAATGAAATATATGACTAACAAGGATGACGAAGATATGTGCTAGGGCTTGTGATCAAATTGGTTGAATGTGTATTGCATGTTTATCTTGAACATGAATGAATGATAAGTTAATTACCATGTTATACGAACTTACTAAGCATTTCATGCTTACTCTGTTTTATTTTCCCTGTTCTATAGTAATTCGGAGGCTCGTTGGATTGGAAGCTTGGCGGAGATCACTCACACTATCCATTAGCCCATTTCGGTATATGTATGGTAAATCAATTATGGTTATAATGGCATGTATAGGTTAATTGGCCAATATCAGCATATAAATGCTTTAATTGTAACTAGCCATTGGAGTGGCTTGTGATGGATATGTTTGGTATGTGTTTGAAATTGGTTGATTGATAGAAATTATATTGGCATATTGATGATTGAGTTAAGTTAGCATATTTGATAAGATATGCATATATGTGAACTTGGTAGTTTAAGTAGGTGTGTATACTTGATTATATGAGGTATTATATCATGTATAGGACTTGATTTTGAGTTGGGTTAAATGACCTATAATAGATTGTGAATGTGTTAAAGTGTTGGTGTAGGAGGATGACAAAATGGGGTGAGAAATATGGCTTGGAAAATAGCCTATTTTCGTCCACACGGGCAGAGACACACCTAGCACATGGGCGTGTGATCTAGCCGTGTGTCCCCTGCATCTTTAGAATTTCAAAACATAATGCCTAGGTATTTACACACGGCCTAGCACACGGGCGTGTGGCTTGGCCGTGTGACCCAAGTCAGAGAGTTACACGGCCTGAGACACGGGCGTGTCCCTTGGTCGTGTGAACCACACGGCCTGACCACACGGGCATGTGACCCCTGCACCTAGGAAAAAATTTGAAATTTTGCGAAAAATTCTTTGAGTACCCGGTTTAGTCTCGACTTGTTTCTAATGCATGTTTTGGACCTCGATGGTTCATATAAGGGACTTTATGTTTGATTTCTGACATGAATACTGTATAAAATGAAATATCTGTTTACTTGATCTGTATATTCTGGTAATGTTTCGTAACTATATTCCGGCGACGGATACATGTTAGGGGTCTTACAGAAACATTCCAACCAATACGTCGATACCACCTAAACAACTACCGTACTTTAAAATATTTATCTAATTGAATTGATATTCGATTAGTCGACTTAGATGTGAAATGTTTTAAGATTATAATAAATAATAGGATTAACAAAGTTTTTATATCAATAACCCAAGGGGCTAAAAACACTTGTTTCACGGAGAGACTCAAACCTGTACAAGAAATTTCTAGTAGCGAATAAAGGTGTCATCTAGAAAGGTGAGGTAGCTTTCGGCTCCAAGCACTCACGTCAAAACCAGTATTGACATGGTGCAAACTGTAAATCAACAAAAATGACCATTGCACAACCATATCAATCGTGTCGAACCAAAACAAGAGAAACAATTAATCCCCTCTTACCTATGGAAATGAGAGTCGTAAGGCAGGCGGCAGCCTCCAATACCATGCATATATAAAAACTAGGTTCCACCTTTTTTCTTTATCATCTATACTATTGTTATTGTTACTTTACATAATTACACCTTGTTAGTTCTTTTATTACACCGCACCCTTTGTTGGTTTAAACATCGAAGAATATTTTGTAGTATAAGAATTGATGTTATTTATTTAATCATCGTTTTGTAAATGTTGATATTTTTTTTTTAAAATTTGATACTTGAAGTGTCAACTTCTTTTCTAATTTGGTACTTACCTTTTTTTTTCATTTTAGTATCTCAATTTGTCAAATATTATACAGATTATTCCAATATGCTAACAATGTTATTTTTTATGAGATAATAAAAATAATCAATGTATAATCTTCATGTGACAAATGACATGGTATTTGTCTTTTATATTTTAAATATTCAATTACTTTTTGTTTAATTTAATTTATTAATTTAAAATAATGATTTTTTTTTTATTTTGGATTTTTAAAACTCTTATTTTATTATACAATATTAATTCATTAAGTATAACTCAATGCATAGTTTTTTTAACACAAATTTCCTTTAATACTAACGATATTTTTGGAGAATAACACAAATTTTTAACATTGTTAGTGTTTTGGGGTAATTTGTATAATATTCAACAAGTTTGGGTACCAAATTGAACCTAAAAAAACTTAGGTACCAAATTAAGAAAAGTGTTAAGTTTAGATACCAAATTAGACGCAAAAAAAGCTTAGGTGTTAAATTAGGAAAATTGTCAATTTTAAGTACTAATTTGGGCAACAAAATTTAAATACCAAATTAAAAAATAATGTTAAGTTTAAATACCAAATGTTATATTAAACCTTTTGTAAAAGTTCAATAATTTCAATTCAGCTCACAAGCCTAAACACTCAACCTCCATTCTAACTCTCTACAAAAAGTAGTGCGCGCGGTCAATATTTTTAGAAAGGAGAGTGAGTTGTACAGATTCAAATATAAGATCTAATATCAACCAAAGCTTCAAATCAACAGAAGTCTTTTGCCATGAAACTCGAATAGTGTAAACAGATATTAAGACCCAAAACTATACACTCTTTTTTAGATTTGAATTTTATTCTTTTTACTTTTTTTTAAATTAAAAATGCAAGTCTAATTATTAATTTCGTTAAAATTGTTCTGTTAAATTCGAGTTCATTACAACCTTTTTTTTTTTTGCTACATTATTACTAAGCGATTTTTTTTATTACAAAATGTCACACTAACAAATTTAACAAAAAAATTGACAGCATTGACAATTGGACCCAAACTTTGAAATCTAAAAAATATAGGAACTAAATTCCTAGAAATAACAATAGTTGGACTAAATTTCAAGTACATGAAAAATACAAGGACTTGGAACATATTTTAAAAATTTTAAAAATAGTGTTTTAAATATCTTTAATGGATGTTAATACACTCAATCCTCACTTTTTTTTAGCTAAAAGAGATTGATTAAAGGAGAACCGAGAAGTATAAGTGATAACTCAGTGAGCAAGACAGTTCATTCCCACCGCCGCTAGAGAAGTACCTAGAAAGTAACAAAAGATAACCTACATTATCATGTGAGTTGTGTAGGTCAAAGTTAAACAAGAGGGGTAGGTAAGCCATCTTTATCCGAGATGAAAACCAGAAAATATGAGGATTGATCAACCTAACCTATCAAGCACATCTCCTTCAAAGAGTGTTTAGCCACCCAGTTTGCTACACAGTTAGTAGTTCTCTTCACCAGATTAAACTTAACATCAGGTAAACTTTTTAGCATTTCATCAATTTTTTTTCAGAACAAGGTCAAGCTTCCACCTTGAGCATTTTCCTTTCTTATGTATTGCATCAATCACTATTTTAAAATCTGACTCAAACATGACCTATTTTTAACTGGCAGCTTTACTCCCAACTTAAGTGCCAGAGCTTTCGCTACCTCTACGCTATTAGTTGTAGATTTCTTCCCAGCACCGTCAATAAGGAGATCATCTTTGTTTCGCACCATCATCCCTATTTGATCTGTCGTAATTTGATATGTCAAATTAGGCCTTCCCATTGCACTTAAAGAGCTTGTTTCCAAGCAATTTATATTTTTTTGTCGTGTTTTTACTTAGTTTTCATTCTTTGCATTAATAAGTGAAATAGTGTGTTTTATGTCACTTTTGAGACCCGAAATGGTCAAATGAGTCATAGGGGACCTAATGGTTGATTGAGTATTGTAGGGAGTCATCAGAGGCCCAAACGTGAGCGAAAATATCACCTAGCAAGGGATATTGCGATATTGAAGCATGTAAGTCGTAATAACCTGAATAATGTTGAATTGAATAGGATCAAGGCCAACTATAATAGTATCACGATACCCAACTCCCAAGGATTCTCCCAAGTTAAGACCGACATGGGTATCGCAATATCAAACCATGGATATCGCGATACTCTTGATGTGAAGAGACAAAAAATGACTACAATGGCAGACCTTGTCCAACTTCAACACCAATAAAAAACACACGCTAATGGGCATTTGGGGCATAAATGTTGGGTCAGAAAAAATTCTAAAAGAGGCCAAATTTGGCTGAAAGAGGGACACTTCACATTAGCTAGTTTTACATTTTTCTCTTTTATCTTTTAGGGTTTATTTCTTCTTTTCCATAGCTTAGGGTTTATTTTCTTATTCATTTTTTGGTTTTTCTTAGTTCTATAACTGGTAGTTAAGTTAGTTATTACTATAATTAGGATTTATTTACTTGTTAAGCCCTTTAAAATTTCATGTATTTGCAATTTAATCCATTAGTTTATACCAATCAGTTTTGTCATATTTCCTCTGTTAAAAATCTTGTATTCGGTGTTCTTATTTATATTCTTTTTGTCATTTTTGTGTTCCTCAAGGTTTTGCAAGAAAGCTTGAGTCTGTATCGTTTTCTTTTAAGTTAAGTTAATGGAGTTTCTATTTGATTTCTTGTTGTTAATGGGTTCAAATATGAGTATGAGTAGCTAAATCCTAGGTAGTTGGTTGATGGAAGTGATGGGTAATTGATTTTTGGGTTTGTGGACTAAATCACAAAAACCAAATTAAATTGAATAGACTTCAAAACTTAGGATTGACGATCCTAAGAGAAAATTAAGATAAATCGAGAAGAGATCTTATCGAGCATCAATTTGATAGTCTCGGGTTAGTTTGGTGAGGTTGAGAGATAAACCAGACTAATTTTTCGAAATTGGTAAAGTTGAAGTCGAGAGATAAAATTGAACCAATTTAGGAGTAATAGCTATTTAGATCTCTAATTCGAAGGTTAACCAACCTCATGGAAACCAACCAATCGCTATTTGTTATCATATTTGTCTAAATTTGTTAGTTTCATATTTTGTTTTATTTACCAACCGCTGTCTGTTAATGTTGATCCAGCCCCTTGACAATTTCATTTCATAGCCCTCATGGTTGCCTGGTGGCTAATTGTGGGCAGCCACGAAACCCTTACACCTTCCATTATCATTTGCCATTTCCATTAAATTACCAAGAACCTCCACTAAATCTCCAGTTAAGCATAAACATGCATCATTCCTAACCTGCCTTTAATGTTTTTTGAATGTTGAAATATTGTTTTTCTTCACTCCCTTATTCATATTAATTATCTCATTTTACTCTTTATTTTCCTCTTGCTCTAACCCATATCCACTCATATTCGTTCGCTTCTTTTTTTTCCACACCATATCTCTCCCTCACTCATTTTCCAGACCCCTGTTCAGATTTAACCTCTTAAACTCACCAGGCAAAACCATATTCCCAATAACCTCAATCCCCTTTTTCAGTTTTTGAGACTCTCTCTCGTCTTCATCCTCTGGCATTTCAATAATATAAGGACACTTTCAACAGTATTTGTCTTATTGGCTACTAAAATGCTCAGTTCCCCTTGTTTCTGTAAATTTGGTTTTTGGTTTTCTTTGCATGGTATAGACGAGGCCAAGAAGGTATAGTACTCAAGCGAGGATAAATTATCCACTTGTGTATCAATCATAATATTGGGATGAATAGACAATTTAATAGGAGGTTGAACAGTATCCATATAGTTGAGGATAGTTAGAAGTTCTTTATGATTAAATTAATTTTTGTTATTGTCAGTGGTAGAAACAAACTGTTTTTGAGGAACTTGTACGTCACAACATAGGTTACTCAAAAGTTCTAGAATAATGTTTCAAGTTGGAAGAATGACTATTGGTAAGGAACTGAGCACTAGTATCAAGATTATGAATTAAAACTCTCTCCCCCCTCTCTCTCGTTTCCCCCTCACCCTCTCCTCCTCCTCCCTCCCTCATTCCTCCTACATCTCTTTTTCCCATTCCCAACCTGAATGCATTCCCCACCTCCGGTCCCTCTTTCTTCAAACTCATTCCCACACTAAATTTACTACCCCTAACTCTAGATGTTCTAAGATGCGGACGATATTTCAAAACCAAATCCCTAGAACCATCATACCTAAGAGGCATATTGCAATTTTTAACTGTGTGTCGTAAACAACCATAGTTATAGAAAAAATCATTGAGTTTCTCATACCTTTTTTATGCCTAAATTCATTCCATGTTTGGCCTTGGTACCCAAAATCCCTCCACTAGTGGTTGACAAATCAGAAGCTCAATTCGAATCCTAAGGAAGTTCTATCCAGTTCTGTCCTCACTTACCAAGTCATCAATTTGTATCACATTCCCCAATCTCCCCTTATAATCTTTGCATTCTTATCAGTCATCAAAATTAAAGGAAGATTATGAATCTGTGCCTAAAATTGAACACAAGAAAATCCCAACTCAGAAATTATCGAATCTCCCTGCCATTTATGAAACTGTATTGGGCATACCATGACTGCCTAGGGACCTCCATCGATAGCTCTTCTCATCCAATTCTCTGATCAAAATTGAGATTGCATACATATTATACCCAACTTTATGAATATACAAGCAAGCATCTACAACTCAAATTCCCTTTAAAACACCTAGCACTCACTTTCAATTTAATACTCAATCTGAAATTATCCGTCCAATAACCATAAACTTTGTTAGTTGCTTTGGTTAACTATACCCATCCTCCAATTAGATCTCCATATCTCCAAACCCAAGTCATACCACAAATGAACAGATTTTCAACCTGGTGATTGATAATGGCTAAAGAGTATCTTCAATTTATTTATTCAGAATGAAAAAGAAAGAGAAAAGTACAAATCCTAGGATAAAAAGTTTTATTCCATGAGACTCGAAAAAGAAAACCTAATCCTAATTGACTTAGACTCAATAAGAAAACCTTCCTGAGATGACTCAAACTTAGACTCAAAACGAAAAATCATGACGAGAGAAAAATGTCCTAGAACATATACTCAGTCCTCACTTCTTTAGTACCTCTGTTAAAATTTTAAATGTAACAAAGAAGTTGTTGTTATATACTTATAACAATATTTAAGATTTAAATCATATTTTTTATTTTAATTTCAAATTAAAAATCGTAATATATTAATAATACATTAATTAGAGAGATTTATATAGTAACTTTAATAAAATTTTCAAATGTAGTTCCATTTATTAAAAAATATTTTTATATAATAAAATACAATTAGTATATTTTTATATAAAATTTAAACATTTTTATTGAGATAATATTTTAAGTAAAGCTCATTGTTTTTATTTCACTTAGAAATGGAACTAACTTTACTAAAATTTGCACCAAGATGCTATTATAGTGAGTTATTTTAGTAAAAAGTATTTTCGAATTTACGATTGTTATAGATTTTAAAAAAAGTTCTAGAGGGTAAAAATAAAATATAAAAAAAAAACAATTCTACAACAAACTTAGTAGTTATAATGAAATGTCATTACAAAGGGTGATTGTTATAAATAGTAGGGGTGAGTATTCGATCGAGTCGAGTCGAATCGAGTTAAAAAAATTCGAGTTGACGAATCATATTTTAGCAACCGAACTCAATTTGAATTTTTTTCGAATCGAATCGAATCTAGTAAAAAAATTTAGAGTTAAGTCCAGTCGAGTTAACGAATCATATTATTTATACTCAATATTGCGTTTACATTGACCGATTATTTAACTAGTAGATGAAGTACAAGATTTTTTAACTACATAAACAATATAATTGTTTTACCTTTTAACTTAGTGAGTAAATATTTATCAAAGCAACGTAATTTTGGGGTAATTTACCAGAAAATACCTTTTTTTCCGAATTTATAGAAAAGGACCTACAATTTAATTATTTACCGGAATGGGCCATTTCCCCCGAAAACGCGTCCACGTCAGCGCGATTTAAGGGGATCACGAGGAAAGCAGCGTCCACGAGGGGCGTTTTACGCCACATCGACAAAAATCGCGTCCTTGAGGGCGCGGTTTGCTGATGTGGCAAAAACGCTCCCTCAGGGACGCGTTTTGCCCGCTTCCAACGGTAAAAAAAAAAAACTATAAAACCCCCCACCCTTTCATTTTTTTCACACAAATGTCATTCTCTCAATTTTCTCTCAACTTTCTCTCAAATTCCTCTCAACTTTCTCTCAAATTCCTTAAAGTTCCTATCAAATTTCACAATAGTCCTTTAATTTTTACAAAAAAAACCCTGTTTAAAAGTTTTTTGAAATATATTTTTTGTTAAATTTACAAAAAAGCCCTGTTCAAATTCCTTTAATTTTTTGCAATGGCATGAGAATTAATTCGTCTCGACAATAAACACATCTCTGTCGATCAAATGACAATGGTAAGTTATAATTTTAATTTTCAACACTATTTAATATTTTTTAGGTTTATACAATTTTAATTAATTTTTATTTTATAATTTTTTAAACAGTCTGTAGATCGGGTGTTGCAATGCTATATTCGCAATATGTCTGGTCCGCCATCGCCGTTGATCGAGAATTACCTGCGGGAAGCGGGTTTTTGGCACGTGGCCATGATAGGCCGGGGGTGCAAGTTGGACCCGAAGCTAATCAGTGCGTTGATAGAGAGGTGGAGACCTGAGACGCACACTTTCCATCTTCCATGCAGAGAGTATACTATCACTCTGGAAGACGTGCATTTGCAATTGGGATTGCTGGTGGATGGGTACGTAGTCACCGGGTCCCCAACTTCTGGTGATTGGGGAGCCCTATGCTACGAGCTTTTGGGTGCTATTCCGGATAACATTAACGAAGGTCGGATCGAGATGGGCTGGTTACGAGACACATTCCCGGAGCCGGATAATGATTCGACCGAAATAGAAAGAATACGGTATGCTCGGGCATACATTCTTGAGATGATTGGAGGCTATCTGATGCCGGACTTGTCACGAAACCTCGTTCATGGCTGCTGAAACTCGTTGATTTTAGAGCAGCCGGTGAATTGAGTTGGGGGTTTGCCGTGCTAGCAAAATTGTATCGGGAGATGTGCTGGGCGACGCGGCCGAATAAAGCGAAAATCGGAGGTTGCCTATCACTACTGCAATCATGGGCACGGTTTCGCTTTCCATTTTTACGTCCTCGAGTGGACCACCCATATACATTCCCACTCATAACGAGGTAAATTTAATATTAGATTTTACAATTATTACGTAGATTTAAAATATAATTGTATGCTAAAAATTTATTTAATTAGGTGGAACCATTCGGCGAGTTATGTTGGAATACCTACCTCGCTTGAAGATATACGGCTTCTATTAGAGCAACGGTCGGAAGCACAAGTAAGTATTAAATAAAATATATTTTCGTAATAAAATAGTCGTTTCGTATTTCGTATTTCATATTTCGTATTTAGTATTTAGTATTTAGTATTTAACTAATATTTTTATCATGTTAATATAGTTTGAATGGACACCATACGAGGACCCGTAAATTCGGGCAGTAATTCCGGAAGAGTTCTTTCAAAATCCGAACATTTGGCATGTGAAGGTGCCATTGGTCAACTATTCCACCGTGGAGATGCACCAGTCAGATTGGGTTCTGCGTCAATTTGGATTCCGGCAACCGATTCCCGTGGCACCTGAGGTGCTCGATGATGAGCACAAAGTCGACTTACGGATGTTGCATACGGATTGGCCAAGATTTTGGTCAGCGTATATCAAATTGTGGGAAAACCGGTATGATTATATATCTACTCGGGAACCGATCATCGTTCCTGAGTTAGCGTACGTGTCGGAATACATGCCATGGTTTAGGATCCATGGCAAGCCGTATTTATTGTCAGAAGAAGAGAGGCGACGGCAACTTCGTGCACAAAGGGAACGACGAGGCCCTTTAAATCCAAGGAGAAAAGATGATGGGACGGGCCCATCAATAGCGCCGACACAATCACCGGGCCCATCAACAGCGCCCACACAGTCACCGGGCCCAACACTTCAGCCAACGACACCCACATCACAGCCTTTTCCGGTTATGCCAGGTGCATATCCTAGCCCTTATATGTATCCTAACCCTTATTTGTTTCCTTTTCCTAGTCCAATGGTAGGTTGGAATGCATGGCCCGGTTCGAGTCCATTCCCGACTACTCCGACTAACCAGCCGATCTGTAGGCCGCCGTCGCATGAAGGATCGCACGAGGCGCCATCGGGGAGCTCTTCTTTTTGCCAATCTCCTTTGCCGTATGGAATTCAGACACCTCCGCCATGGATGATGCAAACACCTCCGCAGTCAATATTTTATCAAGGTGGGTCATCCTCCCAACACCCACAACCAGACCCCCTGCCGGAGGAACCAGAATCCCCGCCTGACCAACCACAACCCCCGCCTAAAGCTAGAACAAGAAGGAATCCAGCGCGTAACCGTCGACCACCCCCATGTGGCACTGATTCCGACCGGCACCAACATTGATTTTTTTAATATATTTGTATAAACTTTTTTTATATTGTTTCATTTATTTTTTTTATTGTAATATATTTTTTTTGTTTCATTTAATAAAATAAAAGTTGTTTTAATATTTCAATTGTAATTTAATTTTTATATTTTTGGCTCAATTTCTATTATGCAACTTGAGAATGAAATTTGGGTCATTTATAGTCTAAGGACAAATATGAACTACTGTAGCAAAAGAGCGTCCACGTGGAAGCTTTTTTCATTACTCTTCCTGACAGTGCATCCTGCTTGAAGCGTTTTGGTCACTATTTGTTCAGAAACGTCTTCTCAAAATTATTTTACCAGAGACTACTGTAAAAAAAAAACAAATAAATTTTATATTGCTGATATTTTTTTTCTAAAACCCTAAACCTAAAATTATTTTAATTAATTAACCCTAAACTCTAATTCATTAACTTATTCCTAAAACCCTAAACCCTAAAAACCTTTAAAAACAGAAAACCCTAGCCCTAAAACCCCCAAAACCCTAACTCTAACCCTAAAAACAGCTGAAAACCTTAACGGAATGGGAAGGCAAAAACGCGTCCCTGAGGGAGCATTTTTGCCACATTAGCAAAGCGCGCCCTCAAGGACGCGATTTCTGCTGATGTGGCGTAAAACGCTTCTTCGAGGGACGCGTTTCTCTTGCATCCTCGAAATCGCTATTGGCGTGGGACGCGCTTTCGGGGAAAATGGCCCATTCCGGTAAATAATTAATTTGTAGGTCCTTTTCCGTAAATTTTGAAAAAAAAGGGTATTTTCTGGTAAATTACCCGTAATTTTTCCTTTTAACTTAATAGTTTTGACTTTTAACTTTAGAAAAGGTAAACATTTATCAAAATGAAGTAGTTTTGCCTTTTCTTATTCGGATTTTTGAATAACTCGAATTGTGTAATTCATATTCGAGTTAAACCAAAAAGCTTATTTTTTTTTATTCGAGTTGATCCGAATAACTTGATTAACTCAAATAACTTGAACTATTTAATTCAAAATTTAAATTTTTTATCGAGTTTTTCGAATCGAATTAGATTTTGCTCACTCCAATAAATAGGGTTGATTGTAGATAGATTTTGTACATAATTAACATATCATCTGTATTTGTTTTACAATCCATGAAGAATTTCTCGAAATCTAAAATTGCTTCTCCCAAAAATATCATCTCCAATATTTAAATCTAAATTCACTCTCTAAAAATATATCTACCTTACCATTAAATCTAACATTTGTTGGCAAAAATATAGATAAGATAAAAAAGAGAGTCTTCAAGTTCTAACTAAAATTAAACATTTTATCAAGTGATATTTAAGAGTCCAAAGACAACCGCTCGTGGGCTTGAGGGGTTTCTTTTTAAAGTAATATATTATTTACATAATTTGAAATTCATTTCAATTACTATTTACAATTCTTTTTTTTAAATAAGGCTCGTTTCAGAAAAAAATAGAGCTATTTTTGTTTTCATTTTTGTGGAAAATGAAAAACATTAAAGAAATCTTGTTTGGTTGTAAATATTGAATACGGTTTTTGAAAAGTGAAAATAAAAATATGTGAAAATTAAAAAATAGAAAAAGCATTTTCATCGTTTTCATTAAAATTATTTTGTAAAATTAAAAAAAAAATGTAAATAAGAGTCTTTAACTTTAATTAATTCAGACAAATTCAAATCCACACAAATGCAAAATATTCATTTTCTTTTAGCAAATTTTAAATATTAAATTTTTGGTATTGTTTCGAATCCATATAAATTTAATTTTTTTATTTATTTTAGTTCTCATTATTCTTTTATGAAAAAAAATTATCAAATATAAATTTTATTATTGAAAACAATTTTTTATTTCTATTTATTAAACATATTTTTAAATAAAAATAAAAATAAAATTATTTTCTAAAAATGAAAATAGAATTAGAAAAAAACTAGACGAAAGTCTTATAATCACTTTTGGACTGCAAAAGCGTTGCATTTGGGATTCATAAGCACTTTGGAGAAGTGCTTTTAGAGTCAAACGGAAAAGCACTTGATAGGTGCTGTGGCTTTTGGGGTTTGGAATGTGAAAATACCATTTAACCATTATTAATTTCATTATTATCAATCTAATAGTAATTGTTGTAATATTACTAGAGTTTCTAACGGCCGGTCCCAACCAAAATTTTAGATCCATTTGCTAGATCCAGGTCTAGCTCGGATAAAAATGTTAAAATTCGAGTTCGGCTTAACTCGATTCGTATTATTTTTTTATATAATTTTAAATATATATATAATACATAAAAAATAATAAAAACATTAAAATAAATACTTTTCAATAAATTAAAAATAAATTTAAATATATATATACACTTAAATAACACTAATATAGATGCAACTTAACAAGCAAATGCCTCTAAAATAGTAACAAAACTAACAATAAAATAATAGTTATACAATAACAACAAAATAGTAGCAATATAACAGTGAAATAGTAGCAAAATAGTGAAAAAAATAAGAAAATAGCAAAAAAAAAACTGTAGTTTTTTTTTTTGCATATTCGGGCCGGGCTGAGTTCGGGCAAAAAAAGTCTTACCCGGGGCCCGACCCATTTTCTAAATGGGCATTATTTTTTTGCCAAAAACTATTTTTTGGACATATATTTTAACCCAAATCCTCCCACTTTTTAAGCAGTCCTTTGAGCCAGGCCATGAGCAGGTCTAAATATTACTAATATCTATTATATGGCTTATCAGGTCTAGATATATTAAGAGGTTGATTGAGTTGATGCCACCTATTAATTGGGTCTCAACTTGGGAAATTATCAAATACCCTCTCATTTTATAAAATAACAAATATTATTTTTAATATTTATGTCCTTTTATATTTTGATAAATTTAAAAAAAAATACATACATATAAATAAGAATCACAAGATTTAAACCAAATACCTCAATTATTCCAACTATCTCAATTTTACTATTTTAATAAAAATCACATTTGATCTTTATATTTACTTTTTTTAAAATAATTTTCTAATATATTTGTTTTCGCACACATCACAAGTGTGTTATAATTTAATATACTTAAATTAAATTACATAAATATAATTTAAAATAAGTAATTTAGAGTAATTGTTATCATTTGTTATTGTATGGAATTTTGGCTTTTGGATATAAAATTTATTCCTTCCCTCGCCAATTAGAAATTTAATTGATTATTACATAATATTTATTTTGCAACTAAATGAATCTATAGCAATCAAATGTATGTTTTTCAGTTTTAACTTAGCACTTAGCAATTACCTTCCATATTAATTAAAAATCTTAACTTTATCTATTTAATATAGTTTATATTTCTTGTATTAGTATATTAAATTATTTAAATACTATTATTTTTTACTTTCTACATCATTTTCTGAAAATAATGCTACACACTTGTATTAATAATTCACATTTTTCATAGCTCTTATAGAAACATTTTTCAATCATAACAATAATGGAGAACAAGCTCTAAAAACACTTTCCCACATACAGTTTTTCAAAATCACGTTTGTTTCGCAACAACAATGCCAATTTAGCCCTAAATGTCAAATGTGTATTTTTTTTCTTATTTCTTTCTTATAAGACTTTCACTCTATTTTTATTTCATAGATTCTTTAAATGATGGGATCAAGCATGTTAGACTATCCTGTGTAGGATTTAGGCAATGTTTTAAAAATCGAATCAATGGTTGAATCAGTCGAATAATTAATTATAGATTTGATTGATTTAATTAATTTATTTGACTCAATTAAATAAATTATTAAAAAATTAATTAATTTAGTTGGTTTGTTATGAATAGCAAATTAACCATTTTAACTACTTATTTTGAGCTAATACTCTAACCAATTTCCAATTCAGTTGATGGATTCATTCCGATTTAAAAAATAATGGCTTCAGGCAAGGTTCGAGCCGTGACTTCGGAGATCCACCAAGCCGGCGTTGTAGATGCTAACGAGGACCTTTAGCACCAAGTATGAACCGACCACTAGTTGCACCTGCATGCAGGAGCCAGTAGCGAAGCAGTACGATGTCCTCAACTTGGGGTCGCTTAATTGCATGTCTCTTTTGCCTCAAGTGGCTCGGATTGTGGCTCCCATTGCTTCTTACCGGTCTGTGAATGGTTATGCCGTGGCGTCGTACCTACTGTTGAATTGGAGTGATGGGTTTCGAGGAGGATGGGCACCCGCCATTTTGACCAATGGGATCCGTCCATCAGTTCTTAAATTGGGGTTAATTACTTGTGGGTGAGTTAAGTAATGCGTACATATCAGATGCCAACTAATCAAATTTTGCATTTATTTTCGAGCCTCCTTATATGAATCTAAAAAGTTGTCAAATCAAAATTATCCGCAAGTGACGACTGACAAGTTTGGATTGGTAATCTTTTATTATAGAATCCAACTACTGTCTGAACTCGACATTCCCACGTCCATTTACTCAGCATCAAAATTCTTAATTTGTTCAAACTTATGGGTCTAATTTTTGTTTTAGTCCATCCTTTATGTTGAAATTTAGAACTTAAACCTATTTATTTTAAATTGATATATTTTTCCCTATTTTGATAGTGTTAGTAGTCGGTTGGAACTTGGAATTGATATCACCATTACATGAAATTGTTAATGTGATGACCAGTGACGAAACTAGGGGGCTGACAGGGGCCCGACCCACTCTAAAATGAATTTTTTTTTTATTTAGGCCCCTTTATAATTTATAAAATTTTAAATTAATAATGGTAAAATTACACTTTGACCCCTAAAATGACAAAAAATTGATTTAATTAGTTAAAAATTATAAATATATAGGCTATTACAACGGTGAAATTACATTTTTACTATCGTAACAATATAAAATTTAATTTTAATCCCCAAAAAATTTTTCTGACTTCGCCCTAAATGATGACATGGTTTTCTTCTCAAACACTTTTAAACATTCTATTGATATGTAAATTTATCATTGCTTAAACATAGTTGACTAAATTTTTCACATGACACTGCTTGTGATATTGAACAATTAAAAAAAAATTAATGTTATCAATTTTATTGAAAGTAGTTAAATATGTTATGAATTTATACATACTAATAATATTATAGAAATAGAGAAATTAAATTGTTTTAATCTCAATTTAGAACGAAATAGATAGACCAAAACCATAATTGGACAAAAATATTTGCTTAATTAATCATTGACCAACCGTGGAAAAAGCAAGTTAACCACACATACACTATGCTCTTCAATTTGTAAGCTATTCAAAGCTAAAACAAAAACCTTTTAGCCATTGCTAACAGGGTTGACTTTTTTTACTTAAATTATGTTTTAACAATTTTTTTAATTACAGATTCATATGTACGAACATGGCAATGATTAAAATGTAATCAGTCCATGCATTTATAAACATTGCCTGATTATCGTTTTCTTCACGTTCTATGGGCCATGTGATCGCCGTATTAGTGTAAAAAAAAAAAAAAAAGGGCTTAAATTACTTTATTCCCCAACCCATAATGTGCCTTCCCGGTTGGTAGGCGACTATTAGACTCAAATCCATTTATAATGACTAAGTTAAATGACAAATATTAATGTTAAATAATCAATGTCGAGTTCATATTATAATAATCAATATATAAAGCTGAATTTGGGGTAATAAATATTTATAATAACTTGGCTTTACTGCGAAGCATCTAAAGAATAATGGCGGCCAGAACAAAATACACACACCATCAACTCATCATGACCTTCCCAGAACTTGCGCCATTTCTATACATTATTATTTGTTAATTAAAATTAATAATTATTATTTATATACATGTGCATATTTTTCATGTATGGAGCAAAATATAATATTATAAATTTGTAATTCTACTCTATATCTTCGTGTTTTTTTATGTCGTGATTTAATCATAGGTAAGCAAATAATGTTGACATACATATAATATATATATATATATACACACACCTGAAAATTGACCTTTCTTTTTTTTTTTCTTTTTGTTATATATAGTTTGGGATAATCATAAAAATGGGAATTATTGCTGAGAACTTGTATTTTTTAGAGACTGGCCACCTAATCCGAAGCTTTGCCGCCCTCTATACTACCACCATCTTTAAAATCAACTTTTTTTTTTTTTTTTTTATTTATTTAACGATGAAATCATAGCTGGATACTCCTGTACCCCAACAAGTTTGGCTGCCAAACAGCCTCTTACTACTATCACTTTAGTTACATTAGATCAAACTAAAACACTCTCTTTTTGGCTAAAATTATTTATAAATATATTTATGGCTAATTAAAAATATGAGTAAGATCGAGTACGCTACTATTTGTTTTTTTTAGATATAAACATAAGTATTTTTATCTGCTTTATGATTTGAGCTAAATTCTTTTAAATCAATTATTTAAAGTTTAATAAAATATTAAAAAGGATTATCACCCTGTTCACTATCACCAAAGTAAAAAGAAAAAAAAATCTAAAAGCTAATTTATAGGATGATGTCGCATTAAAGAAGACATTTCACAACATTTTAGATCCATTTGGAGGTTTTTTATTTTATTGACAATTGATATAATAACTATCTATACAGGGGCGAAGCCAGAACAACTTTTTAGGGGGGCCGGATGAAATTTTAATTTTTTATAGTTTATATCTTTCTAATTTGTAAAGGATTAAATCGAATTTTTATAATTTTAAGGGGGCCAAAGTGCAATTTTACCTTTACTAATTTAAAATTTTTAAAAAAATTTTAAGAGTTACCTTTTAGGGGGGCCACTGTATCTATATCAAAATATGCATTTTATATTAATATTTATATAATAAAATTTAAAATTACTTTTTTGAATTTGGATTGCAAAGCAAAAAATTCTGAAGTAATAATCACCTAACAAATTCGGAAAGTAATAACCTTAATTATAATAATAATAATAGATTAAGCCCGCATTAAACTCACATTTTATTATTTTACCAATTATTTTTCACATGTAAATTACAACAATCCACCTTAAGATCTTATCATTTTCGTAAAAAATCGATTGAGTTTTAACTTGATTGAAATATGTATTATTATTAATACAGGAGAATATGAGTTTAAGTGTGTTGAAACACATTATCCTCCTATTTATGGATTGAGAGCTATAGATAATTTTAAGTATTGTGTCAAAAAATAGGAAAATTGTTTAAAAAAATCATGAAAAATGAGGTTATAAAATTAATAAACGCTACAAATTGGTAATTGCTAAAATATTTTTTTATTGTATTTTTATTATTCATGTTAAATTAAATTACTCAGTCCAAGGTTGACGTCTTCATACTAGACTACAAACGAAAACGTGGCAGTTTTTTTTTTTTTTTTTTTAATCTTCGAAATTATAAATCAATCGAGGTATTATCTGGCTGTGGTCAACCAAATAATTGAACTGAATCTTTTATTTTTCGGCTAAATGTCCTATCAAAACCCTCAGTTCATACACAGTTTTCCTAATTTCTGAATGCTTATTTTATTTTCTATAAATCACGTAAATTAAACATTGAATAAAATAAAATATTAAAATCTTAAATAAAAATATACTATTTATACTGTTATAAAAACTTTGATTAAGTTTTGTGTTACGCGACTAGTAACATTACTTAATTAGGTAATACGAAAAAAGCTTTTTTTTAAAATATTAGACTATATGCATCCATTATGTAGTGAAAAAAGTAGATTTATGTAAAACCAACATATTTATTAATATTCAAGCCAAAGTTTTTTTACTATTATAAATTTTATATAAAAATATAAAAGATAATAACACTTTTATAATCATAAATTATTACCTTTTTAATAGAAGAGTATTTAAGTTTTTTTTTTCTTCAAATTGAATCAATGTTTAGTTAATAATAATATAAATAAAATTATCATAAGTACGTTTATGCGTTTTAATATATAAATATAATAATTTTATTGAAAACTGACCAATTGTAATATAGAATTCAATTGATACAATGCTGATAAAAAAGAAAAAAGAAAAGAGGCTAATTTAAAATCCATAAAACAATTATTTATTTAGAAAAACTTCATAACAGCGTAAAAGGTAAGTTTGATTATGTTGGGAGTAAAAACATAAGATTTTGTATTAAATGCGTATATTATTATATTTATGATATTTTATATTTTAAGACAGTAAAATGATAACCAAATCCAAGCAAAACAGCAATTAATGTAGAAAGGGATAAAACAGAACATGCTTTAACCTAATTGGGGTAAGATTATAAATAAAATAGCCCTTTTTCTTAATTTTTTAATTTTGCCCAAAAGATTTACACTTTTCAACAATCAATACTCAAAAACCAGAGACAACCAATTTCCCCGTTTCCTCAAAAATAAAATAAAATTAAAAAAAGATAATAATTATAGGTGCCCAGCACGGGAACGTTGATAACTGATCTCCCCGCAATCATTCACCTCTTTTCTCTTCCTTTTCCGATTCTTTCTTCCTCCCTTTTTAATTCCCCCAAAGACCCAAAGGTCGTTCCTTTTTTCGGATCAGAGAAAACCCAGAGTGAATAAACCCTCAAAAACTTCCTGCTTATTTCTCTCTTTTTAACAAAGAAGATGGTTGAAACGCGACGGAGCTCCTCCTCTTCCAAACGCCCCCTTTCCACTCCTGCTACATCCCTTCCTACATCTAGTAAACGATCCAAGGTCCTACCTTTGTTTCCCCTTTCTAACAATCCCATATCTCTTTTTTTTTTTTTAGGGTTTTTAATTTGCATGCGTGTCGATTTTTTTTTTAAAAATTCTTTAGAATTGAATCTGAGACTATTTTTTTAGGCATCTGAGCCGGCGTCGTCATCGACCAATGGAGCTGCGGTGTCTGGGCCGGTTAACGAAGCTCTGGGACCGCCTAAGGAATCCGGGTCGGACTCGCGTGTAACGGAGCTCCGATCTTCTGATCTGCCGGTATCTGATGCGGCTAAGGCCGTTGATGCCTCTGTCCCTGATAAGTCTGCTGATGTTGATGTGGAGAACGGTGCTTTGGTGTCTCCGCGGTCCTTAGGTGCGATCCTCGATTGATTTCTCATTTGGGTTTATGGGGTTCTGATTTTTTCTTGGTAGGGTTATGTCAGTGATTTTTAACGGGGGGTTTTGATGTCTTTCTTTTTGGTTAAATAGGTGAAGCTGCTGTGGATGCGGAAAACGCGAAGGTGGTTAGTGCAGGGTTTACCGCTCGTGTTAAGAAGAGGCCAACGAAACCTGCTAAATCTGGTTCTAAAGTCCCATGGGGAAAGCTTCTTTCTCAGTACTCTCAGGTACGTTTTCTGAAAATTGCCTTATTATATAAGCAGGGCTTTTGGTTCATGATCTCTGTGTTTAATGGGGTAAGATTAGTAACACAATAATTCTCGGTATTTCAATCAATAAGTGACAAGAAATAAAAATAAGGGTTTTGGTTCCAAGAACTGTTAATGGCTGAAGTACTAAAAAACTTCGTTTTGGTGAATTTTAGATAATTTATGATTACATAATTTATGATTATTTGGGTTCCAATCCCGGAGTGTAGTCTTGGAGTTCATAATAGTCGTGGTTAAACTGAAATCCTATTTTAAGTAAGAGACTTCAACTCACATGCACTGGATTTTTTTCATTAGAGAAAAGATCTCAAATCATTTAGGTGAATGGGCATATCGTTCCTTCTTGTTGGTCTATCTGGCAAACGCCATGCTCTACTTTAAGAACTTGTAGATGTTAACTTGTTGTCCTGAAAACTTTACCAAACAAGCTGTTGTTTTGGCAATTATGCTTGGGATCCAAAAATAGTGATCTAACCTTGCAGATCATTCTCTTTAGGTTCACTAGATCCATTGGAAACTCTATAGTCTTGCTAGTTCAATTGGAGCTTTTCTTCAGAGAAAAATTGGGACTTTCGGAGAGCAAGTTCTGTTATTGTTAGGTTGAAAATTTTCTTTAGAGGAAATTTTTTTTATTTGTACAGATTCAGTTGTTGGAAGAATCCCTCTGTGTGAGATGTTATTGTTACACTTGGGAAATTGGCAGGAAAACTACTTTTAGGTTGTCTCAGTAAGTTGGCCTGCTTTCATAGTGAGCTCTAATTTGATTTTTCATTTTCTTCTCAACTATTGGAATGGATGAACTAGGCAATTTGTTTACTCTCTTTTCTAGCTGAAAATAGTGGAGTAAAATTTTCTTGTGCTTAGTAAACAATGGTCGGGTATATATGTACGTATGTTTTGCTTTTTGGGTATCTTCCAAGGGTGAATCTCATCAGCTAATTGTTTAATCAATTGGTTGTGTAGTCATGGGGAGGTAATTTTTACTCGTTCTGCTCCAAGCCTAGATGCGAATTGAATAGTTGACGTGCAACCAAGTTGCAAGCTATTTTGCCTGTTTGTATCGGTTTTAATTCTTTACGGTTGTTTCATGCTAAACTACTATTCTTCTGATTATTATTAATGTTTCAATTAATCCCCAGAACCCTCATGTTGTCATGTGTGGCACTATCTTCACTGTTGGCCAAAGTCGTCAGTGTAATTTATGCCTTAAAGACCCCAATATTAGCACTGTTTTGTGCAAAGTGAAGCACATAGAGGTATGGATCTTCGCAGACTATTTGCTCATAATTTTTCATCTGTTTGTGAGAGTGATGAAATTTTTTTTCCCAATGTAGAGTGATGGAAATTCAATTGCATTACTAGAAATTACAGGAGGAAAAGGCTCTGTCCAGGTTAATGGGAAGGTTTACCGTAAAAATGCTAGTTTAATTCTAAATGCAGGCGATGAGTTGATTTTCACTAGTACAGGGAATCATGCTTATGTATCCTTTTTATTTTTTACAAATATTGATACTCTTTGTTCCCAAATTAAATTCTATGTGGTACTATCTTCCAGCATGTTCCGTGATTTTATTTTGATGTTTGTTCCATCTTTGCAACTTTGTAATTCCTTAATGGGAACTTAGATTTTTCAGCAGCTCACCAATGATAACTTAGCTGCCCCAGGCATACCTTCTTCTTTAAGCGTTTTAGAAGCTCAGACTGCTCCTATAAAAGAGATTATTGAGGCACGATCAGGTGATCCATCAGCTGTTGCTGGGGCGGCAACAATATTGGCCTCTTTGTCAACAAAAGAAAATTCAGAGATGTCTACTTTACCTTCGGGTTGTGAGGTGTCAGATGACCGTGTTCCAGAAGTGGATATGAAGGATAGTGCCAGTAATTCTGATCCAGCAACTGCTTCTTCAAGGGAGAAAACTGTTCCTCCTACACCTGATGCAGCCAATGAAAACTCTAATCTTGATAGACTTGGATTGGATGATAGTATGGATGCTGACAATACAAAGATTCCTGGTGCAGGTTACTCTTTAAGGCCATTATTGCGCATTCTTGCTGGTACATCTACTGATTTTGATTTTAGTGGCAGCATTGCCAAAATTCTTGATGAGCGAAGGGAAATTAGAGAGATGCTTAAGGAATTTGAACCTCCTTCAGCTTTGATATCAACTAAGCGGCAAGCATTTAAAGATAGTTTACAGGAAGGCATTCTCAATCCGGACAATATAGATGTCTCATTTGAAAAATTTCCATATTATTTGAGGTAAAATTTGTGCTTTCTGCTCCGAACTGGACACGTTTGTCATATTCAGAAGTTTATTATTATCATTCCTTTCTTCATGTCTATATCTCAGGAAACCTAATTTGTATCACTGCTTTTACTATTTTGCCTATCTAGTTTTTCACAATGTCTATATCTCGGGAAACCTAATTTGCATTATTGCTTGTACTTATTTTGCCTATCTAGTTTTTCACAATTTTGCAAGTCTGTACATTATGTATGCGGTGAATTTTGACCACCCAACATTGTATGTGGCCGAGAATGGAATTCTTTTGGTGTTACTCAGTGTTATCTGTGTCTCTGTTTTGTTATACTTAATTCTGTGCCTATTTATCAGATTTGGAGCCTTGGGGAAATTTGATTAATTTAACTTGAACGTTTCACTTGTGACAGTGATACAACAAAGAAAGTTTTGATAGCCTCAACTTATGTCCATTTGAAGTGTAATAACTTTGCAAAGTACGCCTCAGATCTCTCAATCATGAGTCCTCGTATATTGTTATCTGGGCCTTCTGGTATGACTGCTGTTTTCTGTTAATTTGCACTATAAACTATTTTCTTCAATTCTTTTTGGCTCTTTATAAATGCTGATCTGAGTTTTTAACCGGTTTGAATATGTATAGGTTCAGAAATATATCAGGAGACTTTGGCAAAGGCACTTGCAAAACATTTTGGTGCTAGATTGCTAATTGTTGATTCTCTTCTGTTGCCTGGAGTATGCTTCTTTCTACCTTTAGTTCGTTTTGTTTCTTTGCCAATATGATGTTGTGAAAGCAAGATACTCGTTCAAGTATTGTTTACTTGTGATTGCACAGATTTCTGTATTGTTTAGACAATCTAAATGTCTGAACATTTTTGTGGCATCTATCATGAATTATTTTTCTCCAATATATCCAGGGATCAACTTCAAGAGAAACTGATGCTGTAAAAGAACCTTCAAGGGCTGAAAGGGCATATGTATATGCCAAAAGAGCTGCGCAGGCTGCTGCTTTGCAGCAGAAGAAGCCAACTTCTAGTGTTGAAGCTGATATCACAGGTGGTTCTTCACTGAGCTCCCAAGCTTTGCCAAAGCAGGAAGTATCTACTGCAACATCTAAAAGTTTTACATTTAAGAAAGGTATGCCACTTCTTAGAGGCAGGAGAGTTGGCTTTGTTGTTTTGTAATGCCTTAGCTTTCAAAATAGTTAATTTGTTGTCCTAACAGAATTATTTTATTTAAAACTTTCAGGTGATAGGGTTAAGTTTGTAGGTACTACTTCACCTTCTGGATTTTCCTCTCTACAGTCTGCTTTGAGGTATTTTCTTATATTCCGCAGGCCATGTGGCTGTTTTGTCTTTAATAGAACGTACCTTTTTTCTGTAGTTGAGAATTTAGATTTAGAGTTTTATCTTATTTTGGTGCTGTCCTTATGAGCTTTATATTTGGGATCTAATTTGGCTGCAGTGCTTGATACCATAGCTAGTCACCTGAGATGTTAATATTTGTTTCTAAGAAGTTTGCTGCTGGTATTGGCATGGTAGATAGAACATGTAATTTTTTCAAGGGGCAAACATTATTAGTCTTATCGGTTATGTTCTGCAAAAACTTTATTATAATATGCGTTCTGTATAGGGGACCGGCAATTGGTTTTCGGGGAAAAGTTCTCCTTGCTTTTGAAGAAAATGGTTCATCAAAAATTGGGGTCAGATTTGACAGATCTATTCCAGAGGGAAATGACCTTGGTGGGCTTTGTGAAGAAGATCACGGTTTCTTCTGTGCTGGTGACCACTTTGTCCATTTCTTGTATTGATTGTAAACATCTTTTATGATACATTGTGGACTTTTATCCAATCTTACGCATTATGTTTTCACTCTATAGCTAGCTCACTCCGTTTGGAAGCTTCTGGAGGTGATGATGTTGACAAGTTAGCTGTTAATGAACTTTTTGAGGTACATGTCATTGATTGATGCATGAAAGCTATTGCTTTATGGTGATCATAATTATAATAATTTTTAGCTCTTAATTGTCTCATTTTTATAGGTTGCAGTGAATGAAAGCAAGTGTAGTCCCTTAATATTGTTTGTGAAAGACATAGAGAAGTCTATGGCTGGAAATACAGATGTGTATAGTTCCCTGAAGAGTAAGGTTGAGAATTTGCCAGCTAACGTTGTCATAATTGGTTCTCACACCCAGATGGACAACCGTAAGGAGAAAGTAAGGAACATGTATTTTGTTCTGCTCCATCTTTCTTTGATGCTATGTGAAGATTTTTAACTGTTTGATGTCTGCAATTTTGTGTTTCTGCAGTCTCATCCTGGCGGCCTCTTATTCACAAAATTTGGAGCCAATCAGACTGCCTTACTTGATCTTGCATTTCCTGTATGTCAAGCATTGGCATCTTTCTTTTGCCTTACACTTCTTTAATCTTTAGTTGAAAATGTTGGATTATTTCTTACAGACCGCTCTTGACTTTTATACAACCATCTAAATCTATTTAGAGCCCAACTATATGCTAACATGTCAATGTTTATACTTTGAATTTGAATGCTTTGAACTTTTTTCTAACTGTGGTATGAATATCATTGTTGAAAGTTTTAGATATGATACTCTCTTGAATTTAATAATACTTAATGCACACGCCATTATCTTGGATGTTCTTTAGTGATTCTGTTCCTGAAGAGTGTCCTCTCACATGTTGCGATGACATCCTTAGTGCATTCTGATCTCGTATTTGCCTCTTATTTTTCTTTTTCAGATAACGCACCTAATGCAAGTATCATTCCTTCTGCAGGATAATTTTGGTAGACTTCATGACAGGAGCAAAGAAACACCTAAAACCATGAAACAAGTGGCTCGGCTTTTCCCTAACAAAGTGACAATCCAATTGCCTCAGGTATATATCTATGTCAGTTTCTGCATCAGTTATCCTGTTATGAGTATTTAATATTCCTGAATCATGTCAGGATGAAGCTCTACTTTTGGACTGGAAGCAGCAGCTGGAACGCGACATTGAAACCCTTAAAGCACAGTCAAATATTGTTAGCTTTCGCTCAGTGCGTACAGCTAAACTCTTGCTTTGTTTTTCCAGTTTTTGCACTTTCTCTTTCTGCATGCCATTATTAGCTTCTGTCCACATAGTGCATTGCCTGAAAATGGCTTACTTTCCTCAACTTGGTAAAACACTCCTGTAAGTGTAGGGTAATTAACCTACTGTGTTGAGAAACTAAAAGGAACCTTAACAAGGTTAAATATACATCTCTCCCATCGCCCATCCCCTAAACCCATCCTTCCTCTCTCAAACAGATAGAAGCTGCCTTCTGTAAGCTTGGTATATTTAGAAACTGATAAACAGTTCATTTATGCGGTACTAGTCTGTATTTGGAGATTTTCACAACAGTTTTATGCTATCAGGTTCTCAATCGAAATGGTTTGGACTGCCCTGATCTTGAAACACTTTGCATTAAAGATCAAACACTTACAAATGAAAGTGAGTATCCTTGAGCTTCTTACTATATATGAATTCCATGCCAAGTTTATGGATCTTTTTCTTGGTTCATAACATTTTATGACTATTTTATATAAGATTTTCAGAAGTCTTTTTTTTTTTTTTTTTTAATTTAATTGATCATTTTCTAGAAGTTGTCAAGTGAGTAAAACTTTTCCCTAACTAAAAAAAATACATGACTATAAATTTGGAAGGAGCTAATAGTTAAATCTTGTACTATTTACTTCAACTTACTAATGTTTTACCTTCTACTATTGTAGGTGTGGAGAAAGTGGTAGGCTGGGCATTAAGTCACCACTTCATGCATTCTTCAGAAGCTTTGATAAAAGATGCTAAACTTGTAGTTTCAACTGAAAGGTTCTATTTTCTGTTCATTTATTGCAGCCTAGATCTCTGAAATATTAAAGGAGATAAAATTATATGAACTGAAACATCTGAATTTTATTCTTATGTAACCTTCTTTGTGAATTCTCATGTAGCATCAAATATGGGCTGAACATTTTGCAAGGCATCCAAAGCGAAAGCAAAAGCTTGAAGAAATCACTTAAGGTACTGTTGTCTTCTTTCTCTTCGGTTCTATTGTAGCCAGTTCTTGTGATATAGTTGTCCATGATCTATCTGGTTGGAAGGTTAGTATGCTATTCAATTCGGTTTTTTGCCCTTATTTCCAGGATGTGGTCACTGAGAATGAATTCGAAAAGAAACTTCTTGCGGATGTTATTCCCCCAAGTGATATTGGGGTTAGCTTTGATGATATTGGAGCCCTCGAGAATGTCAAAGACACCTTAAAGGAATTGGTGATGCTTCCCCTTCAAAGGCCTGAATTGTTTTGCAAGGGACAGTTGACAAAGGTGCTTTCTATATGTTTTGCTTATTGTATGTTATTTGGAAAGTGCATGTTTGAAGTAACTCCTGATGATCTATTATCTACTACATTATTGCTTTTGCAGCCCTGCAAAGGAATATTGTTATTTGGGCCTCCTGGTACTGGCAAAACGATGCTTGCGAAGGCGGTTGCAACTGAAGCTGGTGCAAATTTTATTAACATATCAATGTCCAGTATTACTTCAAAGGTATTTTAAGTGCAAAGAACTGTGGCATCTACCTTTTCTGTTGGCTGGGTTTTTCATCCAATATGTGTATGTGACATATTTGTATGACTTACAGTGGTTTGGTGAAGGAGAGAAGTATGTCAAAGCCGTCTTCTCTCTGGCCAGTAAAATTGCACCTAGTGTTATTTTTGTCGATGAGGTTTGGTCAACTTATATGTTATTTCTCCTATTCTTTTTGGTGTTTTCTGTTTCTTTCCCTTATTGTTATCCCCTGATTTGGGTGGTTATTTTAGGTTGATAGCATGTTAGGAAGACGAGAGAATCCAGGTGAACATGAGGCTATGCGTAAAATGAAGAATGAATTTATGGTAAATTGGGACGGTCTTCGTACAAAGGATAAAGAACGAGTGTTGGTTCTTGCTGCTACTAACCGGCCATTTGACCTTGATGAGGCAGTCATCCGGAGGCTTCCTCGAAGGTAATTCTCGTGTTGTTTCTTTGAGTTGCTGTAGTCTGACCTTATTATGCTAAGCCTCAGTGATTTCCCTATTAAACTTTGTGCAGATTGATGGTAAATTTGCCAGATGCTCCAAACAGAGAAAAGATTTTAAGAGTTATATTGGCCAAAGAGGATTTGTCACCCAATGTTGTTTTGGAAACTATTGCAAATATGACTGATGGATATTCTGGAAGTGACCTGAAGGTCGATTTTTCCTCCTTTTATCGTGTTAAGTTAATTTGTGTTTTATCTATATTTATTTCCCTATGTCATTTTCTGATTACAGAACCTTTGCGTGACTGCTGCACATTGTCCCATAAGAGAAATTTTGGAGAAGGAAAAGAAGGTTAGTTTGACATTTTAGTTTATATGTTATATGATAAGTTTGCAGCTTATATATGTGTGTGTGTATAATATTGGTTTTCTAAATGTTGCTAAGAAGTGGTGCATCTGTAATGGACGTGTTCTATGGGCATTACATATTGTCAGGCTATTGTTGTGGTGGTGGCTAGTACTATTACATATTTTGATTAGTCTTGGTCTTTGCAATAACATGGAGTGGGTGATTTGACTACCATGTTATCATAGGCCAAGAAGATGATGAAATAAATTTTTGCTAACATCTAGGGTTCTTTCTGTTTTACATTTGTTCTTGTTTTGGAAGGACTAGAACAATGATACTAGGGTGAGATTTTAGACGGATAATTATACCCCATTTATGGGGGTGCTTACATTTTCACAATAAAGTTCACTTTTTTGCTAAGTATACAGACTGATATATCATGCAACTGCAGGAGAGAGCTTCAGCAGCATCTGAGAATAGACCTGCACCCACCTTGTATAGCAGTGCTGATGTTCGACCTCTGAAGATGGATGATTTTAAATATGCACATGAGCAGGTACCATACTTGGGCTTCATCATTATACTTTTAGAGCTTCGTTCAATTTTTACCTGGTGTTAGAGCTAGCTTTTAAAACACATCTAATTGTGGAATTGAATGATTTGGCATGCAGAAGAAATTGGTAGTAAGTTATTTCTCTTTTATGGAAATAGTCTAATAATTGGGATGGGTTACGAATGCAGGTGTGTGCAAGCGTGTCATCAGAGTCTACAAATATGAATGAGTTGCTTCAATGGAACGAGTTATATGGAGAAGGTGGATCGAGAAAGAAAAAACCTCTGAGCTACTTCATGTAGAGGAGAGTGAGGTATCTTTGTGTATAGGCGTAGCTTCATCATTCCTTTTTCATTTCATTCTTCATTGTCGCCATTAAAGGTGGCCAAGTTGAGAGAGACCCTGTCCGTGGTCCATTTCATTGCAGGTTCCTCCGACTCCCTTTGTATTATAGTATATATAGGTTTTCTAAATTTTCACAATCTTTTTTCTTTTTCCTTCTGTTAGCAATTTTACAATATATATAAAATATAAAATTTATATCTATATTATTTTTCAAGTAGATTAACTTTGTCCTCTGCCTGTAAAATTTGTTATTCTTTTTTTTTTTTTCTACATCATTATTTAGTCTTTTAGGATGAAAACATAGGGGACATAAAGTAAAACGAATGGGTTTATATTTATTTTTCAATTTTCATTTTCTTAAATTCCAAAGGAGAACATTCATCAATTTAAATTAATGAATTTTTTTTTAATTTATGAAAATTTTCTTTTTTATTTCTTTCCCTCTTGATTTTCAATGCTTAACAACACACACACACACACATACACACGAAAGCATGGATGAGTTGAAGTTATTGAGAGGTGTGTTGTTTAAATAACGAAAGCTTGTAGGAAGTGGCTCTGGGCCGTGGTTCTCTTTCCCCTTCCGTGTATTGTGTTGTATTCTCCTGGCCATTCTTTGGCCTCTTTCTCTACTTCCAAGATAGAAAATTTACGAGTTTCAATATTTGGAAGTGTAGTTGTACATCTCAATTTCATTTTCAAGTCTCAATAGAAAATTATGTTCTTGTAACAGGTCGTAGGCGTGGAGTGTGGTAAATGTGGTTCACACTAACACGTATAATGTTATGGCGAATTAAAATTACACTATATATGGGAAAATTATCGGACACCAGTTTGTAAATTTTAAAAAAATTCACAAGCAAATTGTGGTTATCTCATATGTCTCATATATATAAATAAATGGAAAAATGTACTTGTCCTTTTCAGAATTACGAAAAGGACGGTTTGTAAATGAAGTAAAGTGACAAAGAGGCATTGTGAGTGAGTGGTGGTTTCGTCTCATCGTATATTTAAATTGTGTCTGTGATGGGTGACTCGTCGATTAATTATCATCACAAAATGTATCCCGCAGTTTTTCAGCCGTTCGAACACTACCTACGTGTATGTATGTATATATATATATACACTTATTTATTTTACATTTTTAGGCGTATTTTAGTATATTAGTATGGAGGACATTTCTAGTAATTCTGTATTAGTTAATAAAATATGCTAACCTATCTTAATATGGAGTGTGTGGACCAAGCGTTATTTGAGGGGAAAAAGGGAAAGATGAGTAGGAGACAGGCGGGAAACGCCCGCATTGGATTTGGTGGGGTCATAGTTGTCGTGCCCTTCAATGTTGAATCCCGGTTTCTTATCTTTTGAGGTCATGTATGACGTAAACTCTTTACGATTATTTATTATTCCATTATATTTCAGTTATTAAAAAAACTTTTTGTCACTAATTGAGGTCACGTCTCACCATTTCTTTTATTCATCAGTACAAGGCTTGGACTTCAAATTTCACATCATATTTGTATTTTGGTTGAATATTTAAAATAAGGTTAAAATGTGCTTTAGTTTCTGTATTCTTCAATTTAATATTTCTATTTTTATTTTTAAAAAATTAATCCTAAAATTTTTTATATTCAACAATACAGATTGTTAATATTATTAAAAATTTTAATTAAGTGAATATTTGTTTATTTCAAAATATAAAATGAATAGGTTTAACAGATGAAGATCAATAAAGTTAATCATTACATAAAAATTGTAAAATCTAAAAAAAAAAGTTATTAAAAATAAAAAAAAAGTTAAATTCTTAAAATTATTTAATTTTAATTCTTTTATTTATAAAATCAAATAATAATTACAAATATCATTAATTGAAAGAAAAATAATAATATACCTATGAAAATAATTAGAAATATCATCAAAATATTAATTAAAAATAATAAAAAAAACACTTGAAACAATATAAAATAAAATATACATTAATATGCTTATGAAAATAATGGAATCTCAAACTCAAGGATGTAATCGACTAATCGCAATTATTTAACCATCTAACGAAAGGAGCTAATATATTAAAAATATTAATTAAAATAAAAAAAAAAATTGTGAGTAGTAAAGGAATTGAACTCAAAACTCAAGGATGTAATACAACAATCTAACCATTTAACAGAAGAACTAATATGATGAAAAGCATTACTTAAAATTTTAAAAAGCTTAAAGCATCATGAAATAAAAAATACAAATGTAGAATTGAACTCAAGACTCAAATATGTAATTACAACTATTTAACCAAAGAACTAATATGTTAAAAGAATAATTAAAAATTTAAAAAGCTTAAAGCAGTTTAAATAAAAATTACAAATGTTAGTAAGAAAAGAATCAAACTTAGGGCTTAACCATCTGGCCAAAACTAAAAACACATTAAATTAAAAGTGCTTTTCTGTAATATCCACCGATCGCATTTTCCCGATATCAACCTAATCCGATAAATATCGTAAAAATCGATTTAATCCTATTATTATAATTAAAAACCATTCACCCTAAGAATAGATATGATATTTAAAACACAATGAAAATACAGCTCACATTATTCCATAAAGTGATTTGAAATCGTAAGAGCTTTGTAAAAGTGTTTCTTCTTTATTTTTTGGTTCATAAAAAAAAGAAAAGTAAATGAATGTAGGACAGTGTGTCTGAAAAACCCTACCCTTACACCTAACCGGGTCCCTTTGTAGGTTCCAAACTGCACGAATCTCAATTATTTGTTTGGTTGACCTAAGTTTAGTCAGTAGAGAGAAGTAATTCAACACGCTACTACTTGTTGATTAGTCCCTTACGAGTACGACTATAATTTCAATGAAATTGCTTAGAAACATCATCACTGCTTTTCTCAGCAAATTAATTTAAGGGATGAAAAAACAGAAATAAATTATCATTCGCTTCTTGACTTTACCACTATTTAATCAATATTTCTTTAAAGATAGTTGAACGTTCTAATCTATGCAATAGCTGAGATAACCTTGTTTATTTCTTTATTTAGAATGCATACAGGCCCGAAAGTCAGAATAAATTTTTAAAGGGGCCGAATGAAAGTTTAATTTTTTATGGTCTATATCTTTATAATTTTTAAAGGATTAAATCGAATTTCTATAATTTTAGGGGGCCAAAGTACAATTTTACCTTTACTAATTTAAAATTTTAAAATAATTTCAAGGGCTTAAATATAAATTTTCCATTTTAGGGGGGTCAGGGCCACTGCCAGCCCCCCCTTGTATTCGCCTCTGAATGCATATGCTTGTGCCTCAAAACATATTATTTTATAGTAAAAATTAAATCAACTCCAAACGTATCATGGCTATCGGCGATGCCGTTGGTTCTAATGATGCGATTTCTGATATGGTGGTGGATCTGGCTTCGACTTGGGATGTATCATGGAGGGATAAGGTGCTGGGAAAAGGAGTCGGGTTTTGGGGAGGCGTTAGAGTTGGTTGAATCGAAAGAGATTGACGAGATAGAATTTTTAAAGGGAGACGTTCTGAAATCAACAGTGGATGGAATTCCGTCGAGTAACTTTTCGGATCGCATCCAACAAATTTTGATGAAAGATATGATGAAGATGTTGGTGATTAAATTGTTGGGACGAAGTATAGGTTATGTTGCTCTTCATGATAGGGTTTGTGTTTTATGGAGACCGACAAAACCGTTTTAGCTTATAGATATTGAGAACAAATATTACTTGGTGAAATTCCAGTATGTAGAGGACTTTGACAAGGTCTTTAACTCAAGGTTCCTGGATTATTTATGGGCAGTACCTAACCGTTCAACCATGGATGCTAGATTTTAATCCATCACAATCATTCCTGGGTGTTGTTCTAACTTGGATTAGATTGCTTAGCCTTTCGTGTCACCTGTACAAGAGGAAAATACTAGGGGAATTTGGTGGTTTGATTGGGAGAATGGTGAAACTAGATTACAATATTGCTAGCAAACCAAGGGAAAGGAAATTTACCCTTCGATGATGGGAAATCGGAGTCAATGGGAAGGAAAGGAGCCGACGGTGGGCTCTTTGGCCACCGTGGCAAACATGACGGTAACTCATAGGGCGTTCGGACCTTAGATGCAAGTTGGGAGGAAGAAACACTGTAATTTGAGGGATACTCAAAATCATCAACCATACACTAAAGTGTATTCACCAATACATTTGACACCAAAAGAACCGTTGTACATGGCATTCTTAAACATCTATATCAAAGATCAAACAATTATGCTATACATTCCAACCAAGCTATTACCTAACCACTCAATCCATAACAATTACAATTTATCAAGTATTCGACTCATTCCATCTGTAACAGCCTGATTTAGACCCTAGTCAGAACAGTGGTTTCGGGACCACAAATCCGAGGTCGTAAAAATATTTTAATATTATTTTTGGTGTTTACAGTATGTGACTAAGTATGTGTGAAAGTTCTGTGTGAAAATTTTAATGTTCGTGTGCTTAATTTGAGAAAATGACTTAATCGCATAAAATGCAAAAGCTGTGTGCTGATTGTTAAAGTGCTTAATTGTTGTTGCCTTTATAATTTAGAGGTTTTATGATGCAAATAGCCCACTTTATAAGTTAGTGGAAGATGATAGCATGGTTTTGGTGTTATTATTAATATTCATTAAGGGCAAATTGGTAAATGGTGCATTAATGTTAATATAATTAAAAGAAAATAAAAAGATGATCATATATCATCTTTCATGGCCGAATGAAGCAAAGAAGATAGCAAAAATAGGGCTTGAACTTTCGGCACATTTATAGCTTAATGGAATAGGTCAAAGATTGTAGATCTTGTCACCCTAAGCAGTAGGGAACCAAGATCGAACGGCAAGTCTTGTCTCCCTAAGCAGTAGTGGAATAGATTTAAGCCACCGGCCCTATCTCCCTGACCAGCAGTGGAATAGGTCAAAGATTGTAGATCTTGTCACCCTAAGTAGTAGGGAACCAAGATCGAACGGCAAGTCTTGTCTCCCTAAGCAGTAGTGGAATATATTTAAGCCACCGGCCCTATCTCCCCGACCAGCAGTGGAATAGGTCAAAGATTGTAGATCTTGTCACCTTAAGCAGTAGTGGACCAAGATCAAAAGACAAATCTTGTCTCCCTAAGCAGTAGTGGAACAGATTTGACCACCAGTCTGGCATCCCTGAGTTTGTAGTGGAGCAGACCGAAGATAGCAGATCTGGCATTCCTGAAGTTGCAGAAATAGATCGAAGACATCAGATCTTGCCTTCTTGAAGTTGCAAGAAGTAGGCCGAAGATACCAATCTGGCAGGAAGCAGATTGAAGATAGCAAATCCGGCATTCCTGAGCTTTGCAGGAAGCGGATTGAAAGACATCAGTGTGGTGATCCCTGAGTTTGTAGGGATCAGATTGAAAATATCAGATCTGGTCTCCCTGAGTTTGCAGTGGAGCAGATCAAAAGATAGTGGATACTGCCTTCATGAAGTTGAAACTATCAAACTCACTGAAATCAAGATGAAGCTCCAATGCCGTTGAAGTTGCAGTTCAGATTGGAAGTCAGCGAGGATCAAGAAGTCGGGGCTCGGCCAAGACCGGTCAAAATTGGTCCTTTTATAGTCTTTGCTCTATTCTCGTTACACGACAATGAGCAAAGAGGGGCAGCTGTAATGGCCCATTTTTGACCGAGCTAACATAAACCAGACCCAAAATGAAAAAATAATAAAAAATCCATTTTTACAGTCCATATTACAAAAGTCCTTATGGCCCAAATTACAAAAATCATCAGCAGCCCAAAAATAAACCCAATTTACATACCGTAAACCCAACACCTAAAAATGGACGTGACCCAACACCCAAAGAACCTAGACCCAGACTCGGATCGCCCAAAAGGCCCAATGCTAAGCAAACTTTCGGACCTAGGGTTTCAGAGAAACCCCAGGCGCCGCAATCAGCCCAAGTGTCGCACTCCAGCTTTCGCTCCGCAAGGGCCAGTACCTCAACTGTCACAAGCCTCGCGCACACCTTTGGTCGCGCCGTGATCAGCGCATGAACCCTTGATCGCTCCACAGTCCTCGCCCGAATCGCGCCATCATCGCCCGAGATCTCCTTGCCTGACCTGCAAAAGAAAGGAAACCAAACGCAGCAGACATGGCAACAGTTTATTTCCTTTTTTATTTTTATTTTGAAGGCTATAAAAGCCTTACAAAAGCTTGTAAATAGGGGGAAGTTACTGTTACACAGAGAAAGAAATAAAAGTACAGAGAAAAAAACAAAAAAGTTTGTTTAAACGGAATATAGATTTTTTTTTCTTCTCTACAGAGGTGATTTGCTATTTTTATTCTTATTTTTGTGCATATTTTATACAAAATAGTGCTAAAAGAAGGAAGAATAAAGAAACAACCTTCGAAACCGAGGTTTTTAAACCCCTGGCTACCATCGGCGGTGGCGCGTAGCGCGCGTGGAGTCTGATGGCCCCCTCATCGGAGTCCTGGCCTGAAGGCCAAAGGACAGAGAGTTTTCAAAGACTCTCTCAGTTTTTTTTTTCCTTTTTTTTCTTCTGAATGAATAAAAATGAAATTTCTATTAATTTTTTTTACTTATATAGCGATTGAAAAACGACGCCGTTTTTGCTTAATCTGATAAGCACAAAACGACGCCGTTTGGCTTTTACCTGAATTTTGACCTGACCCGAAGACAAGATCCGCGTGTTTTTTTAATGGTATAATTTCATTTTCGGTCCTTCCGCAAATTTTTAATTTTAATTCAGTTCAAATTGCCTTTTATTTTTTTAATTTAACCCTTAAGTTTATTTTTGTTCCAATTTAGTCCGACAGACTCTTTTAAAGGTAAAAATCGGAACGGTGCCGTTTTGAAAAAAGGATTAATTTCCATATTAGTCCATGTGTTTTAATGCGTGCTTTAATTTAATCCTTTTCTATTTGTTTTAATTGTTATTTAACCCCTTTATATTTATTTAATCCTAAATTTCTTTTTGTTATTTTTTTTAATTTAAATTATTTTATTATTATATTAAATGTTTTATCATATTAAATATTTTTTATTACTTGTATATTAATTTATTAATAGTATAAGTTATATATATATATATTTATATGTACTAATCTATTATATATTTAATTATTATTATTTATTTTATATGATTTAATATTATTTATTTTATTATGTATTATCAATATATTATTTATTATTATTTTTATATACATTATATAGTGTTAGGTTATATTATATATTATTCCTAAAATCCTTAGTTTTTAAAATTATCTATATTATCTAATATATTTTATTTATATTATTTATATTATTTATGTAGTTTTATATATGTTTTTCTAAAATACTTTATACTATTTATTAATTATTTTTAATACTATCATTTATATATATTAAATTATTAAATTATATATTTATTATAAGTTCCTTTTACCCTAAATTTCTGTTACTTTATATAAAAAGTATTATTATTATTATTATTTTTAATGTTTAATATATTTTTTTATTTCATGAAAATTTCAATTATTGCTATTACATGTTTATTTATTTATTTGTTTTAGATTGTTTATTATTGTTTAGCATATTTCATTATATTTAAGTTATTATTTTATCGTTCATTATTAGTATAATTTGTAGATTATATTGTTATTTATATTATTCTTTTATTTGTTATTTATTTTAATATATGTTGTAATATCATATCCAAACCATAGCTTTTATAAAAACATCTTTTGAATCGATACATTTTATTCAACTGGTTTTCAAAATACGGTGATATGTAATATTCGAAGGATTTCGAGAAGAATCTTGCCCTAACTTATTGGGTTCGATTTTTCTCGTGAAACTTTAGGTATTACTTATCCCTTTTTCCTTAAAAAAATTGAGATTTATCAATTTTAAATTAAAAAACCTATTCTTGGGAATTCGGATCGTTGTGCCTTAACTTATTGGGTTCGACGTTTTGAGTCCTGAGGTAGGAATTTTCTAAAATAAAGACGTGCTAGTTTCAAAGTCATGAGATGCTATATCCTAACTTATGGAGCATGCAGTGTTTTATTTCGTTGAGATAGGTAGGTGCGGGTTTTTTTAAATAAAAGGTCCACTTTTTAAATTTTTAAAGTTTCAACATTAGGACATGATTTTATCGATTAAGGTACCAATTTTTGGGCGTTATGAGGGTGCTAATCCTTCCTCATATGTAACCAACTCCCGAATCCGTTTTCTCGTTTTTCGTAGACCAAAACCAAATGTTTTAAAATAAAACGTTTTACAAGGTGATCCAATCACACCTAAGTAAAAAGAGATTGGTGGCGACTCTCATTTTTTGTTTTTAAAAGTCGATCCCCGTTTTTAAATCCAGATTTTAAAATGGTTTCGACATACTACATGCCATCAGAGATTATGCGTTAGCAAAAGAAGTTTGGGGACAGATAATCCTCCGGATAAGAGAAATGAGGTTTTCTTTGGTAACTTGAATGAATGGCTTGAAAAAAATTTGTAGAATCATCACAGTTAGGGGGTGGGAGATGTGGAATGGTCGATTCTATTCGATCTCATTGCATGGCACATTTGGAAAAATAAAAATCTTGTTGTTTTCCAAGGAAAGCAATATAGTGCTAGTGAGACTGTCAAAATCTCGTATAGCTGGGCTAAGCAGTTTGTTTCCTTTCATAAGGGTGGATCGGTCAAGTGGCAAGAAGTTAGATTAGTAATCTCTTGGAAAGATAGTTGAGTTCAGTTAAATGTTGATGGTGCTAGAGAGGTGGAATATGGTTCTGCTGCTTCATGCGGAGTTTTAAGCGATCAATGAGGTAAGTGAATTTTAGGCTATAATAAGTGCTCGGGAAATTGCTCAATATTTGAGGGTGAACTTTGCGAAATCTTAGATGGTTTGAATGCTTTGCTGAGTAGGAGGTTTGATAGAGTCTTGACTCAAACTGATAGTATGGAAGCTATGAAGGCTATTCAAATTTTCACCAAGACATATTCAAAATCTGCATTGATTAGACAGATTCAACAGTTATTGATGAAGGTTGGGAATTGGCTTCTACAGTATGTGCCTAGAGATAGCAACAAGGACGCTGATTGCATAACTAAAATGGCTTTTGATAGAGAAGAAGACTTGATTATTATGAAAGAACCTCTATGGGAATACCATCACATATATTATTTTAATGTAATTTTGCCTATTTTTTCACAAAAAAATATTATTTTATATCTATTAAGTAGTAACTTCGTGCCCCATCAACCAATTAATCCAACCAATCATAACAACTCTACATTCAATTCTTTCCTTTTTCGCATCAAGTGAGGAATTAATTCTTGTGCATAAATCCTTTCATGTTTATTATTTTTTATCACTTTTGCTTCTTCTTTTTTTTTTTTTTAACTTTTTATTGCCGTTTTATTTTCAAATTTTAATTTACCTTTTTAAATAAAAAAGTTGATTACCAATGCCACAATTCACACATTTTATAAAAATCTAAAAAGAAAATTAATTTTTTTAAAAAAATACCTATATAGGTAATAAAATACACGTAAACTGTCATACAAATTGTCACATTAGGGTCATTAAAATATTAACAATTCCATCAACATTTTTCATCCAAAACAAAACAATTAACTAAAATTTGAAGGTCAAAGTAATAACAAAAGGAAAATTAAAACCAAAGTGATAAAGGGATAAATATCATAATTAAATTTATCATTATACTTGTATTTTCAATATTAAAATATTAATTTTAGTAATAAAGGAGGGCACACAGCATGCTAAATAAACCCATTCAAGAGACGAAATATTTATATTAAATATTATATTGGAATTGATAGGTGGCATACTTAGAATTTGACACAAGATATCATGGTGCAGTAAAACAGCAAAATGTGTAACTAAAATTTAAGGAATATATTACTTTTATCGTTAAATTGAAAATATTCATACAACAGATGAGATGTATTTAAAATAAGGTTCATATATTTTATACACATTTAACCTTATATTGATATAAATATTTTTAATATTGTTGTTTTGAGGATTGAATTAATGATGTAACTTGGAATAAAGTAGACGTTGACAACGCACTATCTCCTACGTGTATAAATTACGCACGTCTTTTTGTAGATATTTTATTGTAAATTACGTAGCATATGCCAATGTGGTCACGTGGTTTGAGAAAACCATTTTTGGTTTTAATTGGTAGTATTTTTTATAACAACAGAAAAGGAGTCTTTGTTTTCTTTTTTCTGTATTTTAACTTTTGTCTTCAGTAAGTAAATATATAAACAATAATAAGGTGGAAGGAAGGCGGTTCATAGGTTACAAAAACTATATATAATTATATTTTTTATGATAATAAAATATTAATTAAAAAAATTGTTAAATAAAAAATGATCTATTTTAAGAGCTGAGCTCCTGCCCCTGCTTATGTTGGAAACACTCAACTCGCCCGTAGTTCAAATTATTTCTTCTACTTGAGTAAATTGAATCGCCCACGCGCTTTACGGTACATTTGTAGACCCCACAAACCTTAGTTTTTCTAATCATTATTTGACAGAATATCTCGATAGCAGCTTTGATTGTTTATTATTTAATTGTTTGATGATGCAACTTTCGTAGGTGTTTGGTTCCAATTGCTCCTCTAATAACTTCCTACAAATCATTTTCTCAAAATCATCCCAACCAGTTAATTGGTTTTTCGTAATTAGTGAATTAAAAGCATCAAAGTTCTCATTAATTTTTTAATTAATGCTAAGAGTTCTTGGAACTAATATTATGTCTTTATTGTTGTTACATTTATTTAATATATATTATGAAATAAGTCAGATGATGATCTATTGAAATAAAAGATAAATACTAGAATTTTAATGTTGAATAATCAGCTGTTAATTTGAATTATTAAAAATTGTTTCCTCCTTATTGAATTTTATGTGGTGAATAAAAATATTTTCTGCCATAAATATATTTGTTAATTTTTTAATCAATATTTTTATTGTTGATTTAGTTTGAATATGAAAATAACATATTTATTGATTGAGTCTTAGTTCAATTGGCATGGATATTGTTGCTAATATAAGAGGATTTGGGTTTGAATGCGCTGAAGCGCATTATCTTTTTATATTTATGTGTGGGGAGGGGCTATGAGTAGTTTAAGTATTGTGTTAAAAAGAGCAAATATGATCATAACATATAGTAGAGTTTTTTCTAATTTGAACTACACAATTAAGTATGTCAATTATTAATAATATATATTATTTTAAATAGACTATCATTTAATTAGGGTTACAATTATATATCAATTAAAATTAAAATTTATCATTACAAATAACATTCAACAAAAAAAATATAAAAAACATTGATAAGTTTAAAGTATGTCGAAATAATAAAATGCTAAAGTAATGGTTTCTTTAAAAAAAAAACCAAATCATAATAAGATGACAACCACACCAAAAAATAATAAAAGATTATTTTAATTAATAATAAAGTAAAATTATAATATTCTCATCAACACACATTTATTTAATTTATAGTATATATTACACTAAACTTGTTTTAAACTCACTGTTGTTTACTTTTGTCTATCATTGTCTAATATGAATACGATCTTGTTTGTATTCATCTTCGATCCCATATTTTATTTTATTTTTATCTGTGGGTTTTAGTTGAATAAATACTTTTTAATTACAAATCCAACTTGTTGCATGTGAATGTGTACTTAAGCCATCATGTTATCCCATGCGCATCAAACAAGCATGTATATATGTTATATTATATACAATTACAACTGTTCATCTATCAGATTAGGTTCGAAAACTTATATAATAGTTTTATAATTATATAAAATTTTCAATTAGTAAAAAATAATAATTAATAATATGGGCGGACTTAAAATGAATTTAAATTAATTTTTTATAAATATGAACGGATTTAGACAAAATTTTAAGCTTATATATTCGGGCTAGACTTGAGGTGAGCAAGTGTAAAATATGTTGATATCATACTTAGATATAGCCCGAATCTGACCCAACCTATAAACACTTCTATATACAAATAGAAATTTATAGAATTTATTTTATAAGTATTCAATTAAATTAAAAATTTACACAAGGTTTATCACACAAATAATTTGATAAATTTATATATTTTAAAGTATAAATTATTAATATAAATTATTGTAGATGGTTTGTTGAAATCACTTATGAGGGATAACTTTTATATTTTTTATTATTATTACTGAATGATTTAATAAAAGAAGTAAATTTTATAAATGGTCACCTAATTATATTTGTGTTTTTGTTTTGATCATTAAATTTAAAAAAAAAAATAGGTACTAATGTTTGTATTCATTCCAATCTTTATCATCCACCGTTAAATTGATAACGAAAATAATGACGTGACATTTTTCTAACTGGTATAATAACACATTTAGTCATCGATACTTGCATATTATATCAATTTGATCTTAATTCTAAATAATTCAATAAATTTAACCCTTTACAGTTCTATCAATTTGATCTTCAAACATAAATAGAAATTATAAATATTAAAAAGTATCATATTTGAATAGGAATTATAAATATTTTAATATTATAAAATATTTGAATAAAGAAAACCATGTTGGTGCTGCTTGGGACTAAATGAAACCATTTGTTGTTGACTTTATGGCGATGGTCGGAATATCGGATGAGGGTAGTAAATTGGATTCTGAGTCGCTTTGAAAGCGAAAAAGAAAATCAATTTTGAAGAAGGTAAAGAAGCATTTGAAGAAGACGAACCCCGAACATGAATTATAAAACAGTCATGAAGTATATCAAAAAAAAGAATATGGGGTTCTCTTCTGAGTAGTCCTTTTAGCATGCAGGTCTCTCTATCTTTAATACTATAGTCTTATACTCCTATTACTAGAAATTTACCAAGGGGTTTATTTAAATGTTACCACTTTTTGTATTTTCTTTTTTTGTAAATCTAAATGAAGGCTTAATTGTTGACTGTTTTTTGTGCAAGAAATGCTTCTACGTGTATGTTGTGTTGTAACACCCCATGCCCGATCTATTTGTCAAATTCGGGTATGCAACGTCACAAATGGACCTATACTTAAATTTTGCTAACTTAACTATTCTAATCAGACAAAAATAAAATAAAATTAACAATAATATAATAGGTACAACCAAGGCCTCAACCTCTAAATGTTTTGTCTCTAAACGAACTGTTTATTTACAATGGGGCCCTTAAAATATGACTAAGGGCTAACTATTTCAGAATCCAGACGTTATGAACGTTGTCTGGTTACACCATGATTCATTCTAAGTTGATGCCTCCATTAGTACCCCATTTTCTATGTGCATGTATCGGTCCAACCACGAACCCTGATTTTTACATCATCTAGCTTAGTCCCTACTCGAAGCCCTCGAACGTCCTCACAAGTCCTGTGAACATCAGCACACTGTTGTAAGTTCAAATGAACTAAGTGAGTTCCCTTACCACTCATAATAAACCTATTGCATAGGGGTAACCAATATAAAATAAACTATCATAAATAAAATACTTTTTGATTCATTCAAGGCAAGTTGCCTTGTCAGGGTGGCAAACTCTACCTAATCCACCATGCTATATAGCTTGTCTTGTAACCCATCTCTGGTCGAACTCTTCACTCGGCCATATCCAAGATACTTCGCCATATCATCGAATCTTAACCTCTCTCCTCACCTTCCTTTACTCGAGATGCTCGTTATCCTCTATCTTACTTAGTTGTATGCCTTCCTTGGTGGACTCTTATTCCCATATCATAATCCTGAAGGACTTGTGGACATTTCCATAATGTGTTAACCTTCAGCATGACTCGCCACTTTGGCAAACCCATCCTCATCCCACTTTATTGATCGCGGTGGAGTTACTTCCAGTAATTCGCCCTTCACTTCTGCCTTTATTTGGGACCTCACTTGTCTCTTACGTGAAGGTCGGTCTATCTTACTAAACTAGCGAATTATCATTCCTGCGGCTATACGAGCTTGCCAACCCACTTGCTTGTTTCCTCCTTACGGAGCTATCCTTTTTGCGGTGTACCCACACTAGACTTTCCTCATAAAGGAACAGTCTTAATAGACACAATGTCCCTTGAACAATATCCTTATCCTGGGAGTGAGACTCTCTTCCTTATCCATGAGATTTGCTTTTTGGGTACAACTTCATTGAGCACTTCATGGTGGCTTTTCTTCTCAGATCATTGCTTGTGATCCTCGGACATTTTCCCTTATTACCTTTCCATACTTAGGCCAACTTCCACACGACCTTTCTTTACCTAATTCTTGTCTATTCTTCGCCCCTACCTTATTGGCTTTCACGACTATTGTAACACCCCTCACCCGTATTCAACGTCGAAATAGGGTTACAGAGCATTACCGGACTTATACTACAAATAGATATACATTTCACATACATTTTTCAATTTCATATAATCATCATTTAACATCAATCACATTTTCCTTAATACAAGCCTACGAGGCTCAAAACATGCATTCAGGGTGGTTCGGGACTAAACCGATAACTTTGAAAACTTTTAGAACACTTAATTTTTTTTTCCAAAATACAGGGGACATACGCCCGTGTGGCCCGGCCGTGTGTCTCACACGGCCAAAGACACGCCGATGTGGACATTCGAAATGGAATCACATGGCCGTGTCCCAGCTCGTGTCTGACCCCGTGTAACTCTCTGACTTGGGTCACATGGCCAACACACATGCCCGTGTGCCTTAAAAATGGCCACACACGCCCGTGTGTGAGGCCGTGTGGGGCATACAGACTTGGTTTCTATTTCAACACCAGGGGACACACGGCTGTGTAACATAAACGTGTATCACACACGGCTGAGACACACGCCCGTGTCTCTGCCTGTGTGGACAAAAATAGGCTATTTACCAAGCCATTTTGCCACCCAAATTGCACAAACCTACACCAAACCAAATTGCACAATTCATGGCATACAAACCAACTATATCAAGCCTAAATCATGCCAACTCAATTCCATTATCCACAATATACACAAGTCACAAAATAGGCCAATCCATTTATACCAAATTCACATATACATTTCAACTAATTAGACAATTTCAAACATGCATCATTATGCTCAAACTCACAAACATATATCTTCTCATATATCAAACATTTTACATCCACCACACCTATAATCCACAAGCATTATATAACCATTAATAGAACTCACAACATAAACCATACACACATACATATATACACAACCAAACCAACAATTTAAGCCAACATTCATGGCTATATACAAGACCAAACTTTAAACATTTACAAGCCAATTCTAATGGCTAAATTCATCATCAACATATATACCCAAAATGACCAAAATTCCTATACATGCCATATATTCCAAAAACATAGATTCAAAAGTACCAAAATGATAGCTTGATAGTGTGATGAAGTCTCCGACGATCCCCGAATCTGAGCTACCTTTGAAGTCACTATAAAACACGGTAAAATAAACAGAGTAAGCTTTATAGCTTAGTGAGTTCATATGATTAATAAGTATAATTTGCCAATTCATTTACAATTTAAAGAACATAAGTAAATGTAAGTAATACATTCAACTCAACAATTTGCACATTTCCATAATTCTATGTATCATGTATAAATTCATCAACTTTCACTTACTTTTCATATGAACTTATCAATTATCACTTACTTGCCAAACTTTTTACGAGTACCTGAAATGATCTGCATCATTGCTTACATCCTCGTACCATTATCTTTTCCCATTGAACCATTCGGAATAATATCGGATACTCAGAAATCTCGCACCAAAGTGCCACATACATAGCCAATGCTATCTCAATCTCATATCACATATATGCTCACTCTCGAGCTATCGACGGGCCTGCTCACACAAGCTATCAGTAAAAATGTAGCTACACGGTGCTGCTCACACAAGCTGTCAAGTAACCGCAACACATGCCGGTATAATCATCCACCGATAGGACGTACAGAACCAGCACCTGGATCAAATAATCACAATAACCCCTAATGACATGTCACTAGTATCCTATCTATTCCTAAGGTTCAACCGGGATTCTCATTGTGTCAATGCTTTGTCGATAGATTCCTCATTGTCGTAATATCACAATTATAATATTTAAGCATATAAACACATATAACATTAAGCTTATTAATCATACAAACTTACCTCGGTTCACAAAAACAATTAAATATGTCGATTAGTCGAGTACTTTGTTTTTCCCCCGATCTAGATCCGAATTTCGCTTTTCTTGATCTATATGTAATCAAATTTAGCTTATTTCATAATCTTTCTATTCAATTTAATCCAAAACACTCATTAAAGCACATTTACACTTTTGCCCCAAGTATTTCACAACTTTTACAATTTAGTCCTTATTCCATAAAAACACAAATTAATGCAATTTGATACCAAACCATGCTAGCTGAATTTTCCTAGTACACATATCAGCCCATATTTTTCATTTATTTCACAATTTACCCACAAAGTTTCCACATTTCACAATTTAATCCCTAATTTGCATTTTCACTAAAATCCACTTAACAAAACTTGTATAACTATCATCAAACATTCATAATCTATCATCAATCATTAAAATACATGCTTAATCATCAATGGAAACATCCTAAATCTTTAACAATTTTGCAAAATAGTCCATAGGCTAGCTAGACCTAGTTGTAACGATCTCAAAAGTATAGAAATCATTAAAAATCGGGTCAAAAATCATACCATGCATTCAAAACTCCATAGCCAAATGTTTGAAGCTTTGTTAAGGGCTTCCTCAGGTCTATTTCGGTTGAGGAATGAAGAAAGAAAGATGATAGTTGGCTTTGTTTTAATTTATCATTTATTAACCATTTTACTAATATAACCTTAGTTATATAACATAAAAATCACTTAATGCATGTCCATAATTGTCCACTTATATTTCACATGGTCTAATTACAACATAAGGACCTCCACTATTTAATTTAATAGTCATTTAGTATTTTTAACTAATAGAACAGTACTTTTGCACTTTACGTGATTTAGTCATTTTTATCGAATTGAACACTTAAACAATAAAATTTCTTAACGAAAATTTCACAAAAACATATTATCATGCTGTAGACCTTAATTTAATAATAAAATAAATATTTTGACTTCGAATTTGTGGTCCCGAAACCATTGTTCCGATTTGACTAAAAACGGGCTGTTACAACTATCCCTACCACTTTCCTTATTTTGGTAGATACCTCATAATCCGCTTGTCATACTTATGCTTTCCCTTAATGCTCTTTCACTTGGGTGATTTCCCATACTTAGCGCACTAGCCCTATACCCCTCACTTGAGGTCTTGGCTAATTTTCTGCATCTATGTCCTGGCGGACTTTATGAGATGTCGTAGCCTAGCTATGGTTTTATATCCTTCTTACTTCTTTTCTCTCGTCCCAGCAAACTTACCTTTCTTTATTGTCTCGGCAAACTTATCTTGTGTTTACATCCCCGTGGACTTCATCTCTGTTTCGTTTTTATTATCCTGGAGGACTTACTCTGTTCCGTATTTATTGTCCCAACGGACTTACTTTGTGTGGATGTCATGGAGTCTTTCATCCATGGTCTTACACCGCTTTGCCATCCTAGCGTATTACCTTCTGATAACATAGAGTCTTTCATCCATGGTCTTACTCATCATACCTGGCTGTCATAGCATCTTTCATTTATGGTCTTACGACGTATACCTTATATCATATACCTTGCTGCAATGGTGTCTATAATAACTCGTTTTCAGTGGTGTCAAAAATAGTAGTTTTGGGACCACAGTTTCGACTAGTGTGTCAGTGTTTTATTAATTATTTATTATTTATAGGGTTATTACAAGCTCGTATTAAAATTTGGTTAAAAAAATTAATATTTAGCTAGTTAATTAAGTAAAAAAGACTAAATCGTAAAAGCTGTAAAAGTTAATTTCTATTAGTTAAATGTGTTAAATGGCTATGGAAATGTAAATTAATGGACTTAATTGGTAAACAAACCATATAGAAAGATAGTGGGCAATTATGGACGAATCTTTGTTAATCACTAAGTTAAATTAAAAGGGTAAAATGGTAAATATGTAATTAAAGAAAACAAAAGAAAAACCAAGTATCATCTTCTTCCTTCATTTTTTTCCTTATTTGAATGCACCATTAAAAAGCTTTGAGAGCTTCGGTCAATCCTTGTTATTGCATGTAAGTAATTTTTATGTTTTTGAGGTTGTTTTAGCTTAATCTAGCTAACCTAGGGGCTAATTCGTAAAACTGTTAAACATTTTAGATTATGCCATTGACGAGTTTGAGGTGTTTGTGAAATTTTATGATATATTATTAATTTTGGTTAAGAAATAGGATTAATTTGTAAAGTAGTTTTTAGTAATTTTAATGTTTAAGGATTGAATTGTTAAAATGGTGAAATTATATGAAATTCTTGTGAAAAATTAATAAAGGTGAGCTGAATAGGGACTATATAGAAATCAGGTAGCTTGTATTTTTCTTAAATGTAGATAATTCGTAAGTTTCGGGTTTAGGGACTAAATTGTATAAAAGTAAAACATTGGGGATAATTTTGTAATTTTATATTAAAAAGGATTATAAGCTTAAGTTTAATTGTTTGAGATGTTTGAATTGAATAATTGAATGAAAATTATTATTTAGATCAATAAACAAATTAATCGGACTTGAATCGCAGAAAAGCTAAAGTAACGGAATAGTCGTCAGCCTTATTTCTGCAATTGTTTTTGTCTAGGTAAGTTTGTATAATAGTTAACCTTATTACTTGTTTTAAACAAAATGTTAATGAATATTTATGCTAGGTATAGTTTAGAATGATTATTGTGAGATATTTAGTAATATGGATTAACTTGTGATATTAATCAAATTGATTATTATGTTTGAAAAACGTGAATTTCATGGATGTATATTTGAAATGGTATAATGGAAACAAAGTTAAAGTATTTGGATATATAATGTATCTCGTTTAAACCTCGTGAATGTTAATGGTTGAAGGAATTGAAATATTGTTTTGCCCATGTTTTGAAGGCATGATAATGGTTAATTTTGGTTTGGCTTGGCACCTATGGAATTGATATTGTTTTGCCTCGTTTTGAAAGCTATTTTAGGTGTATATGGCCTGGGACATGGGCTGTCACACGGTCGTGTACCACACACGGTCACACCACACAGCTGTGTGGACTATTTAATTTTGGTGCATGTTTGACCCACACGGTCTCAGGTTGTTACACGACCATGTGACCTTATTTCGAATCACACATAGTTTGGCACACGGTCTGCGACATGGCCGCGTGACCCTATTTTGAATTGCACACAATCTGGCGACACGGCCGTGTGATCCTATTTTTGAATTGTACACGGTTTGGCCACACGGCCATGTTCCAGAGCCACACGACCTGGGCTATGTCACACGGTAGTGTGACCCCTATTTTTAGGTTTTTCTACATTTTTCTATTTTGTTTCAAATAAGTCCCTGATTATTCCTGAATTGATTTTTAGGTTTTGTAAGCTCGATATATGGTCTGTAATCGTATCTACGCTATAAATGATGATTGGTTTTGAATATTTGGTATTTAATTGTTAATTGAATTATTTTATATTGTTATTTGGTTTGATATGTGCCATAATACTCCATAACCCTAATCTGGCGACAGAGACGAGTTAGGGGTGTTACAGCGTCTTTCATCAATGGTCTTATTCCCTTATCATTACCATGTACCATGCCTCTATGGCATCTTTCATCCACGGTCTTATGCTACGTACCATATACCAAACTGCCATAGCTTCATTCATCTATGGTCTTACGCCATATACCGTAATCACGGTGCCACCCTGAAGGACCAGTCGAACCGCCCTCGCGGTGAATACCTTTCAATTATTTCATATCTCGAATCCTCTTCCCATTACCTCATTTACACCACCTAACCTTGATGCTCAAACATCGCAGTGTCCCCTCCACAAGGTCCGAAGCTTCACCCGAGGCAATAACTAAAGGTTCACTCTCTATTTTCCATCCTAACTTCATCTATCCCTTGAGGTTTCTCCAGACATGTGATGCATGCTCATATCATCATCATTCATGCTTATGCAAATATGACATACTTAAACAACGTAAATCATAACAGTGGGTTTAAAGTCTAGAACTCACCTGAATCCTCATCGTTTCCATAGCTTATTCCTTCCCTTCGAACATTAGAACTTCCATTCTCCAGGTAGTAGCTTACAACCAAAAATAGTTCTAAAGTTCCATAACTTTCATCATACGTACATAGAAGGGTTAAAAACCTTACCTGCTTACTAGTTTCCCTATTTTTCCAACTCCATTTTAATTGAGTCTACTCCATGCAAAACCTTCTATAGTTGCTCCTTCTTCGATCTACTGAAGAAGATGAAGAATGTGAGAAATTGAGACAAGGTCGGGAAGAAAATCATCCCTGAGAGCCATCTCTCAGTTATTTATAGCCCTTCCCGCGCTATTACCAACCTCATTAGAATCGTGCATTGCTAATTATTATGTCTCCCACTAAGGAACCGGCGGGTTCAATCCTAATTAAACCAAAATAAGATCTCGATCATGTCCAATTTGGTTTCTACTTTCTCGTTTCTTTCAATAAAGGCTGTCAGCTTGTGGTCTCTTTCAATTTAGTCCCTTATTCATTCTAAATTTAGGGTTAATTGGAAATCGAGTGTTACATGTGCCATGTTGTTGTGAGTGAAAAGTAGACTTTTGAGTGGTGATTTTACAGTTAACTTAAAGCTATTACAACACTACCTTGATATTGATATAGAACACCTTCTACAAGTAGCTCAAGATATTACTCCAGACACCTCTTACTATCGTCTGTTACCTTAACCATTATTTAGACAAAAGCGTACCTCTTTGACATGATTTGCAATATTGAAATGTTACAACCAAAACCTTTTTTTTACTTTGATTAAATATATATTTAAGGATGAAACTAATAGAATTTATAAATGTGAAGGGTTAAATTATTAATTTTTTTAGAATTAAAATAAAATTGATAGAATATATAAATATTGAGAACTAAATGTGTTATTATACTAGTTAGAAAAAAACCATATCATTATTTTTATTATTAATTTAACCACGGATGACCAAAACCGAAACAAATACAAATATTAATTTATAAATAATAAATAAATTAAATTAAATGACCAAAATAAAAATATAAACATAATTGAGTGGCCATTCATATACTTCATCCATAAAAAAAACATTGAGGTGAAATATACTTTGACGAGGTCCATAATCAATATGGCATAACTCCGTGGAACATGGCAGATACCGAGCGGAAAGTGATCCCACGCGAACATTAGCGCAAGTGGGAGCAGAAAACCACAACATAACTCCTGTTAAATTAATTAACACACAGACACAACTCAAAATAAACTAAGTAAAAAGTCCGAATCAAAACAAAAACAATCACGAAAAGTTCTCAATCTCTCAAAGACCCAATGGCGATTGCCTTATCTTCTTACGTCTTAAATGTGGAACGCTAAACGTTGATTTTTGTCCATAAAAAACAAAGTAAAAATAAAAAACACTTGAAATTGGGCAGCAAGCATCAATTTGTAAGACAAAACAAATAAGCATTAAATAGAACAACAGAATCCTTGCTGTTTTAGAGCTTTCGCATTTATTAATATTTGTTTCTTATCAGAAAACTTTCTTGGTTGCTGGCTTCTGCTGCCTGAATCTTTGTCACATTTTGAACCGTGTGGAACGTATTTCACGTGGTAGTTGGCTTAGGGCATCGGCTTTTCTTTTTGGTGCAAAGTCTCTGACGTCTCTCGACCATGGAGATCGCTGCAATGTTCACTTTGTTTTTTCTTTTTTCTCTAACTTAGTTACAGGTTGCTTCTATGGCTTCTTCTTTCTTTTGCATGTTTCGTCTTTCTGTGATTTTGATTGCTTTTTTTTTCTTTGCTTTTAATGAAGTGATTATTTTATAATATTTTTTTTCATAGAAAAATATTTAATGCAAAATATATAAACACGAGGCGACCATTCATATTATACTAACATGTGAGATTCAACCGTAGGATAGTACTATTAAATCATTGACCAAGTATGTGAAATGGGGGATTTTCCCTGTAGTCAAATTTTATTTTCGTTGACGATAGCCGCCTTAAAGATTCCAAGTTCTCTTTTCTCTTTAAGAGCAAGCTCCGGCTTGATTGGTTCATTTATTTTCATATTATAGCAGAGACCTTTGCCTTAAAGCTTTCTTTATTGGGGCTTCACGTTAAAGATGGTAATGAGTGCTTATAAGCTGTTGTGCTATTTCCAAGTTGTCAATCACTGAAGCTATAAAGCTGATATGATTTGAAGTTTTGTTCGTTCTTCCTTTCGGTTTTGGCAAAAACGTGAATTTGTCTCTCTTTTTTTCGGGGAAAAAAAACTTTTATAATCATCATGAACTTCTTTTCAGTGCTTTCTTGCTGTTGTTTTATTTTTATTATCTTTTGGATGTATAAATACATATTTGATATATTGGTATTTTTACAGGGAATGGAAGGGAATATATTGACTGGAATCATCATTAATCTCTAGAAAAACGGTGATTTTTGTATCTTTTCCACTTTGAATGATTATGTCTGGGGCTACTTGGGTTACTTCTCTTTCATGTTCAAGCTCTGTGATTGAATCTTCCAAGGAGGCGACATTTCTTCCAGTTATATTCCAATGGCTGAGATTCATTTTCCTCTCTGCATGTCCTCAAAGGGCTCTTTTCTCCGCCGTTGATGTCTTGTTCTTGCTCACCCTCCTATGCTTTGCTGTTCACAAGCTCTATTCTAGATTCTCAAGCAGCAGGCATGGCAGCTCCGACATCAACAAGCCTCTCATAAGAAACAACAGGACCCTTCTCAGGACCACCGTATGGTTCAAACTCTCTTTGATTGTAACGGCTGTGTTGGCGTTTTCTTACACCATAATATGCATTCTCGCATTTACTAGAAGTAGCCAGCAGCCTTGGAAGCAAATCAATGGAATCTTTTGGCTGGTTGAAGCCATAACTCATGCTGTAATAGCAATCTTAATAATCCACGAGAAGAGATTTGAGGCTGTCAACCACCCTCTCTCTCTTCGAGCTTATTGGTTTGCGAATTTTATCATCATTTCATTGTTCACTGTGTCTGGAATCATTCGTATGGTATTTGTTGAAGAGGATAAGTATTTGAGGCTGGATGATATAGTTTCCTTTGTTTCTTTCCCATTATCAGTTGTTCTTCTAGTTGTCGCCATCAGAGGTTCAACTGGTATCACAGTGACCAGAGAACCCGAACCAGCCATGGATGAAAACGAACCGCTATTAAGCAAACCCAAAGTGAGTGGCTTTGCTTCAGCTTCAATAATATCAAAGGCCTTTTGGCTATGGATGAATCCTCTGCTGAGACATGGCTACAAATCCCCTCTCAAAATGGATGATATCCCGTCATTGTCCCCACAACATAGGGCCGAGAAGATGTCGAAGCTGTTTGAAATGAATTGGCCTAAACCGGAGGAAAAACTGAAGCACCCTGTTCGAACGACATTGCTACGGTGCTTTTGGAAGGAAGTTGCATTCACTGCGTTCCTCGCAATCGTGCGGCTTTGCGTTATGTATGTTGGTCCTATACTGATTCAAAGCTTTGTTGATTACACAGCGGGGAAAAGAAGCTCTCCTTATGAAGGATACTATCTTATATTGATTCTTCTCGTTGCTAAGTTTGTGGAAGTGTTGACCACTCACCAATTCAACTTCAACTCTCAGAAACTTGGGATGCTCATCCGCTGCACCTTAATCACTTCTTTGTACAAGAAAGGGTTAAGGTTAACCTGTTCTGCTCGTCAGGCTCATGGTGTTGGACAGATCGTGAATTACATGGCTGTTGATGCTCAACAGCTATCTGATATGATGCTGCAGCTCCATTCTATTTGGTTGACTCCTTTGCAAGTTTCTGTGGCCTTGGTGCTTCTGTATAGGTACCTCGGGGCTGCCATGGTCACAGCGGTGCTCGGACTTCTCGGTGTTCTTATCTTTGTGATAATGGGAACTAGAAGGAACAACCGTTTTCAATTCAACGTGATGAAGAACCGTGACATGAGAATGAAGGCAACCAATGAGATGCTTAATTACATGCGGGTTATCAAGTTCCAGGCGTGGGAAGAGCACTTCAATAAAAGAATCCAATCTTTCCGTGAAACCGAGTTCGGATGGCTAACCAAATTCTTGTATTCAATCTCTGGAAATATCATAGTAATGTGGTCAACACCATTACTGATATCAACCCTCACATTTGGAACTGCACTTTTGTTAGGAATGAAACTTGATGCAGGGGTAGTGTTCACAACAACAACCATCTTCAAGATCCTGCAGGAGCCAATCAGGAGCTTCCCACAGTCCATGATCTCTCTTTCACAAGCAATGATTTCATTGGAGAGATTGGATACTTACATGATGAGCAAGGAACTGGTAGATACATTAGTGGAGAAACAGGAGGATTGTGATGGTGGAATTGTTGTGGAAGTTAAAAATGGGGTGTTTAGCTGGGATGATGAAAAAGGAGAGCAGGTTCTGAAAAATATAAATTTAGAGATCAAGAAAGGGGAGCTTACTGCTATAGTAGGGACAGTAGGATCTGGAAAATCTTCTCTTCTGGCTTCTATTCTTGGTGAGATGCACAAAATATCAGGAAAGGTATAAAGTCTGAAAATTAAGTTTATCTCTTCTATGCAATTCTGATCAGCATAACAATGCAATAGAATAAGGAATGTTTGTGAAATACAGTTCTTGCTGTTTCAATGACAGGTTAAGCTTTGTGGTTCAACTGCATATGTAGCTCAAACATCTTGGATTCAGAATGGTACAATTCAAGAGAACATCCTGTTTGGTCTGCCGATGAACGAGGAGAAATACAAGGAAGTTATAAAGGTTTGTTGCTTGGAGAAAGACTTGGAAATGATGGAGTTTGGTGATCAAACTGAAATTGGAGAACGTGGAATTAACCTCAGCGGTGGCCAGAAGCAACGGATACAACTTGCAAGAGCTGTTTACCAAGATTGTGACATCTACCTTCTTGACGACGTCTTTAGTGCTGTTGATGCTCATACAGGGACAGACATATTTAAGGTAACACTATTATCTGGTTTATTTCAAGCTTTGCAATTGTTGAAAAGAAATGATCCATCATGGATTTTGTATTAGTCTGAAATGCACTATTGTCTGTTTATTACTTTATTACAAGCTTTCCCTGGATACTTCGCCTAATATCACCATGGACCAGTTCTGAATATTATAATCTGATAAATGAGTTGGAAGTCGGTATATGTTCTTTAACATATGTATGCCAATAAGCGTATTTTACTGTAATGCATATGTGAGAAAATGAAAAGAAAAGCAAGATAGTTGCTTATGAAACCGTGATATGTTTATTTATGCAGGAATGTGTCAGAGGAGCTCTCAAAGAGAAGACTATTTTGCTTGTAACCCATCAAGTGGACTTCTTGCACAATGTTGATCTTATCATGGTGAGTAGGATAGATATCATCTGTTTCCTGGAAAAGACAAAGGCCTGTATATATGCACTCATATAGGAGCATTTACGTTTCTAAAATATTCGTGTGTAAATTCCAGGTGATGCGAGATGGGATGATAGTACAGTCAGGGAAGTATAATGATCTACTAGACTCTGGCTTGGATTTTGGAGCTTTGGTAGCTGCGCATGAAACAGCTATGGAACTTGTAGAAGAAGCAGGCAACAGCATACCTGGTGAAAGTTTCCCCCAAACATCCAAATCTTCTCAGGGTGTTACCAACCATGGGGAAGGAAATGGTGAGGATAAGTCTCAAGACCACCCAAAATCTAATAAGGGGGATTCAAAGCTAATCAAAGAGGAAGAGAGGGAAACTGGTAAAGTCAGCTTGCATGTTTACAAAGCGTATTGCACCGAGGCTTTTGGTTGGTGGGGTGTGGCCACAGTTCTGTTATTATCGTTGTCATGGCAAGGTTCTATAATGGCTGGTGATTATTGGTTGTCATATGAAACTTCGGCTAAACGTGCTAGTTCATTCAACCCTTCAGTATTTATTTCTGTTTATGCCATCATAGCAGCCATATCTGTGGTGTTGATAGTGTTCAGAGCCTTTTTCGTTACAATTATGGGGCTCAAGACAGCCCAAATATTTTTCAGGCAAATCCTTCAAAGCATCTTGCATGCCCCTATGTCCTTTTTCGATACCACACCTTCAGGAAGAATTTTAAGTCGGGTAGGGTCTCAGACTGCATTTTGACACTTTGTCCAAGTTATCAGAATATCATGGTATATCTTAGGACTCATGGATTCCTTTTTTTTTTTAATAATCAACAGGCATCAACTGATCAGACCAACGTTGATATCTTCGTTCCATTTGTCATGGGGATTACTGTTGCTATGTACATTACACTGCTCAGTATCTTCATAATCACATGTCAATATGCTTGGCCCACAATATTCTTGATAATTCCTCTTGGTTGGCTGAATTTCTGGTATCGGGTATGTTCCTTTCATACAAATTTAAAGAATTCTTTTCATTCACCAAAATATAGTTTCTTTCTTGATATCTGGAACAGTAGTTTGTTTATCTGCATATGTCATTGTGGAATCTTTAATTTCTGCATCACAAGAGAGCTTATAAGAGGTCCACTTGAATTGCAGGGATACTACCTTGCATCATCTCGCGAATTAACTCGCCTTGACTCAATCACTAAAGCTCCTGTCATTCACCACTTCTCCGAAAGCATCTCTGGCGTTATGACAATCCGTGCATTCAGAAAGGAGGATAGTTTTTGTCAAGAAAATGTTAACAGAGTTAATTCCAGTTTACGCATGGATTTCCACAACAATGGATCCAATGAATGGTTGGGATTCCGTTTGGAACTTATTGGGAGTTTAGTCCTCTGCCTTTCTACCATGTTTATGATCTTTTTACCTAGCAGTATTGTCAGGCCAGGTAATTACGTGCTAAAATCTTTGTTCCTCAGATCACATTTCTTAATGATTTCCATGTTAAACCACAAAGCATTCTATCACTTGAATGTATGTCGTGGTCCTTGTACCATGCTGTAGCTGTTGCTTTGTGATCATTTGGTGATATTGTATGATGACATTTGCTTTAATTATAATTGTGCATTAGCCTAGTCCAATCAAGAATAAAAGTTTAGACTTGTATAGAAGCTTATATAGTGTCATCAAAATAGAAGAATGCTTGAAGAAACTTGACTTGTTTTGCATATTGCAGAAAATGTCGGGTTATCTCTTTCATATGGGTTGTCCCTCAATAGTGTGTTGTTCTGGGCTATATATATGAGCTGCTTTGTGGAAAATAGGATGGTTTCTGTTGAAAGAATAAAGCAATTCTCAAGGCTTCAGCCAGAAGCAGCATGGCATATCGAAAACCGCCTTCCCCCTCCAAATTGGCCTTCCCATGGCAATGTTGAGCTCAAAGACCTCCAGGTAACTTGCTCTTAGACTATTTTGAAATCTGCCTGCTTTGCTGGAGTTGATTATTCAGTCCTTTAACTGGACTTGAACTACTGCTAACATTTTGATTTTGGCTAACAGGTTAGATACCGTCCAAGCACGCCTCTTGTACTTAAAGGCATTACTCTGAGCATTAATGGTGGTGAAAAGATTGGTGTTGTGGGTCGGACTGGGAGTGGAAAGTCAACTTTAATCCAAGTTTTCTTTAGACTGGTTGAGCCAACAGGAGGGAAAATAATAATTGATGGCATAGATATCTGCATGCTAGGACTTCATGATCTTAGATCACGCTTTGGGATCATCCCTCAAGAACCTGTCCTTTTTGAAGGAACTGTGAGAAGCAACATTGATCCTATAGGACAGTTCTCTGATGAAGAGATATGGAAGGTAAACGTGTTATTCCAACACCATTTTTGGCCATGCAAGCTACTTTTAATCTTTCTTCTCACCATAAGTAATTGTTTTTTAGAGCCTTGAGCGCTGCCAACTTAAAGATGCGATTGCTTCGAAACCTGATAAACTCGATTCATTAGGTTAGTGACTCTGAACTTATTCCTGAGTCTAGTGACTGCAATAATGCCTAACAAAACCGTTTTAATTATCAGTGGCAGACAATGGCGATAATTGGAGCGTGGGGCAGAGGCAGCTTCTGTGCTTGGGGAGAGTTATGCTGAAGCGCAGCAGGCTTTTGTTCATGGATGAGGCAACTGCATCCGTTGATTCGCAAACTGATGCCATTATCCAAAAGATCATCAGAGAAGACTTTGCTGCCTGCACAATCATCAGCATTGCTCACAGAATACCAACAGTCATGGACTGTGATCGAGTTTTAGTTGTCGATGCAGGTACCTGGTTTTTTATTTCTAATGCAAGCAAAGCATCCATGGGTACAATTTGCCACATGAATTTTTATATCTAATGCCTCTGGTTTTCTTTTCCTCCTTTAAACAACACAGGAAAGGCTAAAGAATTCGACAAACCGTCACGCTTGCTTGAAAGGCCGACACTTTTTGCAGCATTGGTTCAAGAATACGCCCACCGCTCTTCTGGACTATAACCAAATCTTGTGGAGAATTTTTCACTCATAGATTACAGGTGCCTAAACTCCCATAGCTGACTATAATTTTTACGTACCAAAGGTACCACGTAAGTGCTGTAGTTTCTCTTATCTTACTGCTAATTAACCTAAGCATACTTTCAGCTATGGAGAATGTTCTATTTACAATTATTTAGCAAGACATTATGGGTATCATTATATAAATTTATTATTTTATATATTTCTTTCTTTCTCTTTTCTCATGGACGTTTTGTTGGAACTAAGAAAACAGAATGAGAAATTTGACAGAAGCTTAAGCAAGAAGCATCTATGTCTTGCTAAACAAAACAAGAAAATTCAGCTTGAGAACTTGAGTAAAAAACCAGAGAATGAAGAAGAATTTTCTGAAAGATATCATCACATTGAATTGAGGCATAAAGCCATTATAAATACCAAGCACTTCAGCTGGTCAAAATGATACAATGTCACCTAATCATCACCTAACTCCACTAATAACCTAGTAAATTGATAAACTTAACTTGCACATTTAGTAAAGCTGATTTATCAGCTCAAACATCACCTAATTACATCAAGTACATTACCAACTTAGTTCTAATCTAACTAAGTTACAAAACAAACACTTGAAGTAACAAAATGAAAATTAGCAGCATGAGCTTCACCTGCAATTGCATGGCTCGGCAGCTTGGTCTGCTTCTTTGTCTGCATGCAGGCCAACTTCAACACGTTTGTTCAGTGAATAAATACAGGATCTTATGAAAATATTACCAATCATGTATCTCCAACATAATAGCCCATTTCATGAAAATTTTTCATTATTTGGAAATTGCTTGGACAGATACAATATGCCATAACTTAAGTACCGTGTTATTTCATATTTCTAAGCAATCATCAGACAAAATTAAATGTTCAATATTTTATTTGGGGACAATGTCACATTTGATACCTGTACTTTTATAAATATACAACATGGTATACTTCCTATTTTGAAAATGTCTAATCTTGTATTTGATCCATCAATATATTTTATTACAGTACCTGTATTTTTATGAAATATCCAATGTGGTACTTAATACTTTGAAAATGTTCAATGTGATATTTGAATTATCAGTGTTTTTATTATGGTTGGTATTGTTAACACCAATTGATGAAAATTCAACACAATTTTTTTCAAATCATTAATTCCACATGGATAATATAATGTTATATGAGATATTAAATAAAATATATAAAAAATACTTAGTACAATGTGATAAATATGGTTATAAATACCACATCGAATATTTTATGAAATTATAGTTATTAAACGTGACATTATCCCTTTGTGTGTAATAGAAATATTTGTCTAAATAAAGTTCTAACAACATTTTTTTTTCTATTATTTGAAGAATGATTTACATGGGGAAATAGAGAACTGTAAGAAGAAAAATAAAAGGATTTACAGGGGAAAAGAAGGAAGTGATAATCAGAGTCCAATGAATGCCTGACACTGGGATTCCCAGTGTTGCTTTGCCTGCCGAACTCTCTCCACTCTTTCCTTCTCAAGTCGCTGCTCCCAGTATTCACGGCAGCTGTTCAAAAAAATAAATGCATGATCCCAGTAAGAATTCGTTGAAACTGATTGAATAAGCAAGAGAACCCATGGTGCAACCATAGGATCGTACCTTCTCCTCAACAATATACTAAGCTCATCCAAATGTACAGCACCTTCATAAACTCCCGCCTGAACCCACAAGTAAAGAGTAAATTTAACATAAAGAGGAGCTTTTTTAGCATAATATTCCATGTTTATAGGAATACTCACCTCTCGACATAAAGGACACTTTTCTTTTGGATTGGCTGCTCTTAGTCCATCAACAATGGTCACTGATGCAGCTGAAGAAGCGCAAATGTAGCAGAATATATGGCCACAAGTGAGAGATACTGGATCAAACACTGTATTCTGTTATGTCAAGGATGAAAACCCCAATTAGAGTTTACCAATTTCCTACACTTTTGAGGCCAAATTTTTATTTTGTGATTAATATATATGTAATGGTTAAAAGCTTGTAACTTACTAAACAAATAGAGCAAGTCAAGTCAATATCAAGCTTGACAGAATCAAAGAGTTCACATGACAGGAATGGTTTGCCATCATTGAAAGTGAGATAACAGCCCTTAAACAAAGCAGGGGCCTTCCCTGATATGGCCTTTGTTTCCCTCAAATTTACGTGGAAAGCCATGAGCTCAGATAACCATGGTGATTGAAGGATTTCAATGTGCATGCTTTGTGCTTGCGACCTGAAGGCTTGCCCTTGTTTGGAGTAATGAACCTGCAATATTCCATTTGGGAAGCAGATAAAATTTAAGCAGAAATAGAACAGAAGGTTTTTCAACCACACTGGCGAAAGAAGCATACCTTATCATATTTCTTGAGTATTTTCCTGATAGCGATAGCATTAATCATAGCATAGTTAACCTGGTCCTTCCCTTCTTGAATCAAGGCAATATGGCTTCCTTGAAGCTTGGCCTTGAACCAAATGAAGTACTTTCTGAAGCCAGAAGCAAGGTGTAGTTCAAGCAATTTCTGGGCACGCTCATTGAAGCAGTTTACTACATCAGACATTTCCTTGAGAAGGGAAGGGAAGAAGGTCCCGTCGCACACTGGACAATCAATAATTTTCCATTGGAACGGGAGTGAAGCAGCAAGTGTTAGAGATGAGGAAAAGAAAAATACTAGTAATGTTATCCGTATCAGATCATGAAGGGAATATATAAGAAAAGAAGAAAAGTAGGAAGAAATTAAAATATACAGATGGACATCATAGAAATATCATCCCTGATTGACTCACCAACTCTTTAAGTGTACTCGCCAAAGGTTTCAAAATGATTAAATAAGGACCTAATATTTTCGAATCTGTTCAAATAGATTAGTCAAATTTAAAATACAAGCACTTAAAAATTTGAAATTGAACAACTCATATTAATTGAAAAGAAAATAAAATTATCCATAAACCCAATGTTAGGATACACAAATATTTGACAACATAAAATCCCAAATTTCATTAAAAAAAAATCCTAAAGAAAGCTTAAAACTTAAACAACTTTGAAATTTCTAAGTCTTATTACTCGAAATTTTCCACACCCTTACCTTTATTCAAAATCAAAAGATTTTAAAACCTCCATGACATTGAGTTTTCTTTTCTAAGAAAACAACTCAAGAAAAATTCCATTATTTTAAAGTAGGAGGAATTAACAATCTAGTTCACCAAAGCCAATATTAATCACAAATTAAGTTAAAATAAATCCAGGGAGAAGAGGGACTTGAATGCAAAATTTACAAGATAATGTCCTGGCGCTTGACTTGCTGGTGCAACACGTCTCACATTCTCTTCATCTCTTTTTCTCTCCTCAATCTTTCTTCTTATCTTGCTGGAGAGCGATGTAGACATGATCGATTGAGATTTATGTGAAAAACGTTGAGGGTCCAAGGACAAATTGTTGTTGGATTCACAATGAATTCTTCAAACTATGTTTGCAACCATGGTAATCTCGGACAATATTTGAGAAATTTGAGTTCTAGACCATTTTTGGATGAGATTAGGGTTCTTCTCAAAACAGTTTTTCATATTATATAAATTTCATGTTAAAATTGTTTAGTTTTAAGAAAAATTATATGTCATCACTAAGAAATGGCACATCAATAGTTTTTTCAACACCACAGAATTATTAGGTCCATGCATTACAAATACCCATATAAGCTCTTATTTCATCAAATTCGAAATGTTACTCTTTTAAAACGTTGGATCCTTATTCAAGTAACCTTGAAAAGGTTAGGCCCCTATTTGAGTTTGAGAAACAAAACAATGTTTGGTATGAAGGTATAAAAAACCTGGTCAATGGCGAGGGCAAGATTGGAGGTCAAGAAAAGCCCCCCATGACCATGGAGGTGTTTCTTGGATTGAACATCCCTCCTACACTTGTTCAATATCTTCTTAAGCTTCTTGAAGCCAACCCCAGGCATTTGATTCTCTTGTCCATGCATGTACTCTTGGTATTTTTTGCAGAACTTCATCTCTTTTAGTTCTCCCTGGTTTTGTTTCAATCAAGACACTTACACGCAATTCAAGAATTAGACAAGGAAGGGAAGTGATGATGATGATGAGTAGTTTTAGTTTTGATCAGATATTTTGGCAGGCAACCGCAGTGTCACACACTGTTCCATTTCAACGGATAGAGGAGATTGCGAGGGTAGTGTAACCAATTGGGTCGTATTCAATGGCCAACGGGGAAAAAGTCAACTTCTCGGAAATCTATTTCTCCATTGCTTCAAAACAATAGACTCAGTCCAATGAAAGATAAAGCCCAGGAATTTGATATTATTATTTATTTAATGTCAATAAAGTGACTTCATTTATATTTCTACATCTATCTCTTATTATTTATTTCCTTAATAAAAAAATTATTTTCATTTCTGGTTCAACAAGTAAAAGAAATTGTTCAATTCAGCAAGAACCCTTTGTACCACAGGAAAAAAAAAAAAGAACCCACCAATGAGGTGAAATCCCGTAAGTAGGTATTTTGCAAAGCAGAGAGCGATGGTTTACTTGTTTTAAGTCTTAAGGCGGCTAATTAATGAAATCAACTCCGCCTTATAGTTTGGATGTGCAGTTGGGTACGATTTTATCTCACGTTACAGTATTTAATTTTATCATTATCGCTATTTTTACATTAACTGTAGATAAATACACCGCTCATCCAAACTAAATCTAAATCCGAATTTATTGCCTTTAAACATGCATTGACAATATTGTATAATCAATCTATTTATCATTTTTCTTTGCTATGATAGGCAATGATAATGTTTTTTAGAGTGAGTTTAGATAGGCAATTGGGTGTGGTGCGGTGTATTTAGCTTATTTTTTGTCTCACGCTACAATATCACTACAATATTTAATCTCATTGTTAACACTAACTACAAATAAACGTGCTAATAATTCATTTAATGAACGATGTTAAACAGCACTCTTTTCCTCAACTGGTTTTTAATTTTAAAAAATTAAATATTTATTAGATGAATAAAAATTTTATAAATAAATTTATAAAATATTAATGAAAAGATTAATATTGCTTTGGTTGAGATGGCGAGGATGTAAAAATAAAAGTTATAATATTTTGGATTTAAATTTCTTCATGTGTTTTTTTATATAAAAACATAAAATAATCAAAATATTCTCAAAATTAATCATTGAAGAAACTTTTGAATCAACGTAAATCTTTTTATTGCTCATTATATTATTAAATTGACATAAAAAATATTTTTTTATTCATCCAACTATATAGTTTAATTGAAGTTGGGTTTAACGTATTAATATTAAGTAATATTAAATTAATAATTAATAAAATTATATCAATTTTTTGTATAATAGAATCTTTATTTGTTTGAACTATAATAATATATATTGTTTTAAATTAATTATTATAATAATATATATTGTTTTAAATTAATTATTATTTAATTAGTGTTACTATTATATATCATTTAATTAGGGTTCCTTAAAATTTTCAATTTCTAAAATATTTCCTTTCTGGTTTTTAAGGGTGTTAATATTTTGGCTTAATATAACATTTTATTCTTGAACTTAACATTTTTTCTTAATTTGACATTTAATCTTTTTTGGGTCAAATTTGGTACATAAACTTGACTCTTTTTTTCTAATTTAGTACTTAATCTAGTTTTTTGTCTGATTTAGTACCTGAACTTGTCAAACGTTTTACAAATTACTCTAATATACTAAGTACTAACAATGTTGTTTTTTATAAGGTAGTAAAAATAATCAATGTATGAATCGATATTTGACAGATGACATGATATTTCTTTTTTGTATTTTAAACGTTCAATTACTTTTAGTTTTGTTTATTTATTTACTAAATTAAAATAATGAAAATTTTTATTTTGGGTTTTAAAAATTCTTATTTTCTTATTCAAAATTAATTCGTTAATTATAACTCAATCCCTAATTTTTTTTACCATGAATTTCCTCTAATACTGACAATATTTTTGTAGCATAACACAATTTTTAAACATTGATAGTGTTTTGGGTAATTTGTATAACATTTAATAAGTTTAGGTACTGAATTAGGGAAAAAAAAAAGCCAAGTTCAAGTACCAAATTGGATTATAATTAAAAAATTAAACACTATTAAACTATATTTTTTTTTTAATTTTAAAATTTTAATCTAAATGCTAATGACAGATGTTAAATCCATTAATTGATTTTTTGAACAATACATAAAAGTAGCAAATTAATATAATATTACACATGATAATATATGTTTGTCAAATATGATTTTAGAAGTAACAAAATTTAACAAATATTTTGTGATCAGAACCGAAATTTCAAAAATAAAATAGTACAAATATGAAAAAATTTCAAGTGACCCGAAAATGAAATGAAATAAATAGTAATTATTATAATTATTTCAGAAATAAAAAATTATTGCAACACTAAACTCAAGCCTAAGTGTCCTGAAAATGAAATGAAATATAAAGTAATTATTATAATTATTCTAGAAAAAAAATTTATTGTAGCTCTAGAATCAAGCCCAAGTGCCCCGAAAATGAAATGAAACAAATAGTAACTACTATAATTATTCTGAAAAATAAAAAATTATTGTAGCTTTAGAATCAAGCCCAAGTGACCCAAAATGAAATGAAATAAATAGTAACTATTAAAATTATTCAAAAAAAAAATTATTGCAACACCAGACTCAAATTTATGTTCCCCGAAAATGAAATGAATATTAAATATTATAATTATTCCAAAAATTAAAAAAAATTCTTGTAGCACCAAACTCAAGCCCAAGTGCCTCGAAAATGAAATGAAATAAATAGTAATTGTTATAATTATTACAGAAAATAAAAAAATATATTGTAGCACCAGGCTCAAGCCCTAGTGCCTCAAAAATATAATGAAATAAATTGTAATTATTATAACTATTCCGAAAAATAAAAACTTATTGCGACATCAGATTCAAACCCAAGTGTCCCGAAAATGAAATGAAGGAAATTGTAATTATTATAATTATTTCAGAAAATAAGAAAAATTATTGCAACAACTTATTCAAGCCCAAGTGCCATGACAATGAAATGATATCAATTGTAATTTTTATAATTATTCCAAAAAATTTTAAAAAATTATTGCAACACCAGACTCAAGCCTAAGTGCCCCAAAAATGAAATGAAATATATAATAATTATTATAATTATTCCATAAAATAAAAAAATTATTGTAGAAGCAAACTCAAAGCCCAAGTGCCTCGAAAATGAAATGAAATAAATTTTAATTGTTGTAATTATTCCGGAAAATAAAAAAAGTTGTTGCACCAAACTCAAGTCCAAGTGCCCTGAAAATAAAATGAAATACATGATAATTAATTTAATTATTTCAGAAAATAAAAATTGTTATTGCTGCACTCAATCCCAAGTACCCCAAAAATCAATAGAAATTAATATTATTTATTATAATTATTCTGAAATTTTTAAAATTATTATTGCAACAGCAGACTCAAGTCCAAGTGCCCAAAAATGAAACAAAATAAATAGTGTTGATTATAATTATTCCGAAAAATTTTAAAAAGAATATTATAGCACAAGACTCAAACCCAAATGCCCCAAAAATGAAATAAAATAAATAATGATTGTTATAATTAATTCTAAAAAAATTAAAAATACATATGTTATTTCAACCTCGGACTCAAGTCCAAGTGCCCCTAAAATGAAATATAATAAATAGTGTTGATTATAATTATTCCGTAAAATTAAAAAAATATTATTGCAACACCATACTCAAGTTCAAGTGCCTCAAAAATAAAATTAAATTAATAATGATTCTTATAATTAATCTAGAGAATTTTTAAAAATATTATTGCAGTACAAACCTCAAGCTCAAGTGCTCCAAAAATGAAATGAAATAAATTGTAAATATTATAATTATTTCAGAAAAAAAAATTATTTGTGCACCAAATTCAAGCTCAAGTGGCTCGAAAATGAAATGAAATACATAGTAATTATTATAATTATTCCGTAAAATAAAAATATATATATTATTATTGCACTAGACTCAATTCCAAATATCCCGAAAATGAATAGAAATAAAGAGTAATTATTATCAAAATAGAAAAAACTATTGCAGCATCAAACTTAAGCTTAAGTGCCCAAAATGAAATGAAATAAATTGTAATTATTATAATTATTCCCTAAAATTAAAAAAAAATATTTCAACACCAGTCTCAAATCCAAATATCCCGAAAATGAAATGAAATAAGAAAAAATATTATTGCAACATTAAATTGAAGCTCAAGTGCTCAAAAATGAAATAATACTAAAAAAAAATAATGGGATAGATTTGCAGGAATCATTATCTGTGTCGATTTAGACCAAACACTGGTGTCTAAGGTCTTGATTGATAAATCAATCAATATATCTTGATTTTATTATCAAGCAAACAATTAATTATTTTTACTTATTTTTATAGCATTGACATTGAACACATTATTAAACTAAAATTCTTTACCTGATTATTTATTTTTTTATATGATTAAAATATTATATACTTTTTTGTATATTTAAAATTTTACAAGATGTTAACGTAAAAGAAAATCTAAAGAATGAAAGAAAAACAAAAGGTTGAATCAAAATGGGAAGAGAAGTTTTTGTGAATGGGTCCAACAATTAAGTGAGAGATAATGATTAAAGAAAGAAAAAAATATACCAGCGTGGGCGATAGTATCCCAAATGCTACCTCCACCTTTCATATCTTCACATTACAACATAATCACTAGTATTGAAATTTTAGTGACCAAACAGATTGAAGAGAGAGACCTAATAAGCCCTGGTGCCAGAACCAAACACGAAGCCAGCAGGGAAGTCGTGTCTGTTGTATTGATCCCCGCATACCGACTGCCAGATTTACGACCACCAACAACCACATCCGATTCACCATCCTATTTACTTACTGCTTTTTTTCTCTTACCACCTTCCACTTCACTGCTAACAGACCATAGTCTTATATTAACACAGGATATTAAATCATAGCCACGTTAATTGTTCATTCTCTCTCTTTTTCTTTTTTTTTTTATTGTGAATATTAAATTTAACCCAAAATATTTATATTTTTTTAGTTAAATTGGTCTTTAACTTTTTAAAAAAAGTCAACGCTTTTTTTTTACTACAATGCTGAAAAAAAATATTTTTTTAATAATATTAGGGTGGCAATCCGCTATTCATATGTAAACAAATAATTTTAAAATTAAAAAAAAAACTTCAAATATATACAAAAATTTCATAAAAATTCAAAAGATAATTAACATTAAATACATTTAATTTACCATGTGAACTATCATGGTTAAGCATTTAATATTTTAAATAATATTTCTATTAAAAAATAATAATATCTCTTTTTGAAATGTTGGTGATCCAATTTAATTATTTTTAAAATGTTAAAAGACCCAATTTAATTCAAAGGAATAAAGATCAATTTAACAAAAAAAATCTAAATTCAACATTACGCCTTTCTTATTTTAATTAAAAAAAATCATTTAGAAACTTAACTCTGAAAAAACTAATAATATATAAGAACTTTTTATTGGAACAAGAAACATCAATCTTAAAAGGCTTAAAAATCTTATTTTTCAAATTTTGACCTTTTCTCGTAAAACAAAATGTCAATTAAAAACACCAACTTTTACTAATATTTTTTTGTAATACAACTTCCATTTTTTTCCCGACGACCACCGTCAATTCGAACCCAATCTATTGTCATTTGTATAAAAAAGGACTGAGATCTGTCACAATTTGATTGATTAATTGGCTTCCCCCGAAAGATTAGAGACCCGAGAGAAGAGGGAGATAGAAACAAAATGAACTAATAGGTCTCGTCTTTAAACACCTGAAGTTGATTAATAGCTGCCAATTAGGGACCTTGTATTTAATACCATATCATACTCAAACTAACTGCTTCCTTTTGCATCCCAACAATCAAATCATATTCAAAAGTATGGCAAAACCAGGTATGTAACAGTCTAGTTAAAATAACACAACCAACGTCCGATGTTCTGAATATAGCAATGAAGATCAAATCCAGCATAGTTGATACAACTCTAATAAGTTACGCACTACTCCATGCTAATTTTTATCCAAACATAAAAGCTTCATAGGCATCTTCAGCTCAGCAATAGCATCTTACCTGAAACGAATTTTGGCATCAGTTTCCACTGAAATTTTGAATATTTTGGAGATAAAAATGGATGAATATTTTGTTGCAAATACCAAGTATTGACTATATACCAGTGAAAAAGACAATAGAGGAGCTTCAGATCAAGACCCGGATACACTCTTGCTCCTGCTCCTGCTCCTGCTCCCACTTGGACTCCTGCTAACACTGCGTCTTTTGGGACTCTTGCTCCTTCCTTTTTGACGCTGCGCGCGATATCCAGCAAATGTAACATAAGAATTAATAAGGGAATAGCAACCATATAGATTAAGCTGGACAAACAAACTGTAAGGCAGGTAAAAACAAATTCAATTTTGAAAACCTTAACTAGACATGCGATGAAACCACTTACCGAAGGCAAAGGAGACCTGGACCTTGAAGGAGATCTGCAAAAGTTCCAGAGAAAGAACCCAAGTTTAAAAATCAACACGTTCCTTTTAACAACTTTCATGTCCAAGAGCCTTGATGCCCCTTCCACATCAGAATCACCATATTCCAAACGCATAAAAGAAAAAGAAAAAAAAAACAAAGCATAAACCTTTAGCGGTAATGGGAAATAAAGAATAGGACCAGCTCACAAACCTGCCTAAGGAAAGAAACCTAGTCTAACAAAATGAAATTCTTAAAAGAATAGCTTTTCACATTTCAACACCAGCGTATAGAGAATGAGCATGCTCCCCTATTATTGCAATTCCCAGGTAATCCACATAGCATGTCCTATTAGCTTGGCAAAATCTGGAGCTGATATTGACAGTGAAATAATGATGGTGACTTGCAAACCTCAGAGCATTTACTTCACTAAAATCCAGCTCTACTATTGCAATTCCTTGTAAAGAATTCAGCTCTATTATTGCAGTCCATTGTCTCCTTTGTTCCCAATCTAGCACCCATGGACATTTATGATGCTATGTACATTAGACAAGGGACAATGAAGGTTTTAAAGTTGCCCATCTAAAAAACAGCATACCTCTGCAACCAAACGATTGCATGCAATTGAACCATATTCCCACAAGATCCCAATATCCAATCCCCAGTTTGCTGCATATATCCATATCTAAAAAGAAAACAAGGCAATTTTCATGACAACAGAAAAAAAGTGGATGAAGTTCAAATGCGGGATACAGTCCGGACCCAATTTCTCATATAGCCTGTCTTCTGGATGAGGAAAGCATGCAACTCAACAGCACAAGTTCATTTTGACAACCACAAGAGAGAAGTTTAGTCCAAAAGTACTGATTACTAATCATTGATACCCCGAGAAGATTCCATGAATGAAGAGCACAAACATCTCCAACATATTCCCTTAACTCATAGAATAAACTAAGTGTAGCAGAAACAAAACTAATTAGCTTTCAATAGCAATTCGGAAGTTTTAGGATTTAAAATAGGGTCAATCACTTCAGACTGTGTGATTTGCTACGTCTAGATTTAAAAAGAAAATTCTGTATCTGCTGGGTAAGTGAGGAGAAAAGATCAGCAGTAAACAAAATTTAGAAACAAGCAATGGCAATAATAATATATAAGAGGTAATTCCATCAAAATTAGCAACTATATATTCATTTATCAAAAATAAATTAGTTCAGCTCCAGAAAAACTGCACTGGTTGCATGCATTTTTCAATTTCAGAATTCAAAATGGCCATGACTAACAATTGACAAATCCTGCTCTTGTCTAAGTTGAGGAATCATTTTAACGGACAAATCTTCAAATGTAGCCAAAAATCAACTGCAAGGTCAACAAGTTTGATCCATTTCCCATGACCACAAGCATATAATAAAGGAAATTGTCTGTAAAACCAATTGCCAGCAACTAACAATAACGAGTAGCATTATCCTAATTACAACAAAGACACTCGATGTGAAGGGAGAAGCAAGTGTACCTTGACAAAGAGCGAGACCTTGATGCAGAGCGGGAACGAGGAGACCTTGATCTAGACTTTTCAGGTGACTTGCGCGAAGGCTTTGCCTTTGGAGACTTGCTGCTTCACACATGCAAGGTTAATATGCAATGCTTAAGCCTTAAATAAATTTTCATAATGCAAAAGAATCAAGAAAAACCTGCGGCTCTTGCTTCGGCTATAGCTCTGACCACGGCTTCTGCTTCGGCTTTTACTTCGGCTTCGGCTTCTGCTTCTTGAGAGAGATCGGCCACGACTAGGGCTTCTAGAGGAATCCCGCCTAGAATCATATTCCTTAACCTAAAGGCAGCAAGTCTAGTAAGCAAAATGAAATGTAACAAAAGCAAAAAGAGGAATAACATAAAAAAAAGCATGTCAAGTAAGCTATGTTGAGATCATATACCCGAACATATGCCCGAGAAAATGCATTACGAAACTCAGAGTCATCAAGTTTCTTAATCTGCAAGAAAGGACCATGAGTTTTCGTACATATTACACAATGACAGTAACTAAGTTAAACAAGGTCTTTAAAAAGAGTTGGAAGGAAAAAGGTAACTTACAGCATACTTCATATCATCATAGTTGGTGTAGTCCACAATCCCTGTAGTCCCTGAAAAACAAAAGACACAATCATGTCAGTAAATCTACAGTTATATAGTCTCCACCCAATCAATTCAACTGAAAAATTATTACTTTTAACTGATATTTTATATAATAGCTAAAGGATGAGTCAACATCAAACATGTCTTACCACTACCATCACGGAAAACTTGGGAAAAACAGACATCTCCTGCTCGACGCATGTGATCCTAAGAAAAAACACGTCACATGGCAAAGATTTTTTGTTAGTTCTATTTTTCATGTTATTGGTTTATTTCAGTGTGACAAAAGTACCAAAAATAACTTTTACCTTGAGGTCCTGCCATGAAGCAGAAGATGGCAATCCAGTAACTAGCACTGCACATCATAGCAATCCAGATAAATCATAAGCAGTCTACTTGTTTGTAACAAAGGATTATAAAGAGCATCAGATAGATTTAAACCGCGATATTCAGAACGCCTGGATGGTCCACGTCCACGCCCACTACTATAACTGCTGTGACGATCTATGGATGAGCGCCCACGACCACCATGAGCAAGTTCAACCTGTAAATGAGAAAAACACTTCAGAAGATAGCCTAGAAGGCCAAGTTGATTACAAAATCGATAGATGCTAATAAAACCTAAACATGCAAGAAAAAGCAACTAACCCGTAAACGATGCCCTCCAAAGTCATATCCATCACGACCACGAATGGCATCTTCAGCATCTCGAGCTTCTTCAAACTAAGAAAAATTTGAAGTCAACAAGAAATAAAACCTAAAAATAATAATATCCCCCTCACAAAAAATAAATAAATAGTTGGACAGCAAAATAAAAGCCAGCACGTTTGAACTCACCTCAACAAATGCATAACCTGGAGGCCTTGGTGGAATCTTCAAGTCAATTTGAGCTATAGGACCATACTGCAAAAAGCAGAGTACAAGCTGAGAGACAATCCAAAGTCTAAGAAAAGCATACCGAGAGTCAGTGAAACCCATATCAAGTAGACCAAACCGTGGTTCACAGCATAAATTTATTTAGAGTAAACCTTAATCTCACAGGCATAGTCATATAAGAATATATACATACCATAAACAAAGTACGGGTACAACCACATTTAGGCTCCTGTGGATCTAGGAAACCAAGGATTAAAGGTGAAATTTGTACAATAGCATCTTTTTCTCCCATCGATTTTCTCTATCTGTACACTTGTTTTAGCAATCTTTACTCTATAATTTCAATTCTTAACATTCGATATGCCAGAAAGATTTAACCCTAATCACGGAATTCAAAGCATAAATCCGCTTATATTTGTGAGTTCAAAGCTCCAGGCAAACAACTTGTTTGCCCCAAACCTACTACCAATTAAGTACTAAACGAGAAAACAGAAAAACTAACGTGTCTTGCAATGACGAGTTCAAGGTGAAATTGCAAAGAAAAACAAATCCAGAAAAAGAAAAGCTGAAAGGTTATTGACCTTATAAAACAAATCTTCCACTTCCCTCTCGCGAACATCACCGGGAAGATTTCCAACGTAAAGAGTCCTGCTGGAACGGCCACTCATCTTTTCACTTTCCTAATAAATACAGAAGACAACAATAAATCTAGAGAGTTCAATTAGCATTTAAATAAGAAAGGGGCTGATGTATTTATTTAGGAAATAAATTCATGAATTAGGGTTTTTACCTGCGTGAAGACAGGTTGTTCCGAGACAGAGATTTTCGAAGAGAACCTTTTTAGGGTTTCGAATTTTAGAGAGGGGATAGAGGGCCGAGCAAGATAGGCGAAAAAAACAATAAAACTATGTAGGAGATGTTAGGGTGTGGCCGATTATATGGAAATCTTGTTGCACGCTGTAGATATTATTTCAATCAAGAGGCGTTAGGTTTACGCTGTGAAATATTGTGGTTTGACCTTTGACCTGTCCAGCTGTATAACTCAGGCATCCCGCGGGGCCCCTTTTATTTCGTGAGGAGAAATACAGACGTAACTGCCTCGGGTTTGCTGAACTGATTATGTCACGCAAGGACCCGTTAGATAAAGAATCACCCTTTTTTTAATTTTATTTTGGGTAAAAGCATCATAATAGTCCCTGTACTATATCCAAAGTTACATTTTGGTTTTTTACTGAAAAAACAGACAAAATGGTCTATGTAGGTTAAATGAAAAAGCAAAATAGTCTCTATGCTAAACTTAAAATTATGTTGTTTAATGCTTATTTTGATCTTTTGTATATAAGATATAATAATTAATTCAGTTTTCAATCTTTACACATTTATTCAATTTGATCTTATTCTTTTATTTGGAACATAAAATAATTTGTGATTTTTGATTTTTTTTTAAATTATTAGTTGATTTGGTATACTAGCTAAAATAGTTCCACACCGATAATAAAAGGTTGAGAGGCAATTGTCTTAGAAAATGCTCCTAAAATGCATTTATATATTAGGAGTGTTCAAAAATACATTCTCTTTATTTTTGCAAATAAAAGTCAAAGATTTGTTTGAGAAGGGATTAGAGATTTTAAAATTTTGATTATAATGAATCAAAGATAGAACAAATGGAAATTATGTTGAGGTTCATTAATAAAGAAGGATCGACACAATATCGACTTGTTGATTTAGTAAAGGAGACTGTGTTATTGGCTTTAAAGAAAGCAACTTATGAGGTTCTTTCACACAACTGTCTTAGTATAAAGAATTTTGTAGGTAAAGTATATGATGGTACAAGTAATATGCGAGGTGAATGGGTGAATTGCAAGCTTTAATCTCTAACAGAGTCCTTTTGACTATTATGTTTACAGCCTTGTTCATCATTTCCAAATAACTTTCGTTGTTGCATCCAAATAAGTTATTCATATGAATCAATCTTTTATTTATATTTCATTAGCATTGTTCAAGTAAATGACATGAACAATTAAGAGATACTTAGGCATCTCATATATCAAAATTTATTAACAATGGTGAGCTTGAAACTAGCAAACAATAAAATCAAGTTGGCACGCTTCGACGTCCAAGAGATATTCAATGAGTCTTTCATTTAACTTTGTTAATCTTTTTTTTTTAAATGTTTTGGTATAACAAAATCAATTATAAAGTATCTCAAAGTTAAATTTGTCACTAATGATAAAATATTATAAATTTATTTTCAAGTATTCTTAAACTCATAAAAAAAACTTTGACATGTCTTTAAATATATTCAACGAGATTAATTTCTTAAAAATACTGTAATAATATCCTTTCAAAATCCATTTTATAATATTTGGAAGACTTGTATTGATACAAGTAAGTTACCCCCAAAGACTTCTACAAACTTCTATTTATACAAAGGAGTCAGTGTACCGATACAACTAGACTTTTACCGATACAAGGATGACGGTGAGCCTTTAAGAATTCCCCTCCACCTTCTATCGATACAAATGTTAAGGTGTATTGCTAGAAGTCCCCTTCTTTTGAAACCCTGAGACATGTGTCTATACAAGCCCATTTATAGTGATACAACGAGCTCCAATGGTTACATTTTTAAAGAGTTCTATCGATACAACTAGTTCCTAAGACTACAATTAATACTCGAATTTATTGCTACAACGACTCTAACCAAGCCTAACATCTCCAAATGTCTCCAATGTAGTTAGAAGATATAAATACAAGTCAAGGGCTCCACAATAAAAACAAGAAAGAAGTTTGCAAAGTCAATTGTATACAAATCCAATATTTACTTATGTTATTCTCATTGTTCTTCATACACACATTTGTGGAAAAATTTCTTTCAGTCTTTCAAGTGTTGTATAGTCATTAAGTGAGCTTGATCATTGTAATATCAACCTTTGAAAGGTATATTTGATCTTTCCTCTTGTTTATTGTTTTTGTGAGGGTTTGCTTGAGGTTATGGATAGAAAACCTTAAGTGAAGCGACTTTATTTTGCTTAGATAGTGATTGTAAAGGTTAAACCTTATCCTCAAAAGGTTACAAATTAGTAAGTTTAGAAAAATCCTTAATTATGATAAGCTAATGTAGTAGAGGTAAGCAATTGGGGACAAACCACTATAAATTATTATGTCTTTCTTATTTACCATATTTTCTTTAATCTTTTAAAACATCAATTCACCCCTCACCCTTTTGGTGTATCCCCAATAAGCAATGTAACACTGCCTCATAAACCATAAGATTGTTCCTCTTACTAGTAATGTAACACTATAAATTATTGTGTTTCCATTTCTTTATTTAGTTGCTAGCACTGTTGTTCTCAACTAGCTAATTGAGTAGGAAAGAATTATTAGACAGAAAATAATAAGAACACAAGGTTAGAGGAAATTATTGTTTTGCCTTTATGTCTCCCTTTGGCTTACTTTTCATTTGTTTGTTGTTTCATAAGTTGAGTGCCTTTTCCTTGCACAAGATGCATATTTTAAGATGAAATTGTTGGGGAGGATACATTTTGTTATTGGAAAGCTCATCATCCATGCAGTGGCAAAAAGAATGACCTTAGAATAGTTGATTCTTGAAAGTCCAAAGACAATTTTAGAGTTTATTTGCAAAGATTAGTTAGAGATATTAGTTGATGGTAAAATAGTTGTAAATTCTCATAACCAACAATTGCTATATAGAAATTGGGGATTAACTGTAAATAGGGAATATGAGTAGTTTTTACTTCTTTATAATCAAGTATGATATGTAGCAACAGTTTGTAACATCCCTAACCTGACCTAGACGTTATGGTCGAATTTTGGAGGCTACATTGGCCACCGAAATGGCCTAGTAAAACCGTTCAGTTTCGTAATTATTAATTTATCTTTAAAAAAAAAACTTAGGGTGGTTGTAAATAAAAAAACGTTTGTAAGTCAATTAAATTTAGAGTCCAATTTAATAAGTGTCGTGACATTTGAGAAAAACTTAGTTAATTTCCTCAAATTGACCTTTAAAACTCCAATTTCATTAGTACGCAGCGGAAAAAGTAAAGCCTTTAATTTTATAGGGAAAATCGTGTCTTATGCAATATTAAGCCAGTTATTAGAATTGTTCAATCTTTAACAAAATTCCATGCATGCAAAATCCCAATTATAAACAAACCCATGCCGCAGTCTAAAATGAACAAAATTACAATCCTAAAAACCATATAAAATAAATTAAAACTTAAATTTGCTTTATTAAATAAAACCGAGATGAGACCTTCGTATGTCGTGTTCGATTCTAACCTTGAGGATTATTTGTAAGGATAAAACTATGGGGTGAGCTTTTAAAAGCTTAGTGTGAGTTTTAAACAGAATAAACAATGTATATATATACAAACAATCAAGTTTTAAGGTGTGTTACAAGTATAATTTTACATGCAAGCAATAAACAATGCACTAAGCATGCTTAACATGCAGCCAATAAACAATAACAATCAGCATGCTACAAGACAAGTAGTAACAATACAAATCAACCAATTTCAGCAATCATACACTCGGCTTAACCTTTATAGCACTTACACATTCGATTAGTCACGTTTTAAGGCCCTTGAACAATTGGCCAACCCACCTTACCATTTACCAAGCTCGGCCAACCTCATGTGTAACGACCCTATAGTCAGGGGTGTCAGAAAGTATATTTCTGGGATTCCGTTCCCGTAAATCAGACTCATAAATATTTTTAATAAATATTTACGAAGTTAGTTGTGTAGTTAATTAGATTTTGGTTAAGTAAATTTGTATGAATTAAGAGTTATTAAGTATAAAGACTAAATCACGTATAAGGTAGAAGTTGAATTATGATCTAAAAATAATTAAAGGGACTAAAGAAACAATTATACATTTGTTTCTTTAAGTGGACGGCATTGATGGTTATATTATATATATATGATAATTTAATATATATATTATGTGTTTTAATGAATGAAATAAAATTTATATTTATAAGTTATATAATAATAATGGTTATTATAATAAAAACATAAAGAGAAAGTGGTGACATGCAAATTAAAAAGAATAAAGAAAAAGAAAGAAAGAAGGGTCACCGATCGCAAACCTAGAGACTTTAAGGTTCAAATTCAAAATTGGTTAGTTAATTTAGTCCTTTTTCTTGTAATTTTTATATTTTTAGAATCCCGGTGTTTAGAGCTATTCAACCCATGTTGAAATTTTTCGATTGATTAAGATTTTTGATGTTGTTATTATTGAATAGCTTTAGTTTTAAAGATTAAATTGATAGATTCTTTAAGTTGGAAATGGAAAAGGATTAAATTGTAAAATAAATTATAAATTTTGAGTAATAGGGACTAAATTGTGAAAATTTTGAAATTCAATGGTAAAATTGAAAATAGGGAGTTAAATTTAGCTTAAAGTGAAATTAGTATAAAAATATAGGATTAAATGTGAAGAATAAAAATTAGTCTCGGTTTAGGGGCTAAATTGAAATTTAAGCAAATATTGAGTAAAATTGAAATATTCAATGTGAAATTGAATTGTGTTGTATTGATGTATTTTAATTGTTTTAATTTCGTAGCTAACGTCGTACCGGAATCCTCAACTAAAAAGGGGAATGATAAAATCGACGTCGAATAGCTCGAAATCCACAGTTTGTATTTCTATAATCCGAACCTAGTTGTTAATTGTTGTATTTTGATTTAGTGCATATGGTAAGTGGTTGAGGTGAGTATTTTGGCACTTTGATAGTGAATTGAAATTATAGTTGTGATAATACTCTAGAACGTCATATTTTTATGTGTTAATTGCATATTTATTTTGAGTATGATTCTACTAATTTGGGCTATTTATGGTCTTTTATCTTGTAAGGACTAAATTGGAGGCAAAAGCGAAATTAAGGGCCAAAAGCGTAAATTTAGAGATAAAATGGGCCAATGTGCGACAAAGGGAAAAGTTGGTGCCAAAAGTGCAAGCATGGAGGACACAAGGGTTGAAATGCAAAAAGAAGAGTTTTTATTCTATTAGACTCTATTTTGATTATATTAGGATAATTAATATTAAGATAATTATTAGGGATTATTTAATTTTAGGATTTATTTAATTTATCTTTATTTATCTTTGATTATTTGTATTTATCTTTTGGGAGTTTAAGTAGGATTAGGCTATCTCCCCTAGCACTATAAATAGGAGGAGAGGTGACTCAAATTGATGTTCTTCTTCTTCTTTTTTCTGTAAACTCTCTCCCCAAAAGTCTTTTGTTCTTTCCATATTTCCTTTTAATAAAATCTCCATTTTTATTATATATTTATTTTCTTTTCCACCATAACCATGAGCTACTAAAACCCCTCTAGCCAAAGGTTGCCGAAAATCCTCAAAAAGGGTTCTTGAGGTTTAGAATCCGCACTTAGCCTTCTCAAACAGGGTATTCATCGTTTCTCCGCACTACGAGGCTGACGCTTCCGTCCATGTCCCTTAAGAAGTAAACTTTTCAACGTATGCAAAGGCGGCCGCTTTGTATGTTTTGGAAGGATTGCACAGTCGGTTCGTTAACTTACTGCGTCAGAGGTTGGCGAGCCCAAGAGATAAAATGGCGTGGGATTCGCCATTGAGAAACGTTGATCTAGCATAAGATGATCCCACAAGAGCGATTGTTGGCTAGAGTCAGGTTCCACTAAATCGAAGCCTAAATCCTTGGAGCTGGTGGTCGTAGGCGTCCTCTTCCACTATAACTGGCTTATTCGGTTTGAGAAGGATCATCTAAAAACCAAGGATTGAGCCCAAGGCGGATCGAGGCAACCGGAGGCTGGAATCTCCCCATAAGAATTTCCTTAACTCAACTCTATTTCCTATTTTAATTTTCGCAATTCCAATTCGACTTCTCAATTCTGTTTTTATTTTCATTTCCAGATCAAAACTTTTAATTCTGTTATTTTTATTTTTCCAGGAACACAGGTTTTCTTGGGCACGATTCTGCCCAGGATTTCGAGAAACAAGCATTCGAATAATCCGGTCCCTGAGAATTTGACCCTACTTCCCATTTATTGTTCTTTTTCATTATTTTGTAGGGAATAGGATATTTTTGGTGCTTTCAACGACGCATCAAGTTGATTGAAATTGATTGAATTGGTATATACATTATGAATGTATTGATTATTGAATTGAAATGAACATATGTGTAAATGTGATAATGTGCAAATATGAGAATTGGATATTGGTTGTATTTGGAAAGTGAATTGAAACCCTATTAATTGTATCAGGCTGAGTCGGATATAGATGACATGCCATAGGATAGGAAGAGTTCAGGGATTTATTCGACTTAGAGTCGATGAGGCACTAGGTGCCAATTTGCTTTGGTTTAACCGATGAGACACTGGGTGTCAATATATATAGCGCTTGGCGCAGTTATTACTTTGGATTTATCCGATGAGGCACTGGGTGCCAAACTAGTGTGTTAGTTGGATCCATGTATTCGTCTGAGTCCGAGTCGTGCTAATAGGAGTAAATAAATAATAAAGTTTTATAATTGATATTAAAATGGCATGGTATGTGAAATGGAAATGAGATAGTATATTGAAAATGAAATGTGAAATATGTTGTGAACAAATGGAATATATGAGTTATGTACTCATGAATTGATTATGGAATGGATCATGCCATTGTTTAAATGAAAATTGGATTGATATGTGAAAAGATATTTATATAGCAAGTGATGTGAATTGAGATATTTGTTAAACAAATCAAATATGATAGCATGTGAAAATTGAATATGGTATGCAACGATATGGTAATATGCATGAAATTGAAATGATGATATATGGCAATTGTAAGCTTAGACAATAGTATGTTCGTATAATTCAAATTATGCATTCTTGTATCATTATGTCTTTAATTGTTCAGATTATAGAAATATCACTGAGTTTTATTTAACGTACGATTTTGTTTTCCGTACGCAGGTTAGGTACTTCTCTTTTGATCACCGACTCAGCATCCAACAACGATCCTGATCTCAAATGTGGTGAAATTTACCTTTTGTGATGACATGTACCTAGGATGTCTTAGTTGATAGCTATTTTATGAATGGATTTGTAAATGGAGATATAAATATATGTTTGTGTTTGAAGCCATAAATTGGCATGTTATTTTGGAAACATTGCTTGTGAAGTGCGTGTAACAGCCCGTTTTCAGTGAAATCAGAACAATGGTTTCGGGACCACAAATTCGAGGTCGAAAGAAAATTTATTTTAATATTATTTTATGATTTACAGTATGATAGATGTAAGAGCCCAAATTTGCCAGGGCCTAGTAAACTAAACTGAAAAAACAAAAAATAATAATAATTGTCCAAATTAAACAGTTTTTTTACAAACCCACACCCGAGGCCCAAAATTTCGGCCCAAATACTACCCTAGCACAAACAACCCAAATTCTAAAACAAATCAGAAAACAAAAACCCTAGGCAAACCCTTTGCGCCGCAACAGCCGTTCGAGCCTCCGTACCCTCGCCCACTGCGCGTCACACACCTGCACAAGGAAACAAAACAGTAGCAGGGGCCAGCAAATGAAGAATTAGTTTTTGTTTTTATCATTTGATTTTATTTTTTGGATTTTGGCTATAAAATCCGAAAGGAAAACCATTGTATTGTCCCTTACAATTTTTTACGAATACAGAGAATAGAAATACAAAATCAGCAAGGTTCTATTATTTTTTTTTCTTTTCTTTACATTTTTTTAAGTTTTTTTTTATCATTGAAACTGTCATTGCATATATTTATAAATATTTTTATACTTTAAACTATATATATAAGTATTAAGCTATAAAAAATATATAAAAAATGGGAAGAAAATTACCTTTTTTTTTTGAATTCCGGCCGCCGTGTACGGCGGTGATCGGCGTCGGAGTTTCGCCGGAGCCCTCACCGAAAATCGCCTGCAGAGGAGAAAAGGGACCCACTCTCCCTTTTTTTTTAAAGCACAACAGAAATGAATTTTAAACAATTTTTTTTTCCTTTTATAGGCCCTTGGAACGACGTCGTTTTAGGCCTGTTTAAGTGGCCTAAAAACGGCGCCGTTTAAACTCTCTAACCCGCGCGTTGACCCGACCCGGGAAGGATCCGCGTGTTTTCTGAAAGTGGTATATTTACCGCTTTGGTCCTTCCACTTTTTTATTACTTTGCGATTAAGTTTTCTTTTATTTTAATTTCGCCCTTAAATTTTGTTCCGTTTTTAATTTGGTCCTGCACAAAACGCTGCGTTTTGGAGGGCGGGGATATTTTCCCTTTTAGCCCTTCCTTGTTATTCGCGCGTTTCAATTTGATCCTTTTCCTTTTATTTATTCACGAATTCGCCCCCAGATTTCTACTTTCATTTAAAATTAGCCCTTTGTTGTTAGTTTTATTATTAATTTATTTAGTTTTAACATTATGGTCATTATTTTATTATTTTTATTATCTTTAATAATAATAATATTATTATTATTATTATTATTATTATCATTATTATTATTTTTATTATCTTTATTACTATTATTTTTATATTATTATTACTATTATTATATTCACTATTATCATTACTTTCCCTATTATTATTTTTATTTTTTTACTATTATTATTAATTATTGTTATTATTATTTTTAAATTGTTTACCTAGTATCCATTCATTTATTTGTTTGATTCACTATTAAATTTTTAATTATTTTTAGTTTTCATTTATTTACTTACTTATTTTTCTTATAATTAGTTTGTTTTGTTTTTTTATTTTTCTCTATTCTTGCTTTTTGTTATTTATCTTATCTTTATTTTTATTTTTATTATTCCTTTTATCGCGGTTTGCTTTATTTGAACTTCAATATTTATTATTGTCATACAAATTAGCATTGTAATTCATTTAACATTTTATTATAAAATCATCTCACATTTTTATCCGATTTTGGAAATAAGAAATTATTTTGTGTTCTAAGACTCGAAAGAAATCGTGCCCTAACTTACTGGGTTCCGATTTTTCTCATCGAGTCTAAAGAACTCATTTTTTAAAACAAAACCTAAGTTAAATAAAAGCTTATTCTCGAGAATTCGAAAACGTTGCGTCCTAACTCACTGGATGTGACATTTTGTTATCTCGAAATAAGGATTTCCAAAAATAAAGGCAATGTTCCGTATTCGGGAATTTTGAGAAATAGTGCCCTAACTTATTGGGTTTCGATTTCTCATTTGACTCAAATAATCGAATAACCTTCTTAATTTTAAATATACGAGTGTTTAAATGTAAAAAAGACAAGCTTGATTTTGAGAATTCGAGATATCGTATCCTAACTTACTGGGTATGATATTTCACTCCTTCGAGATAGGCGGGTCTCACCATTCGTTTTAATTCATCCAATTTAAAAAAAAAAAAACAAAAAAAATCATATTTTAAAATCTTTTCAAATTTTCGACATTAAGACATTAATCAATCAATTCGGTATCAATTTTGGGCGTTACGAGGGTGCTAATCCTTCCTCGTATGTAACCGACTCTCGAACCTATTTTCTTGAATTTCATAGGCCAAAATCGTCGTTTTAACAAATCAAAATGTTTTAGCGATCAACCTCAAGGTGACCCAATCACACCTCAAAAAAGATTGGTGGCGACTCCATTTTCGTTTTCAAAGTCGACCCCGTTTTTCAAACGCAAAAAATGGTTTCGACAATAGAAATATCGTATGAAAATTTCGTTAAGAAATTTTACCGTTTACATGCCTAGCTTGATAAAAAATGACCAAATTGCATAAAGTGCAAAAGTTGAATTCTAGTGGTTAAAGGTATCAAATAGCTATGGAATTTAAAATTGGAGATCCTTACATGGAAAATAAACCATTTAGAGGAGTTAGTAGATAAGAATGATTATTCATCATTGGGATTTAGTAAATTATTGAGGTTAATTTAGGAAAGTAAATGATAAAATGATGATAAATAAATAAAATAAAACAAATTATCATCATTTTCATCATCTTTCCTAAAATAAAACATGGAAACCCTAGCCATGGAAGCTTGAAGATAGACAAACTTATTTTGCTTAATTAGGTGAGTATTCTTGTCCCGTTTTTAATTATTTTTATGTTTTCGAGATCGTAATAACTTAATCTAGCTATCTCGGGGATTAATTTGTAAAACTGTTAAAGTATTAGGGTTTTTCCATGGATGAGTATGTTTGAATTATGAAGTTTTATGATAGAAAATGAAAGGTTGTTGTTAGATAAACAACTTTTGTATGTAGAATTTTGATGAAGTTATGATTTAAGGTCTAAATTGAAAAGATTATAAATTCATGGAAAAATTTTGAATTTTATGAATTTCATGGGCTGCTATTATTATATATGAAAATCGGCTAGGCTTGAAATAAGGATTAAATTGTATGAATTTTATTTTCCGAGCCTAGGGACTAAATTGTAATTAATTAAAAGTATAGGGGCAAAATAGTAATTTCTCTAAAGATGTGTATTGGATTGGATTGAATATAAATTGTATTAAATTGAGTTAAATTCATTCGTATAGATCCAGATAGACCTAGTACGAAATTGGATCGATGAAAATAAAAAGTATCAGATTAGTAGCTTACAAATCTACGTATACTTGTCGAGGTAAGTTCGTGTAACTAAATTGTATATTTGTATAATTTGAATTGAATATTGTAGTGTGTGTGATTTGTATAAAATGCCATGTATATTATTGATCACATATCCGGCAAGTACAGAATCCCGTTTGAACCTTAGAAATTCGATGGATACAAATGACATGTCATTAGGGTTCCCGATATGGTTGTGATCCTGCATGTTTTGTGGACACACCACAGCTCTCTTGAGCTTCCTGATATTTGACTCTCATGAGCTTCTCGATATTTGGCTCGCAAGATCTTCCTGATATACAGCTCGATTGAGCTTACCGTTATACAACTCACATGAACTTCCTGTTATATGGCTCGGAAGAGCTTCCCGTTTAAATACTTGTATAAGCATACAAGTACATGAATTGAAGGATTGCAGATTTGTACACTTCGTGTGTACTACCCGTGTATCCAACGATATTTTAAATGGTTCAACTAGCAAAGTTCTGATATGAGATAATATGGGTTTGAAACGAACTATTACCCGTATATACATGAAGTACATAGAAATGATATTACTTGATATACTAAAGCAGTAAATGATTGTTACATGTATGTGGAACTTGCTTGATGACTTTGTTCATCCATGATGATGGGCTATTATATGTGCTTACATTGCTAACATGTTGAAGATATGTGTTTAGGCTTTTGGCCAAGTTGATTGGAATATGTTTTGTATGCTTACCTTAAATGTAATTGAATGGTAAGTAAAATTTTATGTTATACGAACTTACTAAGCTTAAACGCTTACTCTGTTTTATTTTCCCTATTTTATAGTAACTCGGAAGCTCGTTTTGGTTGGAAGCTGGTCAGAGTTGATTCACACTATCCATCGACCTTTTCGGTACATGTAGTAAACTAATTTTGGTTATAATGACATGTATAGGTTAATTTGACCAATGTTGGCATAAAATTATCTTGTTGAGACTAGCCATTAGAGTTGCTTGTGTTTGATATAATTTGACATGTATATATATGGCATTATCATGATTAATGTGTTTTTGGTATGGTTGAGTGATGAGTAATTTATAAGCATATTGAAGATTGGTTTGAGCTAGTATGTTTGGTACAAATATGCATATATATGTACTTTGTTAATTTGGTAAGTTTGGATACTTGGATATATATGGTGATATGTCATGTATAAAACTTGATTTTGGCTTTATTTGAATGCCTTATTATGGTTTGTTGATGTCCAAAAATGTTGAGATAGGTTGATGACAAGTTGGGTGAGAAATGTGGCCTGAAAATGGCCTATTTTTGTCCACACAGGAATAGACACGGACGTATGTCTCAGCTGTGTGTGACACACGACCAGATGACACAGCCGTGTGTCCCTTGTATCTTATTAAAATTGCAAGTCAGTATGCTCACATGGCCTAGCACACAAGCATGTGGCTTGGCAGTGTGACCCAAGTTAGAGAGTTACACGGGTATGGACACAGGCTGGGACACGGGTACCCCTATTCCGAATACGCACACGGCCTGGCCACATGGGCGTGTGTCCCCTGCACATTTGAAAAATTTTAATGTTTTCCAAAAAATTCTTTGAGTACCCGATTTAGTCCCGATTGTTTCTAATGTGTATTTTGGGCCTCGAGGGCTCACATAAGGGACATTATGCTTGATTACGACTGGTTCCTGATATGAATGTTATATGATATAAAATATTTGTTCTGTAAATTTTGGTAATGTTCTGTAACCCTATTCCGGTGACGGATACGGGTTAGGGGTGTTACATTGCATGTAAACTTAAGCTTGATATTTTAGGTAGTTATAAGTTAGGTTTAGGTGAATGAATTGGTATGCTTAAAATCTTGATTTGAATTGTAGGGCCCAAAATTTGCCCGGGGCCCATTAACCAGTCCATTAACCCATGCCCAATTAATTAACCAGATTAAAACCAATTAAAAACCCAAAAAAATAATAAAGTCCAGAGTCCATTAAATTACAGCAGGCTTAAAACCATTAAAACCCAAACACAAATAAAACCCAATCAAAACCCAATGAGCCCAAATTTGCGAAACCCGAATGGCCCGTCGAGTAAAACCAAAAATACAACAAAGCAGAATAAATTAAAGCGAGTCCATCAGTCCATTTTACAAGCCCAAATGCTAATTACAAAATTTCAAACCCAATACCTAACCCATTTACAAACTTACCTAAGCCTAGCCCAATACATAACCCAATCCCGGAATTGGCCCAAATGGCCCAACACCTTAATGTTTCCGAAACCCTAAGGGTTTACGGAATTTTCTAGCGCCGCCTGGTAGCCCCACACATGCGCGCAAGCCTCACACGCCGCAGCCTCCGTGACGCCACTCGTGACGACCTCCGTCTGACCACGTTGTCTCACACCGTATAACAATAGAGAGTAGCAGAGAAACAAAAAAGGAAAACAGTTGTATTCTGATTTGATTTTCATTTTATTTTTTATTTTCGATTTCTGCTTTAAAAGGCCCGAAACCAACCACTATAATTCTTCCTTCACGATTTTGACAAAGAAAAAATATCAAAAAGAGCATACTTTCAAGCCAATACAGAGGTTGCTTTCGATTTCGGATTCCATTTTCTTCTCTGTTTGCTTTTTAGTTTTCTTTTTGCTATTGCATGTGAGGATAAAAAAGGGAAAACGAAACTTTACCTTAGGAATACGCCATGGATTTCTTTCTGCCTCGTCGAAATCGAGGTTGAGAGGAGATCTCAGGGCTGAAAAACATTCACCGAGGCTCGAAATACACCAACTGCCGTCTGCGGTGGCGAATCGGTTTTTAGGGGGATGGGTCTAATCCGGCTGAGTGGAGAGGAATAGGAGATTAGGGTTTTTGCTTTAATTTTCTTTTTGTTGTTTTGTTTTAAAAAGTGACTGAAGGCTTTAAATTTTCAGGGTTTGTTTAGATTTTATATAACGTATGAAACGGCACCGTTTAGGGCTCGTTTCCATGGTTCTAAAATGGCGCCGTATGGTGCGCTCCGATTTGACCCGACCCAATAGCCATGGGATCCGCGTGTTTTTGCGGTGATGGCATAATTGCGCGCTTGGTCCCTCTGTTTTGCATTCTTTTAAATAAACTTTCTTTTATTTCTTTTATTTTTTTAATTCTGCCCCAAAGATTTGCGCGCCTCTTCAATTTAGTCCCTACAATGTGCTGCGTTTTGAATAACGGAATATTTGCTAGTTTGATCCCTCCATGTTTATATGATTCTTAATCTGATCTTCGATTGTTTATTCATGAAATGGCCTTCCAATTTTATTTTCATTTCGATTAAGTTTTTATTCACCATTTTTGTAACCCTTTTTTTAAATTTATTTATTATTCAAGCTCTTAATAAAATTGTTTTATAATTGATTCCATAATATTTTACTTTGTTTTATTTTACATTTATATGTATTATTTATTTTAACTTATTTTAATATAATGTTTATTAAAGTTCATTTTACCATTTATTCAAAATAGTTATATATATATATTATCTTTTCTAAACTTTTACATATATTATTTATTTTAGATTTGTTTTCATATTATATAGTTTATTCCTTTTTTATATATATTATTCCTTTCAAATTATTGTCTATTATTGATTTTTTTTAAATCTATTTTTTACATCATTTGTTTTAAACTTATCTATTATTTTAATTTGATTTAGGTTCATTTCCTATGATTGGACATATATTATTTTGCTCCATTTTCTTCAATAATTAATAGAGAAATTGTATATTGTGTAATTATTGCCATTATATGATTTATATTTCTTAATCATTGGTTAGTTGTGGTGATGCATTAGTGTAGCATTTGATGTATGGATTAATATCTTACTTTGTATATTATTATTCCATTGTATTTCATTTAAAGTTGGGTTTAATGTCGTTTAAGTTTAAACATCATTCCATTCAAAAGATTTTTAATAAGGCAATGCTCGTGTTTAGAGGTTTCGAGAAAATCGTGCTCTAACTTACTTGAGTTACGATTCTCCTCGTTAAAACCTAGTAACTGAGTATCCTTTCTCGCTTAAATCAAAATGCATAATATTTCAAATATAAAACTTATTCTCGGGAATTTGAGACATTGCGCCCTAACTTACTGGGTGTGATATTTTATCATCTCGAGATAAGAATTTCAAAAGAACAAAGGCAATATTCCGTATTCGGGAATTTTGAGAAATAGTGCCCTAACTTACTAGGTTGCGATCTTTCATTTGACCCAAATAAGAGAATATCCTTCTTATTTTTTTTAAATATACAAGTATTAAATGTCGAAAGATAAATCCAACTTCGAGAATATAAGATGTTATGCCCTAACTTACTGAGTATGGCATTTTATTTCTCTGAAATAGGGAGCTTTGGCATCCAATACGGTTTTGTCCAAATACATATATATTTTAAACAAATGGATCGTAATCTAAAATCTTTTCAAATTTTCGACGCCAGGACATTAATTAATCAATTCGGTACCAATTTTGGGCGTTACGGGGGTGCTAATCCTTCCTCGTACGTAACCGAATACCGAACCTATTTTCTCGAATTTTGTAGACCAAAAATACCGTTTTAGTAAACCAAAATGTTTTATTAAAACAAAGGTGACCCGATCACACCTCATCAAAAAAGATTGGTGGCGACTCTATTTCTATATTTTTAAAGTCGATCCATTTTTAAAAAAAAATGGTTTTGACAGCTTGGCGACTCCACTGGGGACCCTGAAAGAGAGTCAAGCCGTAAAATTGATTAATTTCTGCCCTTTTGTCGAAAATTGAAAATTTGATTTGAAAAATTACGATCCTTTTATTGCATTCATTTGCGTCATCTCATTTGATTGCTGTGGTTCGAGTCTTATAGAATACTTTGCATCATATTGCATGACCGCTGGGTCATACCCTTAATTGGGAGCGAGAAACTACTCCTTCGTGAGGTTTTCACCTCCGTGCAGGATAGTGAATCGCTTCCGGGATACATCCGTACCTATGTCTTCGTGAGATTTTCATCTCCGTGCAGCCATAGGGAAATGTGTCCCCCTGAACTGAACTTGGTCCGTATGAGCCTATAATGGGTGAGGATTGAGGAATCTGCTGGTTCAGGTACCCTCAACTTTAGAACCGAACTGCATATAGAAAGGCCTAAGAGCCCACCCTAGGTAGAGCTATGATAAACCCTAGTGGCCACCCAGAAAGGTGCTTGAATGTTTTCCATGCTTTGAATTTTGTTTTTATATACTGATGTTTTATTTTATCTTTGTTACTTTGCATGCATTTTTATATTAGAGAGAGGTGTTGATTCGGGTTTGATTGCTAAATTAGGGAGCTCGGCATGAAGAGCGAATTTCTTAATAAAACGGAAGACAATACGGGTGTCTGTATATTGGTAGTCCGTTTCATGTAAAGAATTTTGCCCTCTAGTAAAGTTTTCTAAAAGAAATTGAGTCAAAATCGACACCTATTTACATTCATTTCACGCATTCACATAGCATTACATCATATGCATTAGATTTCATGAGAAGACCCTGATTGGTTAAGATTATTTCAGCATTAACCTGGACACCAACAAAACCAAACATCCTTACGGTACCCGAACCATGACGAAAGATATAAATCAGAGATTAGAGAAGCTTGAACAACTCCAAAGGGAGATGCAGGATAAACTTCAGCTGCAAATGAAAGAGCAGCTTGCTAAAATCCAGCAGGATATGATGGACAAAATGATGGAAGCTCAAGGAAATATGATGAATCAGATGACGCAACTGTTGAAGGGGCTTATGGATAAAGGAAAAAACCCCATGGTAAATGTTGAGGAGAATACTGAGTATCTTCAATGTCCCCCTGCTTTTACTCCACCACTTGTGCCAACACGACCTGAAGTAACTGTACAAAGGCCATCTATCACAATCGAGCCTCAACAATTCTAAACTGGTGCTTCAATGAACCTCCAAACTGGCTCAGGTTCAGGAGATCATCCAATCATGACTAATGTCTCTGATTTGGATGAAATAGCTGAAGGAGAGAGGACAAAAGTAGAATTGCCAAGGCAAATTAGAAAGAGAGATATAAGCGGTTGGAGGAGAAGTTTAAAGCGATCGAAAGTCTTTGATAATCATTATGAAATAGACGCCAAGGATTTAAGCCTGGTCCCTGACTTGGTGCTCCCGTACAAATTTAAGATGCCTGAATTTGAGAAATACAATGAGACAAGTTGCTCAGAGCCCCATATTACTATGTTCTGTAGAAGGATGACGGGATACATTAACAATGACCCACTGCTGATACATTGCTTCCAAGATAGCCTGGTCTGAGCAGTAGCCAAATGGTATAACCAGTTGAGTCGTGCCAGAATTGGGTCATGGAGAGATTTGGCCCAAGCATTCATGAAACAGTACAGTCATGTGACAAACATGACTCCCGACAGAATAACTCTTCAAAACATGGAGAAATGGGCGAATGAAAGTTTTAGACAGTAAGCTCAGCGGTGGAGAGAGGTTGCCATACAAGTCCAGCCACCACTTCTGGAGAAAGAGACCACAATGCTCTTTATTAATACACTGAAGGCCCCGTTTATCACTCATATGCTAGGAAGCGCTACAAAGAGCTTTTCAGACATCGTAATGACTGGAGAAATGATTGAGAATGCCATAAAGAGTGGAAAGATAGATGCTGAAGAAAGTGCCAAAAGATCAGCCCCGAGAAATAGGGAAAATGAAGTGAACAGCTTGAGCAAGCGTCCCAAATTAGTCGCTATAGGTCAACCGAGGGCTATGACCACTGGCCATCATGGCTCATCAAGACAAGAATCCAGTGCAAAGCAACTCCAATTTACACCAATTCCAATGACATATAGGGAGTTGTATCAAAGACTATTTGATGCACATATGGTGGCTCCTCATTACATGGAACCAATACAACCCCCATACCCTAAATGGTATGATTTGAACGCTCAATGCGAGTATCACGCGGAAATAACGGGTCACTCAATCGATAACTGCATTGCATTTAAGAAATCGGTGGAAAGGCTTATTAAAATAGGGGTTTTGAAGTTCGATGAGTCGACCAGAGCAGTAATTTGTGATAATTGAATGAGGGGGCAAGAGAGTTGCGATTCTTTAAAGAAGTCATCAGAAGCCTAGAAATTGGGAAGTCAGAACACCAATGGCATATTCAAAGAGTGAACCAAGGAATAAAAAGTTTTTCAAGCATCGGCCTTTATATACTTTGGAGTGTTTTGAACAATAGGACTCTGGAAGAGACGTGTATTTTTAAGGCTAATTTAGAGTAATACTCAAAACATGCTTATTACTTTCAGCCTAGAAGTAATAAGAGTCATTTTGTGAAATAGGCTTGTGTTCAGAATTTTTATTTCAATAAAATGCATCTTTTTGAGTAAATATTTTCATTCTCTACATATCATACTGTACATTCTTTTGTGTTTTAGAATATTCTTTCATTCTTTATTCATGACCATACCATATAAATAATCATTCTTGGAATTTACCTTCGTACTCACAATAGGTCTCCATATATCAATGACATGGGCAACGTTGTTACTGACTCCCTTTTTGAATGAAATATGAGTCTAAGGGATCTCAAGAATTTGAAGATGACAGAAAGTGTAACATATCTTCTAATTTTTTAATACTGGATGAAAAGCAGATCCTACGTCGCGAGCCAAGGAAGGAGATGAAGATCAAAGCCTAGCTCAACACAGAAATAAGATTTTCAATATGCGGGGCATGGATGTTACCAAGCCAGTCTCATCAAAAGCTTCTAGCCAACATCGATTCATTTTTGTGGATGTCGGTTACTTCGCTAAGATGGTAAAAGTCGCTTCATGTGCCAATATTACACAGTCGATAGTCATCAAAACAAAAAAGAAAAAGAAAGAAAGAATACCGATAAAAAAAATCACATTTAACCGTAAAATGTCAAAGGTTTGCGGTCTGTTCAAAGATTAGGCGTCATATCAGTGCAACAAAGGCAGCCTAAAAAAATCATAAAAAAAGGACCGAGACTTGTAAAGATGGGCATAAAGAAGTTACTATTTACCCTCTATGATTATCAAACATTGGCCAAGACTGTCATCGGGGCAACACATTCCTCATCGGTTCCACCCATTGAAGTCGAAATTCCTTTTTCCGAGTTGGATGAGGCAGAATAGATCCAATCTCGATGTGATCAATCAAATTTGTGAGAAAAAGTTAATAGCTATCTGATGCGAGTTTGTGACAAAGAGGTTCATCCTAGAAATTCCCTAAGGGGGACCTGATATTGAAGAAAATACTTCATATACAAAAGGATTTTAGAGAAAAATGGGGGCCAAACTAGAGAAGATTTTACGTAGTGAAAAAAGTCTGTTCTGGAAACATTGACCAAAATGAATGGCAGGGATATGCCCAATCCGGTGAATTCAGTCAAGAAGTATTTCACTTAAAAAGGAGAAGCCAAGGTGAAAACCTGCAAATGGGACCTTTCAAAAAAAATCAAAAAAGAAAAAAAATAAAAATTTTGTAACATCCGGGATTTAGGGGTCTGGCATTTTATCTCGTGTATATGTGCTCTTATGTGTCGCATGACTATTTGAGTGTGTTTGGGGGCTTTGGGAAACCTTGGGGTAAGGTAGGAACATTAGTGAAAATTTTGGGTTCTAAGCTTTTAGGGGAGAGCTAGGGGAGCTAGGCCTTAAGGGATTTAATATGGTGGTTAAGGACACAACAAGTGGAGTGGTGGAGTGGCAAGGTGACGCCTAGGGGCAAGGAAGGTGACGCTACAAGAAGGGAGTTCAAGGGGGATGGGAGTTCGAGCTGCAAGGATAGCATTTTGGAGTTCATTTTTGCGCATGGAGAGTGAAGAGGTGGTTTCGGCTGGGACACTTGAGTGTAGGAGGTTTGAAAGGGTCAAACATTTTGAATGTGTGGTGGAGAGCTAAGCATGAGGTTTGAATCATTCGAACTCATTTGAATGAATGATGTAGAGGGAGTTAAGGAGAAAATCGTGGGGGTGTTGGCTAGGTGAGTGTTAGCCGAATTCTTGAGTGGCATGGGGGAGTGGGAGTGTTCGGTTTTGAGCTTAAGGGGAGGGTGTCGAAAGTTGGTGCTAGTAGTGGTCATTTTTTTTCGGCATTTGAGTTGTGCTTTTCATCTTTTGTTTTGGTAGTGCTCCCATTCTCTCTTGTGCCGAAATCACTTGGCTTGTCAACTCTTCTTCTCTTTTTGATTCATAGCCGAAAGCTAGAAGACCAATAGGGTCATTTGATTCATCTTCTCTTCCCAACCTCAAAAGCTGAATAACCCATCTTTGCATAAAAGCCTTGGCCGAATCTCTCATTCATCCTCACTTTTCTCTTTTCGTTCTATTCTTCATTCCCCTCTTCTATCTCGTGTGTTCGTTCAGCCTCATTTCTTAGCCAAATCTGTCGGAGCCGAATATCTAAGGGTGGTAAGGTTCTCTTCTCTGTTAAGTTTTCTTTCTTCTTTCTCATTGGTTTGTCGAAACCAAGAATCTAACTCTACTTGTGGGTGTGGCCGAATCTATGTGAGGCCTTAATTTCGTGCCTTTCGTTTGTAGCCAGCGTTAAGGGAGGAGGATCTTTCGGGAATCGATCAAGCAAGGTTAGGTGGCTATAACGTTCGGCCGAAGGCCACTTCTTTTGTTTATAGGCAGTAAAGCCGAATCTAATGTGGTTTATGTAGGGAGTTCGACAACCTTTAGATTCAAGCGGGTAGTTTCAGGTTTCTGTCGACTTTGGTAAGGTGTTCTTTCAATCAAGTGTTCTTTTAAGTTCCATCGTTATTTGAATTCAAGGTTTAACCGAGTTTTCTGACAAGATCTCATCTGATGGAATCGAGTACCAGTCAGATAAAGGAAGGGGGTGGACATGTAGTCCCTACCCCTAAGTTCAAGAAGCGGTCTATTTCAGCAGTTCGGGGTTGGCCACCGGTGTATGGGCTAACGTCGGAAAAAGACAAGCAAATCACTGTAGTCTCGTCGAGTGAGGATGTTAGGGAGATCGATAGTCTAGTTCTTAAGGTTTTTAGGTGTGTAGTTATCGCACTGTTTTCTTAATGGCGTTAATAAAATATATGTGTATTATGTGTGGTAGCCGAAATAGTGGCTGTGGTGGTGTTGTTACCCACATTGGGTAATCCGGTGATCAGGTCAGTATACTACCTACATCAAAATTGTGGATAAATGCTTATGGTTGCATGTAAGCATGTGGTTTATGTGGATATGGATGTGTTCATAATCGGTTACTATGCCATCTCATTATATTATTTGCATGTATTGCCATCTCTTATATTATCTTTGCATGTGCATGGGATTCGGGATATATGTATTGATTAAAGGGAAGTGCATAACTATAAGTGGGTGACTTTGTCACGATTAATGACGGCCTCGAGCCTCATTGTGGATTGATGATGACCTTGTGTCTCATTGTGGATATCTGTGATTTAATCACGTGGATCAGTGGCTAGACCACTAAGTGGACTTTGAGCGGTGTGTCCGTCGGCATAGACCGCCAAAGAGGTGTGTAGCGGATGGAGGGTCGATTTAGTAATCCCCAAGTGTGTATTGGATGGATGTACGGGCGGTGTGTAGCGGATGGATACTAGGTTGGGTGGGCCATCATATTGCATTTCTATTTTGCTCATGGCATGCTGGTTTGATGTGGTTGTGGGGCTAAGCCCATTAGTGGAAACTGTGTTGTTTAATTGCACACTGAGTCAGTTTGACTCACCCTATTTTTCCCAAACAATGTAGGTGACACATGATTCGTTGGACCGGGCTGGAAGGGATTCGAGGTGGTCATGCAGAAGTTGTTCTCGTAAAGTTTAATTTAAACTGATAGGTTATTTTGGGTTATTTCGATTTTGTTATAAGGCCACTTTAACTATTCGGGGTTTATGGTTTTAAGCTGAATTTATTAATTAGTACATTTTTAAAATGGGACACTAAAACATTTTCGATATGGAAGCATAAAAATTGAGTTTTAATTACCTAGAAGAAAATGTTTTCTGATCAAACCTGCACTAATAACGAATCGAATATTATACATCTCAGACACTTTTTTTTTTTAAATTTTTCGGCAACTTACTATTTCTTAAATGGCAACCCTTGAAAAGATAGTTTTCTTAGATACGATATCTAATCCCATTGTCAAAACAACAACTCACTTTCACCTTTTTTTTTCTGTAACATTCTGAATTCAGTCGTGGTGTTTTGGGCCGGGTTTGGGGTGTTACAAATTTTCATCAAAAAATAAGAAAGAAAAAGGAGAGGCCAAAGCGAAACCCACAAAGGGCGGCTCAAATTTTGATCAAAGGGGTGCCTGAATTAACAATGAAGAAGTATGCTACATCTTGGGGCATCGACAAAGTACTTTGGATCCCCTAAACACATATTGAGCTTAAAATGGTCCTCAATAAGTTTGAACAAAGAAGCTCAGGCTGCGATATCTGGGGCACCTAATGTCCACTTTACCCATTTTAAATTTGTTATTTGTGATTATATTATTCTTTTCAAAATATGTTCACAATAAATTTCTTTCTTGATTGCAATTGCTATCTTTGCTTAACTTATCTGTTCGAGTTATGCTCCTAATCAATTTTCTTCCTGTCCATGGTTATGATCTTTTTCAGGCATTTTGCATTGAAATAACGATTAGTGGACTAATAATATTTTCATAAAATGAGTTTCGCATATTACTCTGGAAACTTTTGAATAATACAAGAACTCGAAATAGGACTATTGTTTTAAAACTCACCAAGTTTAAGGAAGAGTCTAAGTTGAGGATATCTCATTGGATTTTCTATTAAAAATAGTTGGTTATACAATCTTGACGAAAATGGGTAATCATGCATACACATCTGGTTGGGTCACCGGGGAGTGGTCAGTTGATGGAACAGGCTACAGATCCTATACCCCTGAGTTACAGTCGGATGAATGGAAGCTGATACAGATCTTATACCTTTGAATAGCAATGTGATGGATTGAAGAAGAAATAAATCCTACATTTCGAGGTCGCAGCGGGATAGATGGGAAGAGATTCAGATCCTATACCGCTAAGTCACAATGAGATGAACCCTGAAGTTACAATAGGTCAAAAATTGTAGATCTTGTCACCCTAAGCAGTAGGGAACCAAGATCGAACGGCAAATCTGGTCTCCCTAAGCAGTAGTGGAACAGATTTAAGCCACCAGTCCTATCTCCCCGACCAGCAGTGGAATAGGTCAAAGATTGTATATCTTGTCACCCTAAGTAGTAGAGAACCAATATCGAACGGAAAATCGGGTCTCCTTAAGCAGTAGTGGAACAGATTTAAGCCACCAGTCCTATCTCACGACAAAGCGATGGAATAGGTCGAAGATTGTAGATCTTGTCTCCCTAGCGATGAGTGGAGCGATTTTAGCCACCACCATATCTCACGACCAGTGATGGAATAGGTCGAAGATAGCAGATCTTGCCTTCCTAAGCGAAGCGGATCGAAGATACTAATCTAGCACCCCTGAGTTTGCAGTGGAGCAGACTGAAGATATCAAATCTCATATCCTCGAAGTTCCAGCGGAGTAGGTTGAAGCTACAAATCCCTTCTCCCTGAGATTACATTGAAGACCAACCTTTATTTCCGATAAGTTTTAGTGAGAAGATCGAAATTACAAATCTCTTCCTTCTGGATTCTTATCACCTCGAAGTCCCAGTAGAGCAGGTTGAAGTTACAAATCTCTTCTCCCTGAAATTCTGCTGGAGCAAGTTGAGACATCATTTCCATACCCTGGAAGACGTAGTGAGGCTACTTGAAGAAAAGAGGTGCCAAGAAGTCAAGATCTTACAAGACCAGGCAAATTTGGCCCTCTTTAAAGTCTTTGCTTCATTCCCGTTACACGACAATGATCAAATAGGGGCAGCTGTAGGGCCCAAAATTTGCCCGGGGCCCATTAACCAGTCCATTAACCCATGCCCAATTAATTAACCAGATTAAAACCAATTAAAAACCCCAAAAAATAATAAAGTCCAGAGTCCATTAAATTACAGCAGGCCTAAAACCATTAAAACCCAAACACAAATAAAACCCAATCAAAACCCAACAGAGCCCAAATTTGCAAAACCCGAATGGCCCGTCAGAGTAAACCAAAAAAATACAACAAACATAATAAATTAAACAGTCCATCAGTCCATTTTTACAAGCCCAAATGCTAATTACAAAATTTCAAACCCAATACCTAACCCATTTACAAACTTACCTAAGCCTAGCCCAATACATAACCCAATCCCCAGAATTGGCCCAAATGGCCCAACACCTTAATGTTTCCAGAAACCCCAAGGGTTTCTGGAATTTTTCAGCAGCGCGCTTGAGTAGCCCCACACATTCGCGCAAGCCTCACACGCACGCGACCTCGTGCGCGCTCGTGCGACCTCTCCGTATAGCCACGTCGTCTCGTACCTGCACAACAATAACAGAGAGCAGCAGAGAAAACAAAAAAGGAAAACAGTTGTATTCTGATTTGATTTTTATTTTATTTTTTATTTTCGATTTCGGCTTTAAAAGGCCCGAAACCAACCACTGTAATTCTTCCTTCACGATTTTGACAAAGAAAAAATATCAAAAAGAGCATACTTTCAAGCCAATACAGAGGTTGCTTTCGATTTCAGATTCCATTTTCTTCTCCGTTTGCTTTTTAGTTTTCTTTTTGCTATTGCATGTGAGAATAAAAAAGGGAAAACAAAACTTTACCTTAGGAATACGCCATGGATTTCTTTCTGCCTCGTCGAAATCGAGGTTGAGAGGAGATCCCAGGGCTGAAAAACATTCACCGAGGCTCGAAATACACCAACTGCCGTCTGCGGTGGCGAATCGGTTTTTAGGGGGATGGGTCTAATCCGACTGAGTGGAGAGGAATAGGAGATTAGGGTTTTGCTTTAATTTTCTTTTTGTTGTTTTGTTTTAAAAAGTGACTGAAGGCTTTAAATTTTCAGGGTTTGTTTAGATTTTATATAACGTATGAAACGGCGCCGTTTAGGGCTCGTTTCCATGGTTCTAAAACGGCACCGTATGGTGCGCTCTGATTTGACCCGACCCAATAGCCATGGGATCCGCGTATTTTTGCGGTGATGGCATAATTGCGCATTTGGTCCCTCTGTTTTGCATTCTTTTAAATAAACTTTCTTTTATTTCTTTTATTTTTTTAAATTCTGCCCCAAAAATTTGCGCACCTCTTCAATTTAGTCCCTACAATGTGCTGCGTTTTGAATAACGGAATATTTGCTAGTTTGATCCCTCCATGTTTATATGATTCTTAATCTGATCTTCGATTGTTTATTCATGAAATGGCCTTACAATTTTATTTTCATTTCGATTAAGTTTTTATTCACCATTTTTGTAACCCTTTTTTTTAAATTTATTTATTATTCAAGCTCTTAATAAAATTGTTTTATAATTGATTCCATAATATTTTACTTTGTTTTATTTTTCCATTTATATGTATTATTTATTTTAACTTATTTTAATATAATGTTTATTTAAGTTTATTTTACCATTTATTCAAAATAGTTATATATATATTATCTTTTCTAAACTTTTACATATATTATTTATTTTAGATTTGTTTTCATATTATATAGTTTATTCCTTTTTTGTATATATTATTCCTTTCAAATTATTGTCTATTATTGATTTTTTTTTAAATCTATTTTTTACATCATTTGTTTTAAACTTATCTATTATTTTAAATTGATTTAGGTTCATTTCCTATGATTGGATATATATTATTTTGCTCCATTTTCTTCAATAATTAATAGAGAAATTGTATATTGTGTAATTATTGCCATTATATGATTTATATTTCTTAATCATTGGTTGGTTGTGGTGATGCATTAGTGTAGCATTTGATGTATGGATTAATATCTTACTTTGTATATTATTATTCCATTGTATTTCATTAAAAGTTGGGTTTAATGTCGTTTAAATTTAAACATCATTCCATTCAAAGATTTTTTTAATAAGGCAATGCTCGTGTTTAGAGGTTTCGAGAAAATCGTGCTCTAACTTACTGAGTTTCGATTCTCCTCGTTAAAACCTAGTAACCGAGTATCCTTTCTCGCTTAAATCAAAATGCATAATATTTCAAATATAAAACTTATTCCGGGAATTTGAGACATTGCGCCCTAACTTACTGGGTGTGATATTTTATCATCTCGAGATAAGAATTTCAAAAGAATAAAGGCAATATTCCGTATTCGGGAATTTTGAGAAATAGTGCCCTAACTTACTGGGTTGCGATCTTTCATTTGACCCAAATAAGGGAATATCCTTCTTATTTTTTTAAATATACAAGTATCAAATGTCGAAGGATAAATCCAACTTCAAGAATATAAGATGTTATGCCCTAACTTACTGAGTATGGCATTTTATTTCTCCGAAATAGGGAGCTTTGGCATCCAATACGGTTTTGTCCAAATACATATATATTTTAAATAAATGGATCGTAATCTAAAATCTTTTCAAATTTTCGACGTCAGGACATTAATTAATCAATTCGGTACCAATTTTGGGCGTTACGGGGGTGCTAATCCTTCCTCGCATGCGTGAAGAATCCCGAACCTATTTTCTCGAATTTCGTAGACCAAAAACACCGTTTTAGTAAACCAAAATGTTTTATTAAAACAAAGGTGACCCGATCATACCTCATCAAAAAAGATTGGTGGCGACTCCATTTCCATATTTTTAAAGTCGATCCCCTTTTAAAAAAAATGGTTTTGACATGAATGATGCATTGATGATATATATTTTGATGTTATAAATGTGGTACCAATGAGGGTACATTGGTTAGGCACCTATGATGATTGTTTTGACGTGTTTTGAGTATGTTTGATCGTGTTTTGTATAGGTTAAACGAATGGATTTTGAGTTGCTTAATGCCCAAGCAAGTAGGAAATGGTAAACTTGTTGTTTAAGGTACATTTTAAGTCCACATGGCCAGACACACATGCGTGTGACTTGGCCGTGTGAGGCCATTTCGAGAGTTACACGGCTTGGCACACGAGTGTGTGGCTTGGCCGTGTGACCCAAGTCAGAGAGCTACACGGGCTGGGACAAAGCCAAGTGTCCCTATTTCAAAAGTTACACAGCCTGAGACACGAGCGTGTGTCTCAGCCGTGTAACCCCTGCAGTTAAATTTTTCTAACTTTTTCTTCAAATTTTCAAATGTTCCCGATTTAGTCCCAAATTGATTCTAAAGCGATTCTAAGGCCTCGTGGGTTTGAATAAGGGACGATATGCATGCTTAATGACAGATTATGTTATGTTTATTGTAATGTTTTGAAATGAATTATTTAGGTTACGTTTATTCGGTAATGCTCCGTAACCTTATTCCGGCAACGGATACGGGTTAGGGGTGTTACATCATGGGTGGCATAAGACCATTCGACCAATGCCAAAATAATACATACACCACTCAGCAGACACTCAACAATAGTACACATGCTTTAATCAAACATCAAACACTCAAAGTTAAGACCCACACCTGAAAGACACAAATTCGAAGCTCTATCGCTAATCTACAACTCCTATGTTTCAGATCTGTACCTAACACAAAAAAATAATTGTTAGAAATCAGTACTAATCACGATATAGGGTTCGACCAAATCAAAAAAAAAAATGACCATTCAGATCTGATTTTTGGAGTTCACTTACACTTCAACTGATTAAACAGAAGATGCGATCGTTCTCTTATGATGTCACTGATGATCCGAGACGTTCAGATATGGACCTTCCATTTAAAAAAACACACATTAGAATCAGCTGGAACAATTTGTGAAATTCGAACGCACATCAGAAAAAGAATGATCCTAAACTTTGTTGTGCATTCAAAAACAGAGTTAGATCTTGAAAACTTACACTTGTACGAATCCAAAATAGAAGAAGAATAAGAAGAAAAAATATTCGGTAGAAACAAAGCAGCAACAATGGAGGAAGAAGAAAACCAACAGAGAATCAGCCACAAAAACAAAAATAAGAAAGAGAGGAAAGGAGAAGGGAGGGACGACACAATAGAGAACAAAATGAGAGAAAATTAGGGTTTAAGGGCAATGGGCGACAACAATGAAAAAGAAAAGAAAATAGTAAAATATGAGAGAAAAAAAGGGGGCGACAACAGTAAGCAGAAAATGAGAAAAGAGCTGAACAACAAATAAAAAATATGTTTTATACCTAGGTTAAAAAGCAAGGGACGACACAACTAGGGTTTTGGGCAAAAATGTAGAACATAAAAATTATGAGAGAGAAAAGGTTTAAGCTCAAGTTTCAATGACAGTTTCACTAACTCTTAACCATTAGACCAATAATTCATTTTATTTATTAAACTTACATAACATAACTATAAAAATCAGGGTGTGACAAAATTTCCATATTTTTTTAGATGAATAAAATTTTCTTATAAATGAAAAGACATATTCTCTGACAATAGGTTGATCATAGTTTATTCATCATGTAAAAATATTACTATACTGGAGGGACGGATATTTTTGTTGAAGTTATGGCTATTAAAAGTAATTGCAGTTAATAAAAAAACAGTAATTTATGAGCCTACCATACCATAAGGGGCGTTCAAATGATTAACCAATCAGTTAGCCGAATCGAATTAGCATCAATTGAATTAACCGAATTTTTTAATCTTTTAAATGTTAATCGAACTAAAATTTTTCAAAAACAAATTAATCAAACCAAAATATTTCAGTTATTTCGGTCAGTTAATCGAATTAACCAAAATTTATATTTTTTATTTTTTATTGTTAAAATAAGTATAAAACATATAAAAAAATAAATTGAAAATGTTCGTTTGACCGAATTAAAACTACATATAATTTGTATTATTAATTATTAAGTTTGGTTGATTCGGTTAATTACCTAATTTTAAACTAAATTAATCGATAATTAAATTTTTAAAATATTATTAACCGACCTCCGATCGAATTAGATCGATTTGAACACCCCTATAATGTATATCAACATGGGATCTCTCATTGATTCTGAAAAAAAAAATTAAATCATCCATATCAATGTCAAACAAGCAAACTTCTAGGAATTTTTTGTTGCATGGCTACCATTTTCTCTTATCTAATCCAAAAAACAAGTTCAATTGGAATGTGATGAAAGAAAAGGCCAGGCACCAACCGACAAAGGCTAAAGAAATTCTGTTGTCGGCCCAATCACGGGCTCGACAAATCATAACTAGGCCCAAAGTGACAATTCAACTTTATGCAACATAACATTGAAGAGGTTTCATGAAGTCCAAGCATATGATCATGTGCTTTCACGCTTAAAATTCTTTCACTTTTTCAGATTTTTAAAAAAAGAAGGATTCATAAGATTTAAGAGATATAAAACTAGACACACAAGAATTCAATGGACCCATTAAAAGGCAGGATTACTAACTCGAGTTAACAGGCTCCTACTTTTAGGTTTATTTGATTCGTTTGAAATCATTCAAAAATTATCCGAATTAATAAAATCCGAAATATAACTAAAAATCTCATTCAATACAAAATAATTAAGATGTAATAGAGTAAGAGTTACCCGAACAAAATTACTAGCGGCTCTATTCAGTAGTCAACCACCATTCCCTTCCCTAGTATAAATTTTCACAAAGGTTTTAGCCCGACTTTTCAATTGATTGAAATTAAACACTAACCATATTGATTATTTGTCCTACCTGTGTTAATCGTTAGATTAAAATTACAAGCAAATAACAAGATGTGGGTTCGGACAAATATTAACTTTGACCACTACAGTTTCGTCACCATTCAATGGAAGGAAGAACAAAAGCGCGTTAAATCATAAACCAGCTTGACTTTAACAACTGCTCAAGTCAACTCCAATACCCAACAATCCAACACATGTCCCTTTTTCCCAACTTCAAAACTCTACGAAAGACAATGACCAAAAACAAAATTTCTATGAAGACGACGACGTTCTCAGAAAGCTACGGTTACGAGTTTAGACTTTCCTTCCAGCGGAAAAGATATTATTAGAAAAAGAAGGCGATGCACGCAATTAGGCCAACCCATATGCCACTCATTTAGTTTCCGCAGAGTGCAGAGAGAGGTAAGATAAAGGCAAAGCGTATATATAGTTTTTGTTCAAAGCAAACAAATACAATGGCCGCATTTTGAGTACTCATGCAGAAAGGTAGGTCCAGTGCAAGCCTTAATTAGAACAAAACAGAAAGCTAAAAATGAAAAACCAAGTAAGCATTTGATGCATGATTTAATCAATGTGGAAAGAATAAGAATCAAACCCTCTTTCCTTCTTCAACCAACAAATTTTTTGTCGCTACAAGAACCAATTATTCTTCAATATAATTCCCCACAATCCGGACACTGCCCCCAAAAACCACGCACTACCTGTACATTTCAACATCTTTTGTAAATTTATATTATAATAATAATAATAATAATAACAATTTTTTCTGGTTCATGGTATTTGAAGTTATTTAATTGTTGGGGACTTCAACGTGTGTTAGATAGAATCCAGTGGACAGATGAGTGGGCAAACAATATATATATATATATATATAATTGAGAGGGAACCTTCTATGCCCATCGCTGGCTCAATCATTTTACAAGGTAAAGTACTGAAAATAATGTTATATTTATAGGGAAGGCGAACAATAAATAATATTTTCTCTTTTATGTTAGCTACTAAAATCATAGTATAGAATGGAACCACTTGCAAAACATATATAGATATATAAACAGAGATGGTACCTAATTCCACGTTAATTGACGTGATCTATTAATTAGTAGAGAATATTAAAACTCAGTTCCACCCGCCATGAACTTCCAACCACTACAGCTCTCTATATGGTTGATTAGAGCAGCTTAATTTATTAAATTTCATAAGACTATTGATGCAGTCCTTGGTTGTTTACGATTGTTTCCCATGATTGTCCACTGCCTGGTATGGTTTGTGGGAGAACAATAATTGAGGGAATTATGTTATTGCCTTCCGTCATACAAATGTTGATGGTATAAGACATCATAATTCAAAAACAGGAAGCAGCAAAATGATTGAAATTTGAACGTTAAATGTTCCAACTTGACTCAATATATTCCAACAAAACTGCTTTGATGGTTTGATTTAACGTTGTGAACAAGGTAGTGGGGATGTCGATTTTCTGAATCAAGTAGATAAGAATGAAAGGAAATTAACCACAAGTAGTGTCGCTGCCTCAACTCAAGGAAAGATATGAGTGACTGAGTTTTGGTGCATGTCATTTTCGGATGGATTAATTTTAGGCCTAATTAATGGAATAACATGCATGGTATCCTTTTAGGTAAATGACTCATCACATTTCACACTGTATACTAGGCCCGAGTTAAAGATGATGCGTAAAATAAAATTAACGCCATCAGTTATTAAATTTAATAAAATTAATGTTTTAAATTTTTCATTAGAAGAGTGCGGACCAACTAAGCAATTTTGTTTCGATTAACATTTATGTGTGTAAAACTCACTGGGTTAGTTGTCAACAATGATTGAAGATATATATTAAAATGTCTCAATTTATAAGTTACATATTTTTTACATTGCCGTTGCTACTTAAATACAAATTATATACTTTTCTTCTAACTATTTATTTAATGAATTATCATATACTATATATATAAAAACCAAAATTTTGAATTTTGGTTTAAAATATATATTTTTAATAATTTTATTATAAGTTCTAATCATATCTGTTCCTTTTCACTCGAACCCACATCTTCCTATATATATTGGTTTAAAAGATTCGATATTAATTATTTACTTAAATAAATATTAAACTTGCAAATTTTGTTTCATGTGATATTTAATTGGTCAATATTTTATTAAATTCTAAATATGGAATAAAATGTTTTCAAAAACTTTCATTTTAATTTGCAGATATTTGGTATATATTTTAGTATAATTTATTCATATCAGCATGCAATTAAATCTCATTAAAGTAAACGTTTTGAAATAATAAAATTTTATTAAGATATTATTATGATGGAATATTATCTTTTAGGAATATATTATTTATCTTTCTTATTCTTACGTGATTATTATTGTATAAATATGATGTATACTCTCGAGGTCTATCAATAAGAATGAAAGAGATTGCCCTGTTCTTGTCATGGTATCAAAACTTGGTGTTTAACACAATTTTTATTTTCATCATTCTCAGTAGTCGGTGACGATTCTTCTTCACTTCCTAATTTTACCATTGTGCAATGGTAGTATTTTTTTATGGTGTTTGGTAATACACAATTCTTTACCAATAGATTGAATGGTTTTATATCATTTTGAAAAGTTAGTATACAAATAATTGAGATTTATTATACAAATGTTATTTCCAAAATAGAAAGCACAAAGATTAAATTATAAAATAATTTAATGTTTTTTATTTGATACACACAATCAAATTCATGCATCGCACGAGTATATAAAAGAAGAAATAAAAGTATATTTGAGTTAATTTTTTGAGTTTCAAAATAAATTTTTAATTACATTAAAAGTAAGTCTCCTTTTTAAATTTAGTTTTAAATATGATTAGGTGAGTCTTATTTTTAATATATATTTTTTAAATTTATATTTAAAATGAATCTCATTTTAAATATAATTAAGTGAGTCTCTTTTTTTAATATATATACACAATATAAAGAAGGAACAAAAATATAGATATGGAAACATTAAGTTCTAGGTTATTTTTTAATTACAAAACACTTTTTTTTTGTTATATTTAAAGTGGATCTCATTTTTTGAATTGATTTTTATAATAAATTATATTAATTATTAAATACAATAAAATAAAAATTATTATTTGATACACTAATCGTGAAGTTTTTTAACTCAACAATTCGGTTTAAGAAACCGTCATGTGTCTTATTATTATTTTTGTAAATATCAATTAATTACATTTGGCAGTTTCTTAAGTTCTCTTGTGGAGTTAAAAAACTTCATTGTCAATGTATCAAATAACAATTGTAATGACCCAAAATTCACGGCATCAGAAAAGTACATTATCGGGCCTTCATTTTAGTGAAATGGGCTCGTAAATATTTATTAAAAATATTTATGAAGCTAGTTGTGTGTTTAATTGGGTTTTAGTTAGGTGAATTAGCTAGAATTAAGAATAATTAGGAAAAAAGACTAAATTGAAATAGGTGTGAAAGTTTAATTAAAGATCAAAAGAAAATAAAAGTGACTAAATAGACAATTATGCCTGATGCATTACATGAGGCGGCAAACATGATTTTTATTATGTTTAAAACTATATAAATATATTATTTAGTTATAAGGTATATTATATTAATTTATAAAAAAATATATTATAACATTATTATATTACAAATAAATAAAACAATGACAAATGTATGGTGATAAAATTATACATGTGTAATGGTAATAATATATATGTACATTTGTATTATAAATATGTATTTACTTATAATTGAAGTAAAAAGATATTTTATATTATATTATTATAATATTATGTTAATTAAATAATAAAACATACAACAAATAAAATAAAGCAAGTGAAACAAAAAGGAAGGAAAGAACATAATAGAAACGAAATAGAAATAAAGAAAAAGAAAAGGGGAATTAGGGTTCTAAAGCTTCAATCTTAATTTGGTAAGTCAATTTTGTTCTTTTTCTTATAATTTTGATGTTTTTGGAGTCGTAGAACAAAGTATTATTGGATTTATGTTAAAATTTTGAAAATTATTAGATTTTTAGACATAGTTCATGTTGAACAAATTGATGGATTAGGAGTTAGTTGATAGAATTTTTAGTTGGAATTGGATAAAAGGATTAAATTGTGAAATAGATTATAAGTTTTGAGTATTAGGGACTAGATTGAAAGAAATTCAAATTTTGGGTTTTATGATGAAAATTAGATAGTTAAGTTTAAGTTTAGTTGAAATTTGAGTAAAAATATAGTATGAATTGAAATAGAAAAATGGATGAATATAGTTAGGACTAAATTGGAATTAAGGTAAAAGTTGAATAGGAAATTTAAATATTTGATGTGAAATAGTGTTATATTAATAATTTTAAATTGATTTAATTTTTCGTAGCCAACGTTACACCGGAGACATCTACGAAGAAAGGGAAGGAAAAAGTGGACGAGGATTGAATCAAGAAAATATTCGGTTTGTATTACTATAATTCAAGCTATTTATTATCAAATGTTAAATTTAAATTATGTGTATGGTAAGTGAATTATGATGTAAGTGTTATTATTGAATCGAATGGAAATTGAATTGAATGATAAATATGTATTGGCATTGAATTGAATATTGAGTTGAAAGTGGAAAAGTGAATTTGAATTGAATTGTGATTGAATTTAAAGTGAATTTGAAATTGAAAAGTGAATTGGAAACCCTATTAACTAGTCGGGCTAAGTCGGATATAGTTGGCATGCCATAGGATTGGAAGTGTTCAGGGATACTTCGACCTCGAGTCGATGAGACACTGGTGGGTGTCATTATATTACTTCGGATAGATTCGATGAGGTATTGGGTACCAACTTACTTCGGCTTGGCCGATGAGACACTGGGTGTCAATTATTTGCTTCGAACTATCCAATGAGGCACTGGGTGTCATACTGGAGTGTTTGGTTGGATCCATGTATCCGTCAAAGTCCGATTCTTGTTAATAGGAGTAAATAAATGAAACAGCAAAATTGAATGAAAATGAATGATTTGGTTTATAAAATGAAATGTGAATTGAAATTAAGAAATGAAAAGGAAATGAACGAATCAAAGGTTTATGAAGTGATTGATATTCAAATGAGATGTTATATGATATCAAATTGATGAATAGCCAAATTGAGTTGCTATTGTTAAAAAGTGAAAGTTAAATATGAAATAGTTTATTTATGAATTAATTGTTATATAATTTGATATGTTTATTTGTTACTTTAATAATTTGAATTATAGTAATACCACTGAGTATAACCATACTCAGCGTACGGTTGTTTCCGTGCGCAGGTTAGTAAAAGTCAAACGTTCCGGTCTAGCATCCAGAGTCGATCCCGACCTCAGAAACTTGGTGATGTATATTTCTTTTTGGTAAATGTGGCATATACCTAGGTTATGTATGTTTGTTATGGTGGATTTGGTTGTAAAAGATGACATATGTTGTTTTGAATGGTCATATGAAAGGATAAGAAGACAAAATGGCACATATGATACTAAACTTTGAAATGGAATAGAATGAAATTTCTAAACTAATTTTAATGTTGCTTGTGAATGTTTAGTGAATAGATTATCATGTTGATGTCTTAATATGTTTTAAATGTATTTGTATATTAAAATTGAATTAATTGTGATATTGGTTTGAATTGGTTGCGATTTAAAATTTGCAGGGTTGGTTAGGTTATTGTAAAGGGGTTATATTGAGTCCACACGGCCTGGCACACAGGCGTGTGAGCCCTGTACTTAGGAAAAATTTTAGAATTTCACGAAAAATTTCCCGAGCACCCAAATTGGTCCCGATTCACTTCTAATACGTATTTTGGGCCTCGAAGGTCCATAAAAGGGACATTATGAATGTTTTATAGTATGTTAGATATTTATTTGTATATTGTTCGTAAATTGTTTGAAAGGTCTGGTAATGCCCCGTAACCCTGTTCCGGCGACAGTTTAGGATTAGGGGGGTTACAACAATCCATAAAATAAATATTAGCTTTTTTTTTTGGTATTATCCATGTCTGTTTTATAGTTCATGTTCAGGGTTCGTGGTTGCCCTTTTAACCCTATTGTTTCCAATGTTCGAAATTGTGTCTCCCTTTGAGTATGTAATGTGTTTTACCATTGACTTTTTTTAAAACAAGTAAATACATTATTTTATCTCATTTTAACTAAGAAAAAATATAATGGTGTAATCTTTAGTAAAAATAGAATTTGTAGAGTCTCTATTCCATTTTTAATAATTTACAATGTCATAAGTTTATATTATTATTTATTTTTTTATAAATAAAATTAAATAAAAAGTATTTAAAAAATTAACTGAAATTCAGGTCAAACCAAACAAAAAAAAAATATTTAATATCTTTTTTTACATTTAATTTAATTAAATCAATTAAATTTAATTATTTAATATACATTTGCTTTTAATTCATTTTCATATTTATTTTAATTAAAATAAATCAATCAAATTTATTTATAAACTTTTTATCCATTTAATGTAGCAATTATACTTATGAATTTTTTTTATGAACATATGAGTTTATATTTTATTTAAAAAATCATTTTAATATTATATATTCAAGTTAATGAAACAAATAATTTATGTATTTTTATGAGATAAATGGTTTCAGAAGTTGGAGTTAGAGTGCGACAATGGCTTATTGGTTGAGACCATTCTTACTGGAGGTGCCACGGATAGTAGGATGAAGGAACTAAGGATGTTACATAGTATGCTTATTCGTCCTTGAGAAGTTCGTGTAAGACATATTCCTCGAGCCCAGAATGTTATGACAGAACGGTTGGGAAATTCTATAAGTCCAGAGCTGATGAGATTTGATTTGATGGAAGATCCTCCGCTGTCAGTTAGGGAACTGCTTATGGTGAAGTCCAATCTCTCTAGTTTGAATTAGATTGTATTTTTGTTTTGCTCTTGCTATTTTTTATTTACTAAAAAATAATTTATGTAATTCTATAAAATTTTAAACAAAACTCTTCAATTAAAAAAATAAATATATTTTAATTAATTTGTACTATTAAAAAAAATTAATTATTTTATATAAATGGGGTTTAACTTTTGTTCCATGAGTCGCTGACCTATCTAAATATTTGGTTAATTGAAAAAAGAAAATGAAACATTACTGTCAAGCTTCTAACAACATGATACATGTATTTAACCTGCTAAAAGATTCTCAATAAATCATTTACAAATTAATATCAATTAACCATCCCTATTATATTTGATTTGATGCCATCTTGTTAATAAATCTCCCCCAGTTGATTTATTTCATGTGTTCTAATCCACAGCTGTTTTGCATTTAATAATGCATGCTTACTTTTTTTATTTTTATTTTTTTGGTAGCGCCACCCGAAGTTCTTTATCGCAATCATAATATCAACTAACAATATATCTTAGGGATTTTTTTTTCTCAATTTCTCTTATCTTATAAAAATTAATTTAATTTTTAGAATTTTATTTATATTATTATTATGGAGATGTTTGTGTTTTCTTATATTCTTAAATTAAATTTTAAAAATAAATACATGACCGAGACAATGAAAGTCTCTATTTTCATTATTTGAATCATCCTTTTTCATTTATTTTATAAGTAAATTTGTTACATAATTTTTTTTCAAACAAGTCATAATTTAAAAAATAAATAAATAAATTACTCTAATTGTTGGTAAACACATGAACTTGAAATGTTGATTTTTTTCGAATTTATTCTATATAAGTTATTGGTTTTTACTAATTTTTTATATATAAATTGTTAAATTGTAACTATTTAACTTACCAATAAAATTAAATTTACAATTAGACAGAAAAAAAAATTCCAAGCAGGAATAATGTTGGTTCAACTCAAAAGTAAAAAACCATTAAGAAAAATGTTAGTGTCGAGGATTAAGGCGGTGAGGGTGGGTGGAAATTAGATGGGGGCGATTTGGGGGGATTGACCAGGTAAAAATAAAAAAGGCAGTGGATAAAACGTGGAAAAATGAAATCCTTGAGAGCCGGCCACTGCCCAACACGTTGCTTAAGATGGAATGCTCCAACGAGACGACGTGCAATTCAAGTCCTGCTTTTCTGGGTCCCACACTTGCTCACCCTATTTCTTGTTTATATTGGTCCAACCCTCACCCACGGTTTTTTCTCGTACTCTTTTCTTTGGGTACAAAATAAATAAGAGGGGTTTACAGTTTTTACTCTTACATTTCAAGCGCCAGCCGAACCGAAAGAAAAGGAAAAATAAAGTAATTTTGGATTTAGTCCCTTTATTATGTTAAAATTTTCTAAACAACTTTAAAAATTCAATTAGCATGTAAATTTATTATTAACTGAACATGATTGATTGGAACTACTAGTAACATTATCAAAATAAAAGATTAAATTATACTAAATTAAAAATCTACTTCCCATAAATTATTTACCACATTTTTTTCTGGATTCACGTAATGAAGGCTTTAAGCTTCATTCAGTTGGAACCAAAATAAGTGAAGATATACAACTTCATCAAAGTTATTCATATTTGTGCATAGCTTACGTAAAGTGATTTTCGCTTAAAGATAACCAAATTTGGAAGAAAAAAAAAAGATAGAGAGCAAAAATTAAAAGCAAATATATAAACTTGGCCTAATGTAAGTAGCCATCAAAGATCTAGGAAGAAAAATGGAGAGCGTCTAAATGACTCAAAGTTTGATCCACCAAATTTGGTTTTGAGTGCATTTATGCGCTTTTATTGTCTTCTTAATTAGCTCTTGTGGTGTTTTTGCATATTTTACTATATTAGAAATATATGTATATAATGGGAAAGTTTTTTATTAGATTTCCATAAATGAACTAACAATGTAATTTTTCTATAATATATCATAAAAAAATTACTAATTTAGAAAAATAAAGTTATAATTTGAATTAACAAAAAAAAACAAAAACATTTGGACCTAAGAGTTTAGGGAATTTACAAAGTAAACCATTCCAAGCTTTAACTTCACTTTAAAGTTTGAAAGGCTTTTACGGATTTGGGTGTGGCAATAGAAACAGGTTTGGTTTGCTAATGGAAACAAATGAATTTGTTTAAAATCAAAATCCTTTACATATTTATTTTAGGGAATAATATTTGATTTATCGTCCATCATTAATAAAAAATAATATAACATATCATCATTAAATTAAATAAAAAATAAAAAAATTATAAAAAAAATATTGATAATTTTATTTAAACATGATTAAACATTAACTGTAATTATTATAAATAAATATTAATAACTCTTCAAGAGTTTAGTGTTTTTAATTTATTTATAAATAATTATTTTCATAATTGGTTCCTAACATTGAATATATTCCTAAAATATGGAAAATACAAATCTAGCGCATTTTACCCTCATAACGAGTTTATTGTGAAGAAAGGATTGGAGTTACGGAAACCTTTATAATGGGGGTTAGCGTTAGAGAGAAGTTTTGTTGATTATTCTATATATCTACAAAAAATGAAATAGAAAAAGTGATTCAACCGTTCAAAGACTTCCCAGTCAACCCATAAGTAAGGTAACACGATGCGTAGTATTTTTAGGCTAAATCCACGTGACATGTTAATATTTAAATTTATATATAGTAATACGGTAACAAATGTTATGCTTCAATCCACAGACATTTACTTTGTAGACACCCTTTTCATATTTCCTTTATACTTGGATAATGAATGAAATCTTTGATTAGGGTGAATTTTATTGTTTTATTTTGAAACAAATAAAATTATATTTTTATTTTTTAATTTTTTATTTCGAAGTAAATAAAATTATTTTCTTAAAATTATATATATATATATATATCAAAGAAATTCAATTTTAATATATCGCGTCGGATTAAAACCCATGAAATTCAATTTATTTTTCCATCCTATTTGAAAATTCTCGCAATGACAATAATTTACTTTTCAAACCAAAAAAAAAAAAAAAAAAAATCATCAAAGGGATACTTCTGTAATATCAACTTTTCCCAATCCCTTTATTTATATTTAATCTGCTTTTACTCTTACATCTCCCCCCCCCCTCCCCTTCCCCTCCCCCTCCCCCTCCCCCTCGTCCCCGTTCCACTCTCATCACCTCTGCCTCAACACGTTGGGGACTCAGGCTCACGGCGTTTCAGAGAATTCTTTTGAATTTCTCCTTTTTATTTGATCTTATAATTTTTTGTTTAGCTTTTGAAGCCGAAGAGGGATGGGATCGGAGCTCATATACAGAGGCCATGAGACTCAGCTTGCTTCAGATTCCTATTCACCTAAACCGGTTAAACCATGGGCCTCTGTCACGCGCGCGGTCCGTTACATGCTCCGGGAGCAGCGCCTCCTCTTTGTGCTCGTCGGCATTGCCATAGCCACTCTGGTCTTCACCGTCTTCCCGGCCTCGCGTGCTGCGCACGGCCCCCACCTCCACTCCACCACCCCGCTCCTCGATTCTATCCCCTACTTCCCCATCGAGACCCAGAACAAGTTCTCCTATGCACACCGGCTCGGGTTCGGGTCGGGCAATCCAACCGGTAAGATTCCGTTGGGGCTGAAGCGGAAGGGGTTGAGAATCGTCGTAACGGGTGGAGCTGGGTTCGTGGGGTCGCACCTCGTGGACCGTCTGATAGCGAGAGGAGACAGCGTGATCGTGGTCGATAATTTCTTCACCGGAAGGAAGGAGAACGTCATGCACCATTTCGGGAACCCCAACTTCGAGCTTATCCGCCACGACGTCGTTGAACCTTTACTCTTGGAAGTTGACCAGATCTACCATCTCGCTTGTCCTGCTTCTCCAGTCCATTACAAATTTAACCCCGTCAAAACTATCATATCCTTTTTATCATTTAATTTTAATCAATAATTTATTACTTTACAAAATCCTATATGTTTTTTGCATTATTTGTTTATGGTTTATACTTGGTTTTTTTTTTCCCCTTAATTCGAATGTGTTTTTTACAAGACAAATGTGGTGGGAACACTAAACATGTTAGGGCTGGCAAAAAGAGTTGGTGCCAGGTTCTTATTAACCAGTACCAGTGAAGTATATGGAGATCCTCTACAACATCCTCAGAAAGAAACTTACTGGGGCAACGTTAATCCCATCGGTTAGATTTTTTATCCCTTTTTGACTGTAATACCATTAAATCTGCGGTCGGGTTGGAACTGAGAGTCGGGTTTACTATACACATTTGTTGTCTTATATTTTTGGGCACCGGCGCAATTTTTTTTTTTAGATCTTGTCGAACATTTCACGCGAAACCCGTGATTAATGGTAGTATGCCCAACAAATTTTACTTTTTATCCTACCACACAATTACACGTTTTGCATATCTAATATCACATCACTTTCCACAAAAAATGTTTATTTTTGGGGGGGTTTTGGAACGGCGAGGAAAAAAAAAGCTACTTTTTCTTTTTGGATCGGTGAGAAATGAAAACCGACAACATGGGAGTGGTGCTGAGGTTGTGACTGTAAATTTGGATTCTGAGTCTGGAGTTTAGTGTCAAATTAGATTTGTTTGGTGTTGTGTTTGTTGTTGTTTTGGCGTTTGTCTCTGCTTAAATTCTGGAAAAGCTTTTTGAATTATTTGCATTTTAGGGTTTATTTTTTTGGAGCCCCACCAAATAAATATTTTTTGAATGTACGACGACAGGTGTCCGAAGCTGCTACGATGAGGGAAAGCGTACTGCCGAGACGTTGACAATGGACTATCACAGAGGGGCCGGAGTTGAGGTTAGCTAACCTACATTTTGCATTTATTAAGAGCAATTACTGTACTACTCCACAATTCACAGATTAGATAATTTATTTTTTCCGACACAGCACCAAACTTTTAAATTACTAGTGAATTGCATGATCTCTATTATTGGAGTAATTCATAAAATTTGGTGTTTCAGGTTAGGATCGCCAGAATTTTCAATACTTACGGACCTCGTATGTGCATCGATGATGGTCGTGTTGTTAGCAACTTTGTTGCTCAGGTACTCTTTCGTTTTTTTAGAAAAGACATTGCTTGATTGGTCGTATCATGATGTTTATGTTGATAATTAAATAATGAATGCAGGCTTTAAGGAAGGAGCCTTTGACTGTGTATGGTGATGGGAAGCAGACAAGGAGTTTCCAATATGTTTCTGATCTGGTAATTGATGTTTAATTATTGTTTTGGTTGGAAATATTTTGCCTTCTTTATATATTATAATGTTGGTGGCATGGCACTAGTTTACTTTTTCATATTAGTATTTATTTATTTAACCTATATGTTTCTTAGCTGGTATAAATCTGCAATCTCAAGTGAAAAACTGGAAAACTAGGCCCTGCACCTGGTTTCAAAAGTACATGTTGACATTACATGGTAAAAAAAAGGAGATTTTAAGATAAGATATTTGAGGATGGGAAATGTTACCTTGCTCCTGAATTTTTCATTTAGGGAGTGTAAAAACCATTTGAGGAAAACATACACCATGTGAATTGTACCAAATACAAGTCCCTTGTGGACCAGCAAATTTTATTTGTTCCACAGTTTGGTTTGAAGCATGCTTCATTGTCTTTTCATTGTCAATGGAACTTTTAGTTCTTTCGAGCCTATATTGAACGAATCGTACTTGCATGAAATGTTGGTATCGCCCTACTTCCTTTAACGGCATCTTGAGTGAATATTGAGATTTTTTAATTTTCTTTACTGCATTATTTTATATGTTTGGTCAGCAGTTTAGAATAACTTTGGTGTTGGAACTTTGCATTTTGGGTGTACTATGTTATCTTATTTGGGGTAGGCTTTTTCCTCGTGTAGCTGTATATGTGGGCCTGGGGGTGTATGCTCAATTTTTTTTTTTGTCTAATATCAACACTATCCTCCCTCTGGGGTATATGTTATAGATCTGAACTGTTCTCTGCTGTGGGTCCGGCATTATTTGGTTAAAATTGGGACCAAAATGTTTAATTTACTTCGGCTTGAAAGCTAGACCAGAACTTGTTTTGTACACTTATGGCAACATGCTTTTGTACTTGTTTTGGATCCCTGAAATTTCATGTCTGTAAAAATAATTTGGGTTGAAACAGGTGGAGGGTCTCATGCGTTTAATGGAAGGAGAACATGTTGGACCTTTTAATCTTGGAAACCCGGGCGAATTCACCATGCTTGAGCTTGCTGAGGTAAGAACAATATTCACTACATTCTGTGGAAGCTTGGAAAAACTAATAACAAATGTGTTGCTGATAAAGACGATGGTCAGATATTTAGTTACGAGCTTCAATGTGGCATGAAATGAATACTGTGTTATACAGTACTGAGAATTCTCCATGTGTATTACATTATAGGTGGTACAAGAAACAATAGACCCGAATGCGAAGATAGAGTTCAGGCCAAACACAGAAGATGACCCACACAAGAGAAAGCCTGATATCTCAAGAGCCAAAGAGTTACTTGGTTGGCAACCCAAGGTCTCCCTCCGAAAGGGTCTCCCTCTAATGGTTTCGGACTTCCGACAACGTATCTTTGGTGACCACAAGGTCGGCAGCACCACCACCACCACCAACGACTCATCGTCTTAAGATGGCCTATATACTCTTCTCACAGACACAGCGATAAAAAGATATAATGGTTAAGAGGAAAAGAGCTTCCCCTAGTCTTTTCCCTATTGAAACAATTAATATTATAGTGTATCTTTATGATAGACGTGGGATGGAGTTTTTTATTTTTTATTTTTGACATTTATTTGTTTGCCATCTTTGTAGCTTCAATGTTTCTTGTCCCTTTTTAAGAGTTTTAGTTTTACTGTGAGCTTTCCGGATCTAAAAAAGGTTGATATTTTCCCCCATTTTAGTGCTAGTGCAAGGTGCTTGCTTATGTTTAGAATCTGCCGGAAAAAGATGAACATGGAAGATGATTTGCCTGACAATATTTTAGGTCTAATCCTTTCCCAAATTTCCATCATGAATAAATAATAAATCTCCCGGACTTCGACTCTGGCTTTCGTGACTCCCATTTTCCTTCCACACGAGTTTATGTGGATCTAAGCAAGTGCTTCTGTTGGGCTAATGCTAGAGTTAACAAAGTACCTTCTCTTTTCACTCTAAAATTGTCCTAAGATTCTTTCGCTTCAAATATATCTAAGTTAGTCGAAAGAGAGAAATTTTTAAGGCACTAAATAAAGCAGAAGCAAAACTCAAAATACAATAAAGAACAAAGCCACAAGAAAATTGAGCACGATCTTGAATATAACATATTCAATAATTTTGAATAAATTAATTATAAATAAGGGAAAATGTTTCTATTTATAGTTGAGTTCCCCTAGATCTAATAGTACAATTTAAATTATAACAAAGATCGAGATCAAAACTTATCTACAAGATAAGAGTTTAAAGGATTTAAATTTTATATAATCTTATCCTTTAGAATTTACAAATATTCAACATGTTAATCCTAATTTTACTAAAGTATGTCATTGGGCCATCAATGATTCTCTATATGTTCCATGAATCGGGTCAATTAAAGTGGGTTAAATGAGCCTCATTTAATCAATTGACTTCTATAAGACGCTTTGTGTGCATTCAATACAGACTTTGATTCGCAGTTTGTGACACAAGATTAAACTTGGGTCTACAACTAGTAGTTTTAACCTTCTCTTTTCACCCTAAAATTGTCCCAAAAAATTTCATCAATTAAGAGCTCCTTTAGTAGTGGTTTGGAAAAGTGAATTGGAAAGATGTTTTTGAAAGGTAAAATTTTATTATCAGACTTCGAATTTTGTGTAAATTGCGAATTTAATATTTTTATTTTAATTTGATCTATTATAGTATTGGTATTTTCTGAATTTTGTAATTTTAATCTTGAAAATTTGAATTATACGCAAAGTTATAGAGTTAATTCATGCTTACTAATTGGATTATTCTTAGTGACTATATTTTTTGAATTTCAAAATTTTAGTTTTCATGCAAGCGACAGTCGTAAAATCTATTAATTGATTTGTTGTGAGTAATATGTGAAAATAACAGACATAGCATTACACATGCGATAATATGTTTGACAAGTTTTAAAAATAACAAAACTTAACTTAATTGATTTAATAGTTATCATTTAGTTAGGACTAAAATTTTCAAATTCTAAAAGTACAAAGATTGAAAATGATCAAATTAAAATACATGTACTAAATTCACAACTTACGCAAAGTACATGGTCTAATAGTAGAATTTGACTTTTCTGAAAAGTGCTATAAACTAGTGTTGTTTAACATTTCAAGCTCTTAGTATTGTTATAAAAGAAATATTGTGAAATTTTAGGATTAATTCGTTTTAGGTATGATGTTGTAAAGGGATAAATATCACAATTATACATAAAATTTTGTTTCAATGTGCAATACTATACATGAAGTTTGATTTTATATAATTTTATACATAAAATTTTTCTTTGATCTAATTCTTGCAAACCAATAGCAACATTTCAATATATACTATGTACGCAAACAATTATATTAATTTAATATGAAAATAAATAGATTTATTTATTTAAATGTGTACAATTGAATCAAAATTAAGGCTTAATGTATATATTTAAACCATACAACCAAAGTTTCATAACATAATTGCACATTGAAACAAATTTTAATATTTATCCTGTTGTAAATAATAAATTAATTAATTTAAATGATATCCGAATTCATTAAGGTTGTGATACATTAAATTATAATTTTATATTGGAATTGGCCCCGAATTAATCATTTGTGGATAATTTAAATTCTAAATCATATATATCAATATGATCAGTGTAGGGCCCAATTTTAGCCCGGGGCCCATTAGAATAAACAAACAAAAAAACAACAGGCCCAATTCAGCCCAACTACCCCTAACACTAAACCTAATCAAAAAAAAAAAAAAAAGAAACAAACCCTAGGTGCGCCGCACCTAGGGCCTTCAGCCACCTGCTCCACCACCTGCCCTCTGCCATCGCCACTCCGCGAGTTGACCTGCAAGAGAAGAGGAGAAAAGACAGTAAAAATAAAAAAAAAAGATGTAAAGGGCTATAAAAGCCAACCCAAACTCTTTGTAATTTACACACAGACAGATTGAATCAAAAACAAAAGCAGAGATTCGAACAGAGAAATATACAAAAAAACAACAAATACAAGAAAAAGATTGAAAGTTAAAAATCATATTTTTCTTACCTAGGTATCGTTATTTTCCTTTTTTCGCATGTTTATGATTTATAACACATATACATATGTAAAAGGGGGTAAAAAGGATCTTACCTTTCGGACGATCGGAAGAAATGAAACCGAAAAGCCTCTTTTGCCTCTCCAGATTTTAGGGGCTGTTATGGTTTTTTTTTATCTTAGGTTGGGGTTTGGGAAGGCTAAAAAATTGAAAATCACTCCTTCTTTGGACTCTGACCACCGTATATGGTGGCTACCGCCGTCAACGGCGCATTCGTCCGGTGAACGGACCAGAGAGCCAAAAGGGAGGATTTGAGAGGTGCTGCAAATAGATTCTGAGAAATGAAAGGGGAAATGTCTTTCTGTTCTGATTTTTTTTCATTTTATACAAAGGGTAATACGACGCCGTTTTGAGCTTAAACTTTCATGGCCAAAACGACGCCGTTTTGTTTCAACCCGAAAACCCGACCCAAATCAGCATAGGATCCGCGCCTTTTTTGACTAAGGGTCTATTTGCGGCCTTAGTCCTTCCGCTTTTCCTAACTACTGCAATTGAGTCCTTTTTTTCGTTATTTCTTTTTTAAATCTGCCCCGTCTATTTTATTTCATTTTTGATTTAATCCAGGGCCATGCAGTTTGAAACGCAACGTACAAGGACCAAGGGTATTTTCAGGGGCGAAGCCAGGACAATTTTTTAGGGGGGGCCGGATGAAATTTTAATTTTTTATAGTTTATATCTTTCTAATTTGTAAAGGATTAAATCAAATTTTTATAATTTTAGGGGGGCCAAAGTGCAATTTTACCTTTACTAATTTAAAATTTTTAAAAAATTTTAAAGGCTTAAATAGCAATTTTACCTTTTAGGGGGGCGGGGCCCATGCCAGCCCCCTTGCCTTCGCCCTTGGGTATTTTCCCATGCGGTCCTTGTTAATTTCCGCGCGTTGTATTCCAATCCCTACCAGTTCTTTATTTGCAATTATATCCTTTAATTTCCTTCAAATACCCATTGAGCCCCTTTTATTTTAATATTTACTTATTTCATACATTCCTTTATTTAATTTGTTTGATTATTTATCTTTCTTTACTTTATTTTTTCTGTTATTTATTGAGTTATTTTATTCATTTATTTTATTTCTAATATATTGTAATTTATTATGTTATTTATTTTCGTCTCTTATTTTAATTATGCTTTTATTATTTTATCATCTCGTTTTATTATTATTTTATAATCACTTATTCATTTATCTATTATTCGATTCCATTATTTGTTTGTTATCTTCTATATATATATGTGTATATATTTTTGTATTTTTCTTCTTAAATTTTTTAGATTCATATTTTCAGCTTAGTGTGTTCTTATTAATTGTTTTGTTGATAAAATTATTACCATCATTAATATTTTTTAGTAGTGTTGTTATGGCATGCATGTTGGTTATTATGGGTAAAATACCCAAATATACAAAAAAAATAAAAATTTACGAAATTGGGCCGGTTTCTAGAAAATTTATGGAAAAGGGCCATTTCCCATCAAAACGCGTCCACGTCAGCGCGTTTTGAGGGGAAATGCCAGCAAAGCGCGCTCCTGGGGACGCGCTTTGTGCCATCTCAGCAAAGCGCGCCTACGTGGACGCGCTTTGCTGACATGGACACAAAGCGAGTCCCCAGGGGCGCGCTTTGCTGGCCAACGGTCAAAATTTTTTCCTCTATAAAAACCCCCCAACCTTTTTATTTTTTTCACATTTAATCCTTCTCTTAATTTTCTCTCAATTTTCTCTCAAAGTCCTTGAAATTTACTCTCAAATTTAAAAATAGTCCTTTACTATTTACAAAAAAAGCCCTTTTTACAAAATAGTCCGTTTTACAAAATAAGAATTTGTTTTTTATTTTTTATTTTTTGTAATTTAGTTTTAATATATTTAATAAATTAAAAAGTTGTTTTTATTTTTTTGTTTGTAATTTAGTTTTAATATCTTTAATAAAATAGAATTTGTTTAAATTTTTTATTTAAATTTAATTTTAAAAATAAAAGTCTAATATTTGTAATTTTATTGTAACTTAAAGGTTTTTTTTTTCCAAATTAGTCCTTCTACAAAAGTTCACCGTTTTCATCTACAAATAAATAGAGTTTACATAGACACCAAGAGACAAAAAAAAGTTAAGAACACTGTCAACTATTCCGACTTGGACACGAGCGAGATGTATGGCCTGGGTTCCTACACCATCCGCACAGCCTACCTTGGTTGCTCGTTTCTTGGATATCCATATTGTTGCGTATTCTAGTTGAGAAAGGTCGACCCTTTGGTTTGTGCCTCAATTGTCTATCCGGCAACAGCTTAAACGGAACAAGCGATACCGACGACCACTTACGTTCATCTGGGACTGGTGGGAATACGTGTCTCCACACGTTGTACATGTTTTCTAATTTGTAAACTCCGTCGACATAGCTCATGGGATCAAGACGGAGATTCTGACAAGCCGCAAGTACATGAGCGCATGGGTAACGAAGTGCATCAAATATCCCACAGTCGCAGGTCCTATTTGTCAAGTGTACACGATACTGCCCGCCAACAATACCTTGGTTCGGTCTGTCAAACTCCGTCACACGAAACCATAGGCTGTCGCTATCGTGACACACTGTGTGCATGGTGTTGGCTCGTGCCTTGCCCTTGTTAATTTCTTGCAAGACCTTCGGGCTCCATACATGGCCTCTTTGCATTTGGCCTTTATAACTCGCTGCTCGCTTCGAAAATAGTGCCTCTAAACGAAAATATGTCTATCGCACAACCGATATTATCGGCAGATGACACGTTCTTTTTAGAATAGAATTTATGCATTCGGCCAGGTTTGAGGTCATGTGACCATATCGTAGGCCACCGTCGTATGCTTGTGTCCACTGTTCGAAAGGAATATTGCGTAGGTAATTTGCGCCTTCTTCGTTAACTGAGCGCAAACTTGCCAACATCTCGTGAAAACGGTCATTATTGATCTCGTACCCTGCCAATATAAGTTGATATCGAATATTACATACGACTCTTCAATTGAGAATAAATTGAATATTACAAACGAAATTATATTAATAAATATTACATACCCATATTGGTCACTTGCTGTCGTTGACTTTTAGATCGATGTTGCCCGTAGTAGTTGGATGCAACATGCCTTAGGCAATATCGATGGTGTGTGCGATGCCACAGGCTTCCCTGGCGCTCTATTGCGGCTAGTATTCCAGGGTCCCGATCCGATATAACACATATATCAGGTTGGGGGCAGTCATGCCTCCTTAACCTAGATAGGAAGAAATTCCAGTCATCAGCTGACTCCCCCGGTGTTAATGCAAATGCAATCGGAAGGATTCTCCCACTGTCATCCCGTGCCACAGCTAGCAATAGCCAATGCGTATATCTACCATACATAAAGGTACCGTCAATTTGTACCAATGGCTTGCAGTATATAAATACATCTCGGCATTGCTTAAATGTCCAGAAAAGACGCTTGAACACTGCGCATCCACGGAGCAAACGACCGTTGTGTAGTACGCCGGTTCCGTTTCAAGGTCTGTTTATCTTTGCTCGGGACATATCTCTCAAAGACTTGACACCACCGCCACACTTCATTATATGAAGCGTCCCCACCGACCATGCAACTTTTCCAACGCTTACGCTTGGCTATCCAAGCCTTCTGTAAAAGGCGTGTACCCCAATTGGCTACGAATATTGCCAATTAAGGCCGCAAGATTGTAGTCTTGGGGATCGGCCGGCACCGTCGATATTATTAAGTCACCGGCGATGCGAATCCATCTTCGGATGATCTTGTGTAACACACATCAACTAAGTACGTTAAATAATGCAACATTACGTAATATTAGTATTATTCAAAAACATTGAACACATCGTGATCTTATGCAGAAGCAAGACATGTATGTGGACCTTTGTACTTTTGATCTCCCACAAGCTGTCATTTTTTCCTCAACGAGGCCATGATTTTCCATGAACATGTACCGTCTTGCATCGCACACTTCGCCTCGCACTTGTCGAGCTTGAATTTAACCACGTTGTAGTTAACCCCGATCTTGATGTTGTATTGTTTCAATGCAGCAAGAAAAGCATCCTTGTTGGAAAACTCATTACCAACTTCTAATTCGCCCGAATCCAACGACGAAGTTGTGCGATCCACGCAGCGTCCGGTGTGGTAGTTCAGAAACTCCAATGCATCGTCTTGAGATAGATCGACATTGTGCATGTGAAATTTGGAGGCGAGTACGCATACGAATAAGCGGATCTTCTTCTTCTTTCGTCCGAACCGCCTCAACATCTTCGTGTAATGTTGGAGCAGCTCGGTTGTAAAATAATCCAACACGCACCATCGGGCCCGGGTTCTCGAGGTGGATCCACATCCGACTCATCATCGATCCACCATGTCTGCAGCAGCGAACGAGGCCTCGCCGGTGGATATCGTGGGAGTACATTATCCCTCCTTAAACATCTTTCGTAACGTCCCCAATCATATGTGGATTGCCAACCACTAGAAGTTGATGACGTTCCCCAATACGTATTTCTATCATCGGACGTCGAAGGAAGGATATGCATGACCCATCCACCAACCGAGTGTTGTGCGGGGGTTATGTTTTCCATACTACCACCAAACACGGGCACTTCCGTATTCTGCCTCTCACTAACAGAGTGTCGGCTTAGGGTCGTGTATTCCCTCCGAACAGAAGTAGATGTTGAGGTCGAAGAAAGATCACTTGGCGATGAAAATTGTACATATACCTCAAGATAGGGTGATCCACTGGCAATATAAGTCTCCACCATTGCCTCAAAGCTCCGAGGACCTTTGATGTCGAATGATTCATATCTCAGCTGGATCAACCGAAAGCGTAAAATCTATACTTAATAGATGAACTTTCATTGGCATTGTTAGAAGATTTTACGCCTAATTCTTTTTGTGAAGTTCTAAGAAATCTATGTTCCGATTAAACCCTGGATTATACTTTGTGCTCTCCGATAAAAAAACAACACCATTTTCGGTGTCACAAACCTCACCATCGTAGTAAATAACAGCATTAATACGTTCACTCATTTTCAGTTTCTATTTTTCTTTTGCCTCAATTTCTCTTATGCAACCTGAGAATGAAATTTGGCTGATTTATAGTCTAATTTTACCGGAGACTCATCAGAGCAAAAGAGCGCCCACGTGGGAGCTCTTTTGGTACTCCTGGCGACAGTGCATCCTATCGGAAGCGTTTTGCCATCGTTTGTTTAAACGTCTTCTCAAAATTATTTCATCGGAGACTACTGCAGCAAAAGAGCGTCCACGTGGGAGCTCTTTTCAGTACTTCACGCAAAGTGCACCTGCTGGAAGCGTTTTGGCCACTGTTTGTTCAGAAACGTCTTCTCAAAATTATTTCACCGGAGACTACTGTAGCAAAAGAGCGTCCACGTGGGAGCTCTTTTCAGTACTCTTGCTGACAGTGCATCCTGCTGGAAGCGTTTTTGGCCACTGTTTGTTCAGAAACGTCTTCTCAAAATTATTTCACCGGAGACTATTGTAGCAAATAAGCGTCCACGTGGGAGCTCTTTTCAATACTCTTACTGACAGTGCATCCTACTGGAAGCGTTTTTGGCCACTATTTGTTCAGAAACGTCTTCTCAAAATTATTTTGCCAGAGACTACTGTAGCAAAAGAGCGTTCACGTGGGAGCTCTTTTCAGTACTCTTACTGACAGTGCATCCTACTGGAAGCGTTTTTGGCCACTGTTTGTTCAGAAACGTCTTCTCAAAATTATTTTGCCAGATACAACTGTCAAAAAAATTCAATTAATTTTTTGGGCTAATATATTTTGCCCAAAACCCTAAATATATTTTTACCCTAGCCTAGAAACCTTAAAATTTCATACCCTTATTGGACGGGGAAGGAAGGCAAAAACGCGTCCACGTCAGCGCGTTTTCCTGGTTATTCAGCAGGAAAGCGCGCCCTTGGGGCCGCGCTTTCCTGACATTTCCCCTCAAAACGCGCTGACATGGATGCGTTTTGATGGAAAATGGCCCTTTTCCGTAAATTTTCTAGAAACCGGCCCAATTCCGTAAATTTTTAATTTTTTTGGTATATTTGGGTATTTTACCCGGTTATTATTTATTATCATGATCTTTTATTAATTCATTAAATTCATGTAGTATAATTGATCCTTAAACGCAAGATTTTCACATTTAACCATACTCGTATATGAGATTTTTACTTTGAAATAACCAATCACCTCGTGTTCTAAGGTTCGAAAGAAATCATACCCTAACTTACTGGGTTTCGATTTTTCTCGTCGAACCTAAAGAACCAATTTTTTAAAAAAGAAAATCAAAGCATAAAAGATAAATAAAAACTTATTCTCGGGAATTCGAAAACGTTGCGTCCTAACTTACTGGATGTGACATCTCGTTACCTCGAGATAAGATTTTCTAAAAATGACAATATTCCGCATTTAGAAATTCGAGATATCGTGCCCTAACTTACTGGGTTTCATTTTTTCTCGTTTAATCTAAATAAGCGAATTTTCTTTCAAAATTAAAATACACGTGCTTTTAAATAAAAGGCGGTGTAACATCCTAGGAATGGCCTATGCATTTTTCAGATCAATTGTATGAAATGACAAGTCTTAAGTATTATGAATAAATTTTTGATACTTTTGGAAACCTAGAAATGAATGAAAATGGAAATGAAAATGAAAATGGAAATGAAAATGGAGATGGAAATGAAAATGGAAATGGAAATGGACATTTTTGGAAACTTAGACATTTTTGAAACCTAAACATTTTGGAAATGATCCAAAAATGGAAACTTGAACATTTCGGGAAACTTGGATATATGAGATAAATAAAGGAGTTTTATTCACATAAATATGTGAATAATAAGAGATAAATAAAGGAGTTTTATTCACATAAATATGTGAATAATAAGAGAGAAATAAAGGAGTTTTATTCACATAAATATGTGAATAATAAGAGATAAATAAAGGAGTTTTATTCACATAAATATGTGAATAATAAGAGAGAAATAAAGGAGTTTTATTCACATAAATATGTGAATAATAAGAGATAAATAAAGGATTATTTTCTAATGAGATAATTGAGGAGATAATTGATGGATTAAAGGCTTTTATCTTTTAAATAAAAGAGATAATATTATCAAAAGAGGAGTGGTGGCCAAGTAAAGGACTCCTAGGGTGATAACTTTGGCTATAAAAGGAGGACAGGAGGGCTACTCATCAACATTTGCTCCTCTTCCTCTCTCGTAGAAATTCTCCCTAGGCAAAACCCTCTCTGCCGAATTTTCATTAAGCAAAAATCCCTCTCTTTTCTTCTATTTTCTTCTCCGTTCTCTTGTTAAATTTGAATCTTTGTGGATTCTAAGAAAGAGGGCAATCATCCACAACATCAAAAGGGGATCTTTCGGGAAATCTAAGGATCTAAGGTAAGGATTATAAATATAAATATGCGGTTAAAGATTATGATTCACGTTTTCAAAGTTAGATCTAATCTAACACGAAGTTATAGGATTTCAAACAGCTTATAAAGGAATCCTCTTCAGATTTGGAATCCCATCATAAGGTAAGGGATATTCGGCCAAGGCATAATTTGTTTAAGTGTTTTCCATTATTTCAAAAACCGAAAACTGACATGGTTACATACCTAGTATTAGCCGATTTCAAGGAAGAGGAATTCTAGCAACTGTTGGGACTTGATTAAATCAATTCGGCAACTAGGTAAGTAATTCTACTTCTAGTAGGATTTGGTTTTAAGACCAAATAGGTTTATTTATATGTTTTAATTAATGGCCGAATATAGGAGTGAAAGATCTAGATCGGTAGATCGCTCTACGGGAATTCACGGAAACTATTAAGCTTAAAAAGGTGTGTACTCTTACTAACTTTCAATAAATTGCATGGCAATCATTAAATATATAAATATGTAACAGTATGTGAATGTGGCTAAGCACCACAAATGTGGTAAGGAGTACCAGTGCACGTTTCCTACTTTTGATAGGATTGTGAATGTGATATATTTTGAACATGTGATTAGTAACATGAATGAAAATTAAGTATGTGAAATATGTTATGAAATAATTGGGGCATTCGGGATATTTGTGGAGGAAGAAAGTGAAGGTGATGACTACGGTCTCACCAACGTAAAGTGGTGACTACGGTCACATAAAGTGAAAAGTGGTAACCGGTTACATCCGGTGAATACAGATGTCTAATGACACAACATAAGTGGGCGATGAGCACGTCGATCGCAAATGATCGCCCGATGGTGTGTAGCGGATGGAGGGTCGACTTAGTAGTCCCCGCGGTGTACAAAGTTGGTACGGGTGGTGTGTAGCGGATGGACAAATAGGTTTGGATTTGGGTTGCATCATCCTTTATTTTGTATGAACATGATATTGATATGACTTGTATGCCTGATTTGTTGGAAATTAGTACTATGTACACATTGAGTCTGTTGACTCACCCCGTTGGGGAATTATTTTTCAGGTGATGAGCAGTAATGGACCGGGTCGGCAGGAGCTAAAGGTGGTCATGCATCGCTTGAAGAAATTATTTGGAATTTGGACTTTATGAAATTTTAGTACTTTAAACTTTATTTTGGGTTGAATGATGTAATAAGGCCATAAGGCCCAGTTGGATTTTCTTTATTCCTGTTTATTTTTATTTAAATATGATACAAATTATGTTTGATTAAAGATAAGTAAATTTATTTCTTTTAAAATAATAAACCCAAAAATTATTTTGTCACCTTATTTAAGTTGGATTTCCAGAATTTATTAAATAGGTTTCAAATTAAGCCCAACCCAAAACAATTTTTTTTTAAAATTACACAAATTTTCTCTAAGTCATTTAGAACATTGAAAAACCGATTTATTTAAGGAACATACCAGATCCGGTTCAAGCTCGTGGGCCGGGTGTGGGGTGTTTCAGTTGGTATCAAAGCCAGGATTTAAAACTCTCGGCCTGTGGGCTCAGGCCCAAAACATTTTCAATTCGAGCCCAAATGAATTTCTTTGAAATAAGCAGGTTTTATGGCATGGCACCTAAGTCTCCGACCCATGATCCCACGGTAAGTACCTTTAACCATCCTGTGTGATTATGTGAATTATGAATTGTAAAAGGGTAGCAAAGGCATGGAACGTAGAATAGTGTGATAGGAACTTAAACCCTAGGATTAGACTACTCAAACACTTGAAACTCATAAGACTTAATGAACTTAACAAACCTATGACTAAGTTATTAAGCTAGGGTGTGGCAACCCACTGACGCATGTCTAGGATTGGATCGGAAGAGCACCGGTATTTAAGCGATCCTAGTGACTCACCTCCTTTCGCAGTATCCTACCCGGTGCGTAGCTTTCGGTTCGCCCTAACTCGAGAAGGCTCGGTGGTGTGGCAACCTGCGTGCGCATGTCTAGAAAGGTCGGTGAGAGCTTGGTATTTAAGCGATCCGCGTGACTCACCTCCTCTTCATTCGAATCCTCGCTCAGTGCGTAGCTTTGGTTCACCCTAACCAAGAGGGCTCGGTCATAGGCTAAACACAAAGAATAAAACCCGAAAGGGACTTAGCTGATTTTTCTTTTATAAAAAAATGTATAACCAAAATTTAGTTTTAAAACTCTTAGAAACTTATGAGAACTATTCTACAACATTTTCTTCTTAAAAAAATAAAAATACCCTTGGTTTATAAAATGACCAAACCACCCATAGTTTTAACAAAATTTCATTACTTTATCAAATGTTCAAAAACCCTAATTTGTAAAATATCAAACTATCTTGATTTTGGAAAATTACAAAATTGCTCCTAACTTACAAAATTACAAAACGACTCGATTTCCAAAATTTTTACAATATCATTGCTTTGAAAAGTGTAACTCTCAAAGGAACCCTCAATGTTTTACAATCTTGGAAAATATCCCTAACTTAATAAATTTTACAAATTTACCACGATTTTTGGAAAAATTATCAAAATAATTTCGAGATCAAAAATTACCAGAAATACCCCTGGATTTCAAAATTCTTCCAAAATTTCCGGAACTTTAGAAGTACCAAAATACTTTCGTCAAAATCACCAGGAACTTTTTATTTTTGAAAATTTACGAAAATACCCCTGTAAGATAAAATTACGAAAATGCCCCAGGTAGTGGAAAAGCAAAATAACGAAAACAACAACAAGAATTACAACGTTTCTTTGAATGAACGAAAGTTCATATTTGTTGATGGATGAATGAATGAATGCAAGACTGTATGCATGTATGAATACGAAAGAACCACTCTTAAACTCTTCTTCATAAGATATCATCGCGGGTAATAAGTGAAACAAGAATACTAATACATAAAATTCCTTAATCAGATCTCGTCGATAATGAGCTCAAGAGGACGTGGTCGTCGTGGAAGAGGTAGAGGAAGGATGACTGTTAGATCGGGACAAGGTTCTCGACAATGAGATACCACCACCACCATCACCCCATTTGCCAATGTTGAGCAAAGAGCTCGCATGAGAGGAAGATGCCGTGTCGCAGGCTGTGCTGCGAGTTTTGGAATTGGTGGCTGGTGCAGGAAACAATTCAGGAAATCGTAAGTCTGTGCCTGAGCGGCTCCGTGCTAATGGAGCTGAAATGTTTAGAGGAGTATCGGGAGTGGCACCAAAGATACCGACCGTGATCGGTTGGAAGCAATCGAGCGCATCATGGATGAGCTCGACTTGACCCCGAGGAGAAGTTGAAAGGGATGACGGCAGCATTACGCGATGAAGCGTATCAATGGTGGTTAACCGTTCGGGGCGGTGCCACGCGAGAAGATCTCGACACGGGAATATGCTAAGGAAGCATTTCGAGGAAGAAGTATGTGGGAACCAGGTATATAGATGAGCAAATGAAGGCTTTTCGGGGTTGGTACAAGGAAGTAGGTCTGTCACCGAATATGAAGCGGAATTCTTGAGGTTGAGCCGATATGCCCGAGGAGTAGTGGCGATCGAGCATGAACGCTCGTGTTCGTTTTGAGGACGGACTTAGGGACGATTTGAGACTTTTGATAGCACCACATCGGGAGCGGGAATTCTCGCCTTGGTGGAAAAGGCTAAAGTGGTGAGGAATTAAGGACGCCACCAAGCGTGTGTGGGGTAAATAAGCCCAAAAGAGGTTTTGGGCTATCTGGAAAAAAGGCCACAAGAGGCCTAGAGTTGACAGCCACAAAGTCAGTCAGCAGGGTGTACGGCCGCAATTTCGCCCTTGTGAACATTGTGGAAGGAAGCACGGGGAGAGTGTTGGAAAAAGGCGGGACGATGTCTCAAGTGTGGGTCCAAGGACCATATGATTAAGGATTGCCCCAAGCTATTAGATGAGAGCCAACCAGTGGCTCGAGAATGCTAACCAGGTGGTAGAGGCGGACAGCTGACCTCAAAGAGGTCGTGGGTCGGCCAACAGAGGTAGTGGCAGAGGCCGTGGAGCTCGTGGTCGAGGTGCAATGCTAACGCCAAGCAAGGCAACGGGTTTGGTTTACGCGTTCGTTCGCGGGGAAGAGAGAGAGCGCGCGCCGGATGTTATAACGATGACGTTCTTTATTCATGACAAACCCTATTTTGCTCTTATTGATGTGGGCTCAACTCATTCCTATGTTGCATGTAGTGTGGTTGAAACACTAGGCCTAGACTACGAACTTTCTGATAGGCGGATAATCGTAGTAAGCCCTTTAGGCCAAAGCGGTGAGGATAGATAGATCTTTCGGAATGTACCCCCAGAGATTCGGGGAGCGAACTTTTGGGTGACTTAATGGAATTACCCTTCGGAGAGTTTGAGCTTATACTTGGAATGGATTGGCTAGTAGAGCATCGAGCCATGTTGGATTGTGCGGCTAAACGTATGGAACTAAGAACCCGGAAGATGAGGTAGTAGTGATGATCGTGAGAAAGGAGAAACTACTTGTCTAACGTAGTTTTGTGAATTGAAGGCCGAGAAAATGGTTAAGAAAGGATGTAAGGCATTCTTAGCCTTCGTGAGTGCGTTAAGAGGAGAAGAGGAAGGTGTTAAGGGAGTTAGAACAAAGTAAGGGATTTTGAGGATGTATTTCCGGAGGAGTTGCCGGAATACCCCCGGATAGAGAAGTGGAATTTGGAATAGATTTGCTACCAGGGAGCAGCTCCCTGTGTCAATCGCTCCTCACCGAATGGCACCAAAGGAGTTAGTGGAGCTCAAGGCTCAAATCCAAGAGTTGTTGGATCGTGGGTTCATTCGACCCGGTGTGTCTCCGTGGGAGCACCGGTTCTCTTTGTGAAGAAGAAGGATGGAACTATGCGGATGTGCATAGATTATCGTCGATTGAACAAACCGACCATCAAGAACAAGTATCCTTTGCCAAGGATAGATGACTTGTTCGACCAACCGAAAGGGCATTTGTGTTCTCAAAGATCGACTTAAGGTCGGGGTATCATCAATCGAAAGTGAAGGAGGCCGATATTCATAAGACCGCTTTTAGGACAAGGTACGATCATTTTGAATTTGTGGTGATGCCGTTTGGGTTGACGAACGCACCCGGCCGCGTTCATGGATATGATGAATAGGGTTTTCCAACCCTACTTGGATAGATTCGTCGTGGTGTTCATCGGCGACATTTTTGTGTATTCCAAGACGGAGGAGGAGCACGATGAGCATCTCCGAGTTGTGTTAGAAGTGTTAAGGAAAAGAAGCTTTATGCCAAATTCAGCAAGTGCGAATTTTGGCTCAAGGAAGTGGCGTTCCTAGGATATGTGGTATCCGCAGGAAGGAATAAGAGTGGATCCTAGGAAGATCAAGCAGTGTTGGATTGGAAATCACCTAGGTCGGTGGCATTTGAAATCGAAGTTTCTTAGGCTTGGCAAAGCTATTACATGAAGGTTCGTGGAAGGATTCTCGTCAATAGCCGCACCTTTGACAAAGTTACTAAGGAAGGAAGTACCGTTTGTGTGGACGGATAAGCAATGGGAGAGCTTTGAAAAGCTTAAAAGGTGTTGTGAAGCTCCGTTGTTAATTCAAACCGAGAAGCGGTAAGGACTTCAGTAGTATATTGTGATGCTTCGCACACGTGGTTAGGCTGTGTGCTAATGCAAGAAGGAAAGGTAGTCGCTTATGCATCTCGGACGATTAAGGCCGCATGAGGTGAACTACCCAACTCATGACTTGGAACTCATGGCGGTGGTTTTCGCCTCAAAGTTTGGAGGCACCGCCTTTATGGAGAAAGGTCGGTAATTTACACGGACCACAAAAGCCTTAAGTATTTGTTGACTCGTAAGGAGTTGAACTTGAGGCAAAGGTGGGTGGAGTTATTAAAAGATTATGACTGTATTCGATAGAATACCATCAGGGCAAGGCGAATGTGGTAGCCGACGCCCTAAGTAGGAAGGTTGTGTCGGATTTAAGGGCTTTGTTCGCTCACTTAAGTTTGTATGATGACGGAAGCTTTGTTGGCGAGTTACAAGTCAAGCCAACTTTGGTGAAGGAGGTGAAAGAGGGACGTTTGGCGGATAAGGACTTAAGTACTAAGTTACAGCAAGTGCGGCAAGGAGGATTAAAGGATTATGGCGTCAATGATGAAGGAGTACTCGTGCTACAAGGAAAAGGTTTGTATGCCGAGGATAAGGAGTTGAGACAAAGGATTCTTCGGGAAGCGCATGGTAGTCCTTATGCTATGCATCCGGAGGCATCAAGTCAGTATAGAGATCTAAGGGAACAATTTTGGTGGTCGACACAAACGAGAGGTGACTGAATTTGTGGGGAAATGTTTGACATGTCGCAAGTAAAGGTGAACACCAAGTCCCATCAGATTGCTTCAACCAATTGAGATTCCCAATGGAAGTGGGAAAGAATTACCATGGACTTAGTTAGTGGGCTTCCCTTCACGCCCACTAAGAAGGACTCGGTATGGGTGATAGTGGACCGTTTGACCAAGTCCGCACATTTTATCCCTGTGAGGATCGACTATTCCTTCAAAAGTTAGCCAAGTTATATGTGGCGGAGATCGTGAGGCTACACGGGTACCGATGTCGATCATCTCCGATAGAGACCCAAGGTTTACGTCTCGATTTTGGAAAGCACTTCATCAAGCATTAGGCACTAAGCTAGACTTCACTACGGCTTTTCATCCACAATCAGACAGGCGATCCGAACAGGTTATACAAGTGTTGGAAGATATGCTAAGAGGTGTGTGATGGATTTCGAGGAAGTTGGGAAGATTACTTGCCTCTAGTGAGTTCGCCTACAACAACGGCTATCGTGCAAGCATTCGGATGGCACCATACGAAGCATTGTATGGAAGGAAATGTAGAACACCAACTTGTTGGACCGAGTTAGGAGAACGCCGCGTTTTGGGTCCGAGTTAGTGGCGAAACCGAGGAGAAGGTGGAATTAATCGGGCACGGTTGAAAGAAGCTTCGATAGATGAGAAGTAGTGCGACGAGACCTTAAGAGGAAAGAAATTGAGTTTGAAGTAGGAGACCAAGTGTTTCTAAAGGTCTCACCTTGGAAGAAGGTTATGCGGTTCGGTCGCAAAGGGAAGCTAAGCCCAAGGTTTATAGGCCCTATCAAATCATCGGCGAGTTGGGCGATGGCATACCAATTGGAGTTGCCACCGAGTTGCATCAAATGCACGACGTATTTCATGTGTCCATGCTACGTCGCTATCGATCGGATCCGTCTCATGTGGTACCTGTTGAAGAAGTGGAGTTAAGGCGGATCTATCCTACGAGGAGAGAGCCGATTCAGATCTTGGAACGTGACGTGAAAGCACTACGAAAGAAGTCGGTGCCTTTAGTCAAGGTGTTATGGCGCAATCATGGATCGGAAGAAGCTTCGTGGGAGCCAGAGGAGACAATGCGAAAGCAATACCCTCAACTGTTTAGTTAGGAAATTTCGAGGACGAAATTTTATTTAAGGGGTAGAATCGTAACATCCTAGGAAGGGCCTATGCATTTTTCAGATCAATTGTATGAAATGACAAGTCTTAAGTATTATGAATAAATTTTTGATACTTTTGGAAACCTAGAAATGAATGAAAATGGAAATGAAAATGAAAATGGAAATGAAAATGGAGATGGAAATGAAAATGGAAATGGAAATGGACATTTTGGAAACTTAGACATTTTGGAAACCTAAACATTTTTGGAAATGATCCAAAAATGGAAACTTGAACATTTCGGGAAACTTGGATATATGAGATAAATAAAGGAGTTTTATTCACATAAATATGTGAATAATATGAGATAAATAAAGGAGTTTTATTCACATAAATATGTGAATAATAAGAGATAAATAAAGGAGTTTTATTCACATAAATATGTGAATAATAAGAGAGAAATAAAGGAGTTTTATTCACATAAATATGTGAATAATAAGAGATAAATAAAGGAGTTTTATTCACATAAATATGTGAATAATAAGAGAGAAATAAAGGAGTTTTATTCACATAAATATGTGAATAATAAGAGATAAATAAAGGATTATTTTCTAATGAGATAATTGAGGAGATAATTGATGGATTAAAGGCTTTTATCTTTTAAATAAAAGAGATAATATTATCAAAAGAGGAGTGGTGGCCAAGTAAATGACTCCTAGGCTGATAACTTTGGCTATAAAAGGAGGACAGGAGGGCTACTCATCAACATTTGCTCCCTCTTCCTCTCTCACGAAATTCTCCTAGGCAAAACCCTCTCTCGCCGAATTTTCATTAAGCAAAAATCCCTCTCTTTTTCTTCTATTTTCTTCTCCGTTCTACTGTTAAGCTGAATCTTTGTGGATTCTAAGAAAGAGGGCAATCATCCACAACATCAAAAGGGGATCTTTCGGGAAATCTAAGGATCTAAGGTAAGGATTATAAATATAAATATGCGGTTAAAGATTATGATTCACGTTTTCAAAGTTAGATCTAATCTAACACGAAGTTATAGGATTTCAACAGGCTTATAAAGGAATCCTCTTGATTTGGAATCCCATCATAAGGTAAGGGATATTCGCCAAGGCATAATTTGTTTAAGTGTTTTCCATTATTTCAAAAAACCAAAACCCGACATGGTTACATACCTAGTATTAGCCGATTTCAAGGAAGAGGAATTCTAGCAATCTGTTGGGACTTGATTAAATCAATTTGGCAACTAGGTAAGTAATTCTACTTCTAGTAGGATTTGGTTTTAAGACCAAATAGGTTTATTTATATGTTTTAATTAATGGCCGAATATAGGAGTGAAAGATCTAGATCGGTAGATCGCTCTACGGAATTCACGGAAACTATTAAGCGAAAAAGGTGTGTACTCTTACTAACTTTCAATAAATTGCATGGCAATCATTAAATATATAAATATGTAACTGTATGTGAATGTGGCTAAGCACCACAAATGTGGTAAGGAGTACCTGTGCACGTTTCCTACTTTTGATAGGATTGTGAATGTGATATATTTTGAACATGTGATTAGTAACATGAATGAAAATTAAGTATGTGAAATATGTTATGAAATAATTGGGGCATTCGGGATATTTGTGGAGGAAGAAAGTGAAGGTGATGACTACGGTCTCACCAACGTAAAGTGGTGACTACGGTCACATAAAGTGAAAAGTGGTAACCGGTTACATCCAGTGAATACAAAGTGTCTAATGACACAACATAAGTGGGCGATGAGCACGCCGATCGCAAATGACGCGCTTCGATGGTGTGTAGCGGATGGAGGGTCGACTTAGTAGTCCCCGCGGTGTACAAGGTTGGTACGGGTGGTGTGTAGCGGATGGACAAATAGGTTTGGATTTGGGTTGCATCATCCTTTATTTTGTATGAACATGATATTGATATGACTTGTATGCTCGATTTGTTGGAAATTAGTACTATGTACACATTGAGTCTGTTGACTCACCCCGTTGGGGAATTATTTTTCAGGTGATGAGCGGTAATGGACCAGTCGGCGGGAGCTAAAGGTGGCCATGCATCGCTTGAAGAAATTATTTGGAATTTGGACTTTATGAAATTTTAGTACTTTAAACTTTATTTTGGGTTGAATGATGTAATAAGGCCATAAGGCCCGGTTGGATTTTCTTTATTCTGTTTATTTTATTTAAATATGATACAAATTATGTTTGATTAAAGATAAGTAAATTTATTTCTTTTAAAATAATAAACCCAAAAATTATTTTGTCACCTTATTTAAGTTGGATTTCCAGAATTTATTAAATAGGTTTCAAATTAAGCCCAACCCAAAACAATTTTTTTTAAAATTACACAAATTTTCTCTAAGTCATTTAGAACATTGAAAAACCGATTTATTTAAGGAACATACCAGATCCGGTTCAAGCTCGTGGGCCGGGTGTGGGGTGTTTCAGGCGGACTTATTCTCAAGGGTTCGGGGTGTCGTGTCCTAACTTACTGGATGTGGCATTTCGTCGCTTTGAGATAAGATGGTCTTTAATGATTATTTCAACTCATTCAAATGTTTTAAAATCAACATTAATAAAAAATGACCGCATTTCTAAATTCGTTCTCGGTTTTTAACTTTCGACATTAAGACACTAATTAATCGATTTGGTACCAATTTTGGGCGTGACGAGAGTGCTAATCCTCCCTCGCACGTAACTGACTCCCGAACCTATTTTCTCGAATTTCGTAGACCAAAAATACTGTTTTAGTAAACCAAAATGTTTTATTAAAATAAAGGTGATCTGATCACACCTAATAAAGATCGGTGGCGACTCCGTTTTATTTTCGTTTTCAAAATCCTAGTCGATCCTCGTTTTCAAAAAAATGGTTTCGACAATCAGTACTTGTACAACTTTTTTTATTATTATTCCTTTAATTCCCCCTTTCAAATATTTTGCAATATTCAGCTTGATACGATCAGCCTACATTGCCGAGTGAGGCCGTGCGCCTGGTCCCTTCAAACCACACAAATATCTCCCGTTTGCTTGTGTTCCGCCAGTGGCTTTTGCCATCGAAATCACTATATTATCACTGCATTCTTCCGAACCTTGATCGAAAGGATCCAGACTTTGGTCTAAAGTTACAGCATTGCAGCGCTTGTCAAGCCAACCTATGATATCCGCGAACACCATTTCCACGTTCTCATCGGGCTCTCCGGCTGTCAAGCCGTGCCACATCCCCGGATATAATTTTATGGTTTTGTCAGTGCTTCTCGCTTTCTCGTACAGTGCCTTGCTTACTTCTGGGTCTGTCACTGTATCTGCTTCCCCATGCAACACAAAGAAGGGGAGTCTCACCTGCCAACCAACCATTATGATCTTTCATAATTCTGGCACATAATCGGGGGGCAAGATTTTTAACCTCATTCAAACCATTTTCAATGCTCATGCTGGTTCTGAGCACTTCCAACGCTGTTTTCAGTCTAGGTTTGTCTTGGTATATCAGCTTATTGTTCCTTACCTGCACCAATATACCATACATATAAATGAACCCAAGAGGACAACTCCAAGTCTTAACAACAAAAAAACTTGAGTATACTCTCTCACCGCTTCACGTTTAACAGGGTCTTTGAATGCTGAGTCAATTACATCTTTTGAGGGTACTATCTTCCATCTAGGTATAACTTGTTCCATTTTAGTCAATATATTTATCACCACCGGATGTGGCTTCAGTTTCTCTGATATCTATCAAGAATTTTTTCCAAGTACGATTAGAACTGCCGAAAAAAAACAAAATATCATGATTCTTAATAAGGTTAATAGTAGCTGCTACCTTACACATGGGTGCAACAAGAACAGCACCATTCCAAAAGGAAGGGTCCTTTCTATGAAGCAGTAGGGCCACTGCACCTCCCATTGACTCTCCGTATAAAAATCTGCTCTTTCCCCTGTATTCTTCCTGAGCTGGAAAACCATGGCGACAGATTTTTGGTGTTGAATGAAAACGATTAAGGATTAATTTGGTGGTGGGAAATAGTACATACCACAGATAGATTTGAAAAATTCGCTGCAGTCATTAACAATGTTTCCGAACTTTTTAATATAACATCGATCGCCCTTGGACTTGCCATGTCCTTCGTAATCAATCCCAAACACCGCATATCCAGCATTGGCTAGCCTGGTTCCACATTCTGTACTTAAAACTCATTCAATCAACCCCACCACTCCAAATTGGAAAATATAATACAACATTTACTAATAACTTCAATGCATTCAATCAAATTATGGCTACGCTGATTCCTTTCCTACCCAACTAATGGAATCATGCAATAAAGCAAACATAATTTACTTGAGCTTCCACTAAAATTTGAGCAGCTCAAACATTTTAAAACTACAAAATTATCCCCAATAATATTTTTTTCAATTCAAGTAACATCATACACTCCACCACTTAACCCAATATATTTTAATATAAATTGTTATATATAATCAGGAAAAATATGATAATTTGTCACATTTCATTAAACAATAAGTCTTCGATGTGATAGATGATCATTTGGAACTTTCACAAGTCATCAATATTTAAAGAAAACTGTAACCATCATGCACTAATAAATAACTTCATTTTTGTTAAAGTCCCTATATTCTAAGATCTATTTTTTATTTAAAAATGTATATTCAATTATTAATATTATTTAATTTTTTTATTAAATTTAAGTTCATCACAATCATTTTCTTATTTTAAAAAAATATATGGCATCAAAGATTGAACATAAACTTTAAAATTAAAAAAAATTAAAAATTAAAATACAGAGACATAAAGCATAAAAAAAGTTAATAATATTTTAACCTATATTTATTAAAAACTGGGCTGGTTTGTTATTATAATATGAAGAGGATAAAATGATGGGTTTATTAGACTTTGGGTAATTAAAAGAAAATCCTTGAGAATATGATAGATAAAAAAAGGGTTTGTGACAGTGCTTGCTAGAATGGTGACAAAGGAAGATGAGTGGCAGACCATACGTAATGGCCAGCTTATCCCTTTTGTCTCATTAAACCCAATAATTCCTAAACTCAAATATTAATAATATATATAACTGATGAAATCATCTCTCTTTCTTATTTTGCGTGCAAGGATATAATATTGGAGGACCTGAGTAACATCCAACCTGGTTTGGTTTTAAGTTCTCATCTCCATCAAACTATGGAACTTAAGTTCAAATACAAGGGGAACTTAATCCCTAACCAATTTGATGGTAGCAAGTTGGCATTTTCGACATTATTTTTATTACCTTTCATGAATCCACTGCACTCCATGCCATAACCTGCAACTCACATATATAAAAATCATATCTATTTATAAATCTTTAATATAGAATATAAAATTAAAAGGGGAGCATCCAACCCGATTCTGAAATTTTCAATGAAAAAACTGATTTACCCGCATTGGAACTAAATTTTCAAAGACGAAGTCGCCCCTGTAGAGTTTGAGCGGGTTGGAAGCTGTTGGTTTCCATCCCCTAGTAATTGAAAGAGAGAGAGAGGGTACCATGGCAAAGGAAAACAAGAGCCTTTGTAGGAGAGAAAGGTAACCATCTGCAGGTGAAAAGCAAAGCTCCTCTTGAGTTCTTTTTTTGCTCCTACATTCACCACATTCGTAAATAGTTTAAATCAATCTCAACCTTCTTAACCAAAATATTTAGCATTCATAAACAGCAAAATAAATAAACACAGATGAAGAAAAACCCTTTCACCTCCTTATATTCAACTGTCATATTGTTCATCAAAACAGGGGGAGAAAAAAACGAAACGGAATATTACCACTCTTTCCTATCTATCTTTTTCTTCACAAAGATGTTTTTTTTTTCTTAATAATTAACGTATCACTAAGATATTAAAACATTGAGAACAACACAAACTCACAAAGAGAAGACAACAGAAGAAGAAGAAGAAGAAGAGAGATGGGTAAACGGAGAAGTTAACAAGGAAGAAAGAGCTGAGTTTGGAGAGGTACTGAATAAGACGTGCGTGTGTGTGTAGATATTAATAGGAGACAACAGGGAGGAGAGCAAGCACACGCAAAGATCATAAGAAAGAGGCGGAGAAGTAAGGGGGCGCTGTGGGGGGTAGAGGCAACTATACTTATCTATTGTTGGTTTCGAGACTATATAAAGCTGCTTCTTTTTTTTCTGATTAGGAAAGTTTTAAAAGAGAAAAAAAAAGGTTGTGATATGGAAGAGATAGCTTTTGTGGATATTCAGTCTGAGCCCATATCAGACGGGTGGAGTGGAGCCGAGAGGAGGGAGGGTTATTCGCTTATGTCTAATTTCTTGCGAGTAGGGGTAACTAGTCCCCCCCACCCCCCAAAAACAGCTACCATTTTCCTCTCTTGTTTTTCCCTATTTCCAATCTCTCACTAATCCCCTATATAACTCTCACACAGCTTTTTCCTTCCGTTTTGCATGTATTTATGTTTTACAACAAAAAAGAAACATTGTGAACTTGTGATGCATAAAATAAAATAAAAATTATAGATAATACATTATCATTTTAAAATAATAAAGGTTAAAGGTTAAATTCTAACTTTAGTCTATGTGTTGTCTTTGTATTTTAATTTAGTCATTTATAATCTATGTATTTTTTAAATTTTTAAAAAGGTAAATTACACCAACAATCATTCAGCTTTGATTTCAATGACAAAATAACCACTCAACTTTCAAAAAATAATAAATCCGTCGCTAATGTTATTAAAAAGTGACAACCAATCACTCATTAACATTTTCCATTATAGGTCTAACGGGACAGGTGACGGACAGTCAGCTAGTTGACGTGGCCAGTTAACTTGCCACGTTGGATATTTTCCTATCATCCCTCTCACACGCCACCATGAAACAACAAAAACAGAAAGAGAAAATGAGCTTTTTCACTTATTTTCTTCATCCTTCACGGCTCCCTCACCACCACCCTCGATAATGGCCACCTCCATAAGCCCACTATCATTTAATCATCACACCAGCATTACTCACTATCACTACTTTGACAAGATACCACCACCATAACCACCAAATCTCAACCCCTAAACATTTTAGACTCATGAAATACCAACCAAAAACAAAAAATACCAAATAGTAAGCATCCAAAATTAAACCAGCAAACAACAAAAAAAAAAGAACAAGAAACCCAAATTGGCCTGCATCAAAAAAGTAAAGTAAAAAAAAAAACTAAAAAAGAAAGAGAATCAAAAGAGAAGAAACCCACATCCATTTCGGGTTTTACGACTTGGGGAACTCGAGCCACCAGTTCGATGATCCGAGCGGTCAAGAGTCATGGTTGGTCGAAGAAAAGCTGTGGCTGAAATATGGTGGTGATTCGACGGTGGACGACAGAGATTTGTTGAAGCCTTGTTTGAAGCTTTGAGACCTTAATCTCGGGATTTTGAAGGCCTATTGGGAAACCTGAAGTAAGATTTGAGAAGAGGAAAAGAGGAGTCATTTGGTGATGACGGCTGGCCGAAGGCCATAAACGGCGACGACTAGAGTTAAGAAAAAAAAAAGAAAAATAGAGGAGAAGAAAAAAAGGGACAAAGATTTAACGGAGTCGCTTGGGGCACAAAGATTCAAAGGGACAGCGAACTGGGTGGTGGCTCCACCTTGGAGGAACAAAACGACCATAGCTAAGGTATCTCCATTTCTTCTTCTTTTCTTTTTTTTTCTACTGCCCAACTAGGGCTCTTAGATGGGGTTGTTTAAATGACAACTAACCCTCCAACTGGCCGATTAATGACAACAAGGAGTTGGTTAAATGTTGTGTCACTTTTACGTTACCTCTAGTAGAACTGATTTGTTATTTCTTGAAAGTTAAGTGACTATTTTGTCATTGAGATCAAAGTTGAGAGACTGTTGGTGTAATTCACCCTTTTTAAAATTACAATTCTCGCCAAACAATAACTATTTAATTCATTAAGTTAAGTTTTGTTGTTTTCAAAATCTAATACGTCAAACATTTTATCATATGTCATTTTTAATTCATGCACTTTTCAAAAATTTAAAATTCCAGTACTCACCAAACAATAAATATTAAATTTATTAAGTTAAGTTCTGTTATTTTTAAAATCTAATACATCAAACATATTATTATATGTGTAATGCCATGCCAGCTTGTTGTTTTTACATATTACTCACTAAAAATCCAGTTGACGGATTAACGACTACCATTTGTATCAAAACTAAAATTTCAAATTTTGAACAATATAGGAACTTAGAATGATCTAATTGGAGAATATGAACCAAATCTACAACTCTACGCGTCGTACAAAACTAGAAATTGAATTTAACCAGATGAATCTAACTATTACTATTTGGGTCAGGACTACAAATTTAAAATTTTGAAAACTACAGGAACTAAAATTGACCAATTCAAAAAAGTAGAGAACTAAAATTAATCAAATTAAAGTACAATGATTAAATTCATAACTATGGTAAAGTACCTGCACTAATAGTTGAATTTAACCAATATAGTAAATAAATATGCAATGAAAATAATCCAAGTCAAGAACTATTTATGAGGTAACTTCTAACAAAAGATATATTTCCGAAATTCAAACCCGGAAAAATAATGAAATAAATAAATAAAAAGATATATAGTTGAGCATGATCCGGTATACTCGCATCTTATTTAATTTGGAAAATATTTGTTAGTTAATACATACTTTTCTCTAACATTGTACATGGTAGGAAAATAATAATTTACTACAATGATTCCCTGCTTCAAGTCAGGAAATTTGTTTTGTACAATCTCCTATTCTTTTATTATGTAATATATTAATAAATTAATAATTAGTTTGGATACCCATACGATATATCAATTAAAATAATTTTTTTAATTTTTTTTATATTTTATTATTTTAAAAAGATTTTAGTTTACATTTTTTTAAAATAATTAAAATGTTTATATAAATAATATATAAACTGCTTAAACTTTATTTCAAATATAATTATTTGTATAATATTTTATATAAAATTTTAAATTTAAATTAGTTTTTTTGAAAATATTTATGAATATAAATAGTTTAAAAATACATGCTAATAGTTTTACATTTCTAATTGAAAAACTGTAGTAAGTTTTTAACATATTTCAAACATTTAAGTAATTTTTCTAATAATTTCAAAAAAGTTAATTCTGTACAAAGCATTTTTAACAATAAATTAATTTAAAATTTTAAAAATATTAATTAAAATATTGAAAATGTTAAAATAACATTTTTTTAAACGGTTCTAATTTTCAAATTTATTAATGTGTTTATGGAAATATGTAAAAGTAATCTACAAAATTATTTTCTTTTTAAATAACATTGTTTATGTGTTAAAAACATTTAACTTTTTTTTTTTGGAAGTTTTTTAAAACATAAAAAAGAAAAATAAAATAAAATAAAAACATTGTTTATGGGAAACTTTCATTTATTTTGCAAAATTTTTCAATTTTCGTTATAAATTAGACTCATAAAGTTGTTTTTGAACAACATCTCATAAATAAGTTAGTAAAAAGTAATAAATAATTTAACATATTATAACTTAAATTATAGTTTCCATATATTTGCAGTAATACTAACGGTAAGTATTTTTAATCAATTATTAATAATAGTTTGATTTTTCAGAGTGCCAAATAATTAAAATTTTAAAATTTGCCAATATTAATTTAAATAAATGGAATTATAATATTTGTAACAATCCGGGTTTCAGTGGTGTCAGAAAATGGGGAATTGGGATCTCGTTTCCGAAAATCGAGCCTATAAATATTTAATAGAAATATTTACGGAGTTATTATAAAAGTGAATTGAATTTTGGATAAGTAATATAGTCGAAATTGTATTTAATTAAGGTCTAGGGATTAAATTGTAAAGTCCAATCATTATAGATTTTTAAATAAAAAATGAGTTGAGAACTTAAGTTGCAATTAACCAAAGGTCTAAAATGGCAATTAGACCATATAAAATTTAGTGCTAGTGGACGGATGGATTAAAAATGCCATTGGTTTAAATTAAATTAATATTTTAATTAATAAAACATGTTTTATTAACTTAATTACATGTATATATAGAAAGCTTGTGGAAGAAAAAGATGAAATTCATCTTTTTCATCTCATCACCGAAAACAAATAAAAACATAGGAAAAGCTTGGGAACTTTTGACCTAATTGGTATGTTCAATTTAATCATTTTTTGTTGTTGTAATTTTTATGTTTTTGAGGTTATGGAAGTTTGATTTAGCTAACCCATGTATTAATTTGTAAAATTGTTAAAGTTTTAGAAAGTTACCATTGATGATTTTTTGAAATTTTAGGTGTTAAATTGATAGTTTTAAGCTTAGATGTGAAAGAGAATTAAATTATAAAGCTTAATTGATAGTTTTGCGCATTAGGAACTAAATTTGATAAATTGTAGAATTGATTGTGGAAATAATAAATAGGAGGTCCTAATGAGTAATAGTGAAATCGAAATTTAATTTGGAGCTTTAAATAAAAAGTTGGGTTAGTCCCTGTTTTATGGACTGGAATGAATAAATTGATAATTGATTGTGATTTGGTTGAATATTGACAGCGCTATATGTTTATGCTAATTCGTAGTGTCGTCGAGAGGGAAAGAAAAATTTAAAACCGTTGACGAGTAGTTTGAAATTTTCGATTTATATTTCTATAATTCAAACTATTTAAATTGCTGCATGTTTTTATTGTTTAGCATAATAAGATGTGAACGTAAACTGAGAATTGAATAGGCATAGTAAATTTGGAGATGATTAAGCCTAATTATTAAATAGATAAATAGCAGTGTACCAAATATAACAAAATCTCAAAAGTAATATCTAGTCTTTCCATAACCGTTATGCATCCTACTCAATAGATATTTATTCATTTACAGAGAGTGTATTTTTATGTAAACATTTTCTTTAAATCTTTAAAACAAATTTATTTTAAATGATGATAGAACAAGTAGAAACTTGTTGATAAAATTGTGTAAATATGCAACAATGATTAGATAAAAGATGTTATAGTGTGCAGAAGTAGCAGTCCCAGCAACCAACATTGTTCCTATCTCTTGTTAATATTATGTTCATTTAGAATATATAAATTAATGTTAGTCAACAATATTTTAATCTAGGAACAAGAATATTAGATTTCATGCAATACCATCCTCACCTTAATTTATAATTAACTTTTGTTAACAAATTTTAGTAAAATGGTTAGTGAAGCAAATATGTAAATATAATTTTCTACCATTTTAATCAAACACATTTCCATCCGTAAAATGGTTAGATTCAAAGGCTTCAATTCTTTTTCCTATTTTAGCCCAGAACATAGACAATCAAAGCCCAATCTCTGAAAACCCTAGCAAGCAATATATTTGTTAAACACTCTGGCACTCTACGGAAGGGCAAAGCTATTTGTAACTTGGCCGTTCTATATCTTCCACAACACAGAGGCAGCTAAGGTAATCCATCTCTCTCTGCGTTCCGCTTTGTTTTTCCTCCTTCCTTTCTTTCTTGTTGATTTGGCTCAGTGAAAACTCAGTGAGTTGGTGCGAAGATGAGTCGTGGGGCAGCAGCGGGACCCAAGGGGAAGAAGAAAGGGGCCTCCTTTACCATCGACTGTTCTAAGCCGGTTGAAGATAAGATCATGGACATAGCCTCTCTAGAAAAGTTCCTCCAGGAAAGGATCAAGGTCGGTGGCAAAGCCGGTGCTCTCGGCGATTCCGTCACTGTCACCCGCGACAAGAGCAAAATCACTGTCTCCTCCGACTCCAACTTCTCTAAGCGGTACTTTTCCTTTTGGCTTTTGATCCTTTACTGCATTATGAAACCATATGCATTACTTCTCTCAACTTTTAGCTTTACAATGTATTGAATATTAAGCTGGGAGGTTGAACTTTTTCATTTTATTGTCCCCAATGGAACTGAATCTTTTGAAGAAATGGCTTTTTGCTTGGCATATAACTTGAATTGAATCCTTTTCGGCAATGGGTTTTGTTTATTACGTTAATTAACTTAACACTTTATATGCTTAGTGTTATGGGTAGAACCATTGTAACTTTTTTAATTATAAGGTCAATGATGAACAACTCTTAAGGCTTGTTTCTCAAAACATTCGCAGTGGCCGCCTGAGAGCTTTCGCCTTTCGCCGGGCTTGAGAGCTTATGCTGCTTTAATCCTTCCTTGGATGTCTGAGACCTTTCAAGTTCAATCTAGTTATAGGTTGTTTCTTAAAAGGGAAAAAACCATAGATTTTAAAATATTGAGTTTTTCGTTGACTCTTGCATCCACTTTCTGCTTGCTTCAGGTATCTTAAGTACTTGACTAAGAAGTATTTGAAGAAGCACAATGTTCGGGATTGGCTTCGAGTGATTGCTTCCAACAAGGATCGGACTGTTTACGAACTCCGATACTTCAACATTGCGGAGAATGAGGGTGAGGAGGAAGAGTGAAGACCGGTTCAGCTTTTTCTCTATTCATCACCCCTTTGTTTGGTTTATTTGTTATGAGGAACCTAGTTTATCAATTTCAGGTGTCGAATCTTTGGACTTGATTTGGTTGTTTTTTGAACCCTAGTCTGTTTTCAATGAAATTTTGGTTGCTCATAGTAAAACATTATGTTTTCAAAGGCGTTGATTTGGAAGACCCTCTTAAGGGAATCAATAAGAGGGAATGTGTTTTTCTTTTCCTAATTGCAATTTGTCTTTCTCTTACAATATTTTGGTGAGGTCTTAAGTGTGATATTGATAAATGGGATTGTAGTAAAATCACGAAAGTGAGCTGTAGGAGTATTAGTGATATGTAAACTAATCATTGATGAGAAAGATGATTGAGAGGGCAGAGAGGGATTATGAAGAGATTGGAGATGGTGTGTTTTGTTTCAGCTTATCCTATCTTATTCCCTTCAATTATTTTTTTCTAGGTTGATGTCATGGTTAGCCCTTTTAAGTTTGTGCAATGGGGTAATTGTACAAAGAAAATATCTATCTTTTGGATTTTGAATATAATTTTAGTGGAATAGAAGTGTTTAAATGTTTTTATATCAAATGGTTTAATTATCAAATAAGATATTTTTTATACATTGCGGCTAATTTTGACTTTTTTAATTTAAAGCAAATCATTTGAAATTTGTAATCAAGAGAAAAGTGTTGTTCTTTTAAAGAAAAGAAGAGTTGGGGTGCGTAATGTTAAATTTCGGCTTTGACTTTTAATACTTTATTTCCTTCAAAAAAGAGTGATTAAATAATCAATCATTTCTTAAAATGGAGAATTATTAGGAGATCTCCGCAATAATTTTTACTAAATAATACAAAGATATTTGACTTCAAATTATTTAAGAAAGTGAAAATTGGTCTGAAATGATGACTAATATCTTGTCCTTATATGTATCACGTTATAAATGAGCAAAGTTTAGGGGGTCAAACTCTGTATTTTATTTTTATTAGACTACAAAAATAATCACTTTTATTTGCCTCAAATTACTTATATTTGAAATATTGCGTTTTAGTCACTTATGTTATCATTTTATTATGAATTAATCACTCTGCCATTAAGTTCCGTTATCTCCCTAAAGATAATCTTATGTGACAGTCCAAATGAATTTTAAATGCCAACTTGAATGTCTAACTGGGATGTGAATATTTTCTTTCAATCAAAATGGAAAAGAAAACCAAAAAAAAAAGAGATTAACGGTTTTTTTTTTCTAGTTCAATGTGTAATTAATTTAAAATTTTTAATTAATTAAATTTATTTAATTAAAAATCTATTTTTATCTCAGTTGGATATCTAAATTGGCATATAAAATTTATTTGGACTGTTTATTGCTGTACGATAGAATGACCAGATATAATTGAGGTAAATAAAAGTGACTAATTTTATAATTTATCCTAATTATTATTGACATGTGATAATTAAAATGCTACGCTACTTTCTTTCTACCTAGTTCTCGTTTCAATTCCAAAAGCATCAACAGCCATCGCCGAACGGAGATACCGGCGATCCCTCCTCGTTTCACCGGTAGTGTCCGAACGCATTAAATCTTATCAATTCTTTTTTTTTTTAATCTTTTGATGATATCCTTGAGCTTTTTCTAGTGACCGGAAACATGTGGACAAAACTCGTGTCGTGCCTGCTTTTTTTTTTTAATGAGTCTTTTGAGTTTTCATAATAAAATAAAATATACTCTCTTTCCGATTTGTGCCCAAGTTTTTGGATTTGTGTATCCTGGTTGTTTCGTGGAGTGTGCTTTTCCATCTAGATTCTCCTTTCTTTGATTCACAGTTTTATTTCATATTCATATTTGTATGCAGGGGGAGCTTTCTAGTGAAAATTGTACTTAAATTGGACTACTTCTTCGCTTCAAATATGAAGCTGTTCTAATTTCTTTGACTATCAAATCGTTTTGTTTTGGTGAGCAAAAGAATTCACTAATGCTTCAAGAGTGAACGGATGCTAGGTTAAGATGGTGGCGGTGCCAAAGCAAGTTGCTGGGAACAGCATGTTGGGGAATTCCAGTATTTGGGGGGATGAAAAATGTAATAGTTACTTGCTTTTCTATGGCGAAACTGCGCTTGGGAATGGTTTACGAGCCTTCTTATACTTTCTCGGACTTGCTTATTGCTTCATTGGATTATCTGCTATAACTGTCCGTTTCTTCCGATCCATGGAGAATGTTGTGAAACACTCACGTACTGTTGTAGAGGTAGATCCTCACACTAATACTGAAATTATTAAACAAGAAAAGGTTTGGAATTATGCTATTGCAGACATTACTTTGCTTGCCTTTGGGACTAGCTTCCCTCAAATATCTTTAGCAACTATTGATGCCATTCGAAACATTGGGAACCTATATGCCGGAGGTTTGTTCTCTCATATGCTCTTTCTTTCGGTTTATTAATTACAACAAATTTCAAATTTGGATATAGGTAGTATTGTTTTAATTAGAACAGATTCCAAAATTGAATAGAGAGCATTTGTCTTGATATTTTGTCAGCTTACTTTAACCTACAGGTTTGGGTCCTGGAACTCTTCTGGGTTCAGCTGCATTCGACCTTTTCCCTATCCATGCTGTTTGTGTTGTAGTTCCAAAAGCTGGAGAGTTGAAAAAAATATCTGATATAGGTGTTTGGCTGGTGGAGCTCTTTTGGTCCTTTTGGGCTTATGCTTGGTTGTACATAATTTTAGAGGTAACTTCAAGTAACTTCTTCTGAAGTAAAGTTTCATGATTTGTATTTTATAGGGACATTTTACTTGTGTTGTTAGCCGAATGTCTTTATCCAAGTTATACTGAGAAGACCTCTAGTATGGTATGGCCCTTTTAGACTTGTGTTTCTTTGATTTTCAGTAAGTGATGTAAGAAAATTGCTTGCCTTTTGCATAACCTGTGATTAGTTTCACTATTTTTCTGTATGGAGTGTTTACATGCATTACATTAATGGTTCACATCTATGGAGCACTTGCTCATGGATAGGTCGTACTTCATGTTGCAGGTGTGGACACCAAAGGTTGTTACAATTTGGGAGGCCTTATTGACAGTCTTGATGTATGGACTACTGCTCATTCATGCATATGCTGAAGACAAACGCTGGCCTTATATATCTCTGCCCTTGTATGCTCTTCTTCTTCTTCCCCCTATTATTGTCTCGTGCACTGTTATGCTTTTGATTTCTTTTGTTCATGTGAAGAACGAGAGGTGAGAGGCCTGAGGACTGGGTGCCAGCAGAGGTTGCCTCAGTTAGCTGTGAGGACGATGTCTATGGTGGGTACACTGAGATACTTGCAGTTGAAGAAGACAAAAATGAGGAAATTGTTGATATTTTGTCCTTTCATTCAGAAAAACGAGAAGGTAATAACACTCTGTCTGACTCTTGTTGACATTGTTTTGTTTGAGGTCACATGTTATCATTGACTATGATCCTCTAGCAGTCTTTCCCTTGGAAAGTTAATATGAAGTGAAACTGAATCTACAAAATTAATGTTACATATGATGGAACTCGGACACGCTTAAACAGATTAGTTCATCAAAACTATAATTCAATACATACTTGCTTTCTTCTTTATGCTATATCTGTTCATAATAGAATGAAAGAATGATGAAGTCATAGGGAAGACATGGAAATTAAAGTTTTCAGCTGTAGGTTGGGTAAACCTAAATGAAGAGAGGTCCTAGTAAGCAATGATTCATGGATAACAATGCCGGAAAAGGTCATGATTGTTAAATGCTTCAATGTTGTATTTTTGTGGGCTCAATTGTAGTTTATGTAAATAAGTTATTTTAGATGATCTAATTAGTTCCCACTTATGTACTAAGTAACTTGGTTAAGAGGTTGCCTATAACTACTTTTAATTTTCAGTAGCTTAAGCTGATGATGGATTGATCAGAACTTTCTTAAAAATTCAACTACTTGCAGACTCTATTTATCGAAAGGTGCCTGCAGCGGAAGATTCAGTTGAATCCTCTAACAGACCCTTTCAGAAGGAGATCAATTTAGAAGATCTTCATGTGCTTCAACTCTGGAAAAAACAGTTCGTGGATGCACTTACAGTATGTATCTTTACACTGTAACATAAAAATCCTTTATAACTTCTGCTCTTATAATTTATGGTAAATTATTTTTTCAATCAATCATTGCAAAATGCAAAGTTCAAAAGAAAAAAAGAAGAAGAAGAGGAAACGATCCATTATTGTAGTGACTACTTCAGCCTCTCTTCTCTCTATAGAAGTTGGAATGTAACATTTCTACATGAAGCTCCCTTGATCTTTTCCCTTTTTAAGTAAATCTTGCTTAGTTTGAAACTTTGAATTAGTATTTTAAGTTTCTTGGAGCTTATGCATATTAGATTTCGACGTTGTACTTCTTTGATCTAAGCTTATTAGCAATAATCCAATAAATGATGGTGGTGAATAATTCCTTATTTCTTAAACAGTTGGAAAGCCCTAAATCTAGGAAATTAAACAATGCGCATCTTCGGGTAGCAAGAATACTTTGGCAGTCACTACTTGCACCTTGGAGACTACTGTTTGCCTTTGTACCTCCTTATCAAATTGCCCATGGATGGATTTCCTTCATTTGCTCTCTACTTTTCATCAGTGGGATAGCTTACATTGTTACAGAGCTGACTGATATTATAAGCTGCGTCACAGGTCTTCCCTCCTTGCTGAAAATTGATTTTTACTAGTATTATAGCTATTGCTATTGGTTATCAAGTGAAATTATCCCTTTTCTCATTGATATTTTATTACAGGGATAAATGCTTATCTCATAGCATTTACAGCATTAGCTGCTGGAACATCATGGCCAGATTTAGTGGCAAGTAAGATTGCTGCTGAACGTCAGTTAACAGCTGACTCTGCTATTGCAAATATTACTTGCAGGTATATCTCATGGAATCTCATCTTTTAACCATACTTCATAATCTTTCAAAGAGGAGTATCGTATAGTAACAGAGATTAGTTGATTTAGTATAAATACCAAACGGCCAAATCCTATGAAGCTGGTACCATAAGAGTCCTCAATTTAAGAGCAAGAAGGTTGCTTGCTGCTGATTTTCTGATATTTGTTGTGGTTGCAGTAACTCGGTGAACATTTACGTAGGCATCGGCATCCCATGGCTGATAAATACTGCATACAATTTCATTGCATATGGAGAACCATTGAGGATAGAAAATGCGGAGGGACTGGGGTTCACTTTGATGGTGTTCTTCTCAACTTCTGTGTGTTGCATTTCGGTTTTGGTGGTTAGGCGTCTGATACTGGGCGCAGAGCTTGGAGGTCCTAGGTTTTGGGCCTGGGTTACTAGTGTTTTCTTTATGTTGCTTTGGCTTATATTTGTGGTGCTATCTTCCCTTAGAGTTTCTGGCATCATATAATATGACATTTATTTATATATACTTGATTTAGTTTTTCCCTCTATCCACCGGCGAATCCAAATGGAGCCCTATTGGAAATTTGCATGTTTTTTCCCTCTACTTAGGTCCTTTTAGCATGATTTTTTTCGGTTTTGGCCCCAATTATTTGCATCTTTATAGACTGGTTTTGCCCCTACTCATACCGCTATTTGTTTTGTATTCCCATGTCCATTTCATGGAGATCCATGGGTGCTTTCTCAATAATATTATCTCCAGGATGAACTCAGACCCTATAATAGTTTTTTCATTTTTAAACCAGCACTTACTAGTATTATTGTACTTGTAATTTCTAGTCTCTCTGTTTCCCTTTTTAAGAGTTTTAGTTTTTCTATTTAATTTTTATAGTATAAATGTTTTATATTTAAACTAGTAAAAAATAGGACATAAGAATTATTCTTAAAAATCGATGAACCAAAATGGATGGAACCTATAAAAATGCTACAAGTTTTTTCTAAAACCAACCCGAACTTGGCTAATGTCCATTAAACAATGGAGAAACGGCCATAACGGTCACAAAGCTGGAAAACCAAGACAAATTTAGGATATTAAAGAAATTTATTAGGCGACAAGAACAAGAGCTAAACAAGGAGTGAGTGAGTGCCTTTTGAGCAACCTATTCTACCATCAAACAGCTACTCAATGCAAATTGAAACTCCATTCTTTTAAGAACTGACAACAATCCTCAAACCTCAAAACCACCACATATTCTTTGCTTAAGCAAGGACACCTGTACAAGCTGTAGCAGGAGCAGTTCCAACTTTTGCACTGCTGTATTTCTTGGTGATGAATCTACAAAAAAAAAAAAAAAAAAACGATCATGCGCGATGAAATGTTTAGCCCTTAATCGGTTTGGAGGAAAAGAAAATTGTTGCTGTCAACGTAAATCAAGGCCATATGTACCTGAAGAAATCCCTCCACAACAACTCGAACATCAGCCAGTTCATTTGAGTATCAGGTGAGCCACTGCCCCCATCATTTTTATTTGAGGTAGCAGAAACGGTCCTGCCAATCACATAAATGCATTCAATATAAGTAAACATCTGATAACCAAGCCTTCTCCCACTACATTGGGTTTGGTAATAAGGATCATATTGCTCCATTTTACTCTTTGTTTTTCAAACATATCCACAAATAAAGCTCCATATTTAGACATTATTTGTACAAGGGAAAAAACTGGTACTTGACACCATACCTATTTGCAGTTTTCTTTAGTTCATCAAACATGAACCGGGGAGATAGGCATCCCATAGCTAGCCATGGTGATATTTTGCAAGAAAAGTTAGCACCATATATGGTTTCTTGGCTACCATCCTTGCTCCCCTTGTATGGCTGTGCTTTACACTCAGCAGCAAACTTTTTAAGCCTTTGCAATGCTTCATTCTCGCCACCAGCCATAGAAGCACTAACTGATGGCCTGCCATCCTACATGTAAACAACCAATACTTTCTCAACGCCTTTAAAAACCATAAATCAAAAGAAAATAAGTCCAAGTAAAGCTTCCAAAAGTAGACTCCCCCAATCAATCATCATTGAAACAACCCTAAGACATAGCCAGCACTGCTAATTGAAACAACCCTGATGTTGATAATTAAACTACACAATCCAAACCAGTAGTACTTTAGATTTGAGTACCCTAATATTTCTACTACTATTTTGGAGCAAGATACAAAGATAAGTGAACCAATATTCCTACGCAAAATATAGAAGTTTAAATCTCAAACCTGAGCCATTGTGGCAGCAGGGTTAAGTCCCAGATCCGTCAATGAAGGAATATCTCCAGCCTCCACATCACCTCTAGAAGGCATCCCTTTCATTTGGTCCAATGATTCAATCGTCTTCCTTATCTCCAAACCCTTAACTTTATCCCTAAATCCACCATAATTGGAAGGCATATCTTCCAATTTAAACGGCAAATCATCAACATGGAACAAAGTACTTCCCCAAAAGTATTTAACTTCAACACCCTCTTCTTTCATGGCCGACTCAATCTTTCCCTCAGCCTTAACCTCATCATGAGAAACTTCTCTATGAGCATAGACAGCGTCAGCCCCGATAGCTTTAGCTAACTCAACCAAAACACTCTCCGGCTTCCCAATCCGAACCACAAGATCCGACCCTCGTGCTTGCAGATTCTTCCGGAGATCCGAAACCGATTCAATCAAGAATGTGGCTCTGTAAGGACCGGTTTTGTCGAACCCAGATGAGGATTTCCCGTAATCTCGAGGGTCAAAACAGTAAACCGGCAAAACCGACATGGACTCATTGTTGGCGGTGTTGAGACACTCGTTGTCGTGGACCCGTAAATCGTTGCGGAACCAAACGATGGATGCTCGACGAATTGCGGCGCCATTGGAGGGGTCGAGAGGGCGGCGCGGACCTAAGGAGAGAGGGGACTGGAGAGGGTTATTGGCAAAGGTGGATTTGAAGGAAAGTTTGGAAGGGGAAGGGGAAGGGGAAGTTGAAGAAAGGGAGAGATGAGAAAGAGAGGAAGCTTGAGTTGGAACTTTAACTTTGGAGGGAGATTGAGCAGAGAATAAAGATAAGATTTTGGGTTGGATGAAGAACTGGGTAGGTAGGGTTGGGGGCAAGGAAGATAAAGAAAGAGATGCAGTAGCAAATGGGGATTGAGAAACTTGATTTTGGTTTTGGGTTTGCTCCTCGGTTGATTTGATTTCAGGGTTTTCACAAGACTGGGGATTGGAATCCATGATGATGTTTTCCGGTAAAGATAAGAAACCTGGGCCTGGTGGGTGGTGAGTGGTGAGTGGTGACTTGAAGGTTTTATTATCTTGTTATATCTAACAAGTCTACTCTTTGTCGCCTTTTCCCTTTGCCCTTTGCCCTTTGCCCTTTGCATTTAGTCTTCATATTTGTTTTTGTTGGGTGATTCTATATTTGTGCTTCACTCCTCCCACTACCAACTACACCTAACCTTTTTCCACCAACCTTCAAAGTTCCACACCACTCACTAATTTGGACTTTGTAGCCTTACCTTACCTTTTGGGTTTAGGGTTGGGTTGGTAGTAGGGGTGAGTATTCGATCGAGTCGAGTCGAATCGAGTCAAAAATTTTCGAGTTAGTCGAGTTAACAAATCCTATTTTAGCAACCGAACTCAATTTAAATTTTTTTCGATTCGAATCGAATCGAGTCAAAAAAATTCGAGTCAAATCGAGTCGAGTTAATGAATCCTATTATTTATACTTAATGTTGCGATTAGATGGACCGATTATTTAACTAGTAGACGAAGTACAAGATTATTTAACTACATGAACAATATAATGATTCTGCCTCTTAACGTAATGGGTAAACATTTATCAAAACGACGTAGTTTTGCCTTTTAACTTAATTATTTTGAATTTTAAGTTTTAAAAAGTAAACATTTATCAAAATGACGTAGTTTTGTCTTTTCATATTCGGATTTTCGGATAACTCGAATTGTGTAATTCATATTCGAGTTAAACCGAAAAACTTATTTTTTTATTCGAGTTGATCCGAATAACTTGATTAACTCAAATAACTCGAACTATTTAATTCAAAATTTAAAATTATTATCGAATTTTTTGAATCGAATCGAATTTTGCTCACCCCTAGTTGGTAGAATAAAAACAATAGGTTCTCCACGTCAATCTCATTTCACTAAATGGACTTCTTGAATGAGTTGGCTCAAATTAACACGAAAAGAGAAAAAAAAAAATATGGAATTTAAATACTTTCGAAATTGCAAATTAGCTCTCTTGGCGAAACAAGCTTTGATGGCAAGAATCCTGACTTCCACTCATACTCCTCTTTTAATGCTCCAATCACTCGTAACCCCTCTTGGGCATGGAATAGCCTTAAAGAAGGGATCTCATTCAAGCTGGAATATGGGGAATGGAAAGCTTATTTCAGTTTGGGACACTTTCAAATTTTCAAGTCACCTTTTCCAGTCTCTTGGGCTATGATTTTCATTTGGTAAAGCATCTTCCCAACGTCTGGAAAGAATAATGGAATTATGATACTTTCTTTTTCTTTTCAACCAATATAAAATTGAAGCAATCATAAAAATCTTTATTGACTCTTCATTTATTTGACATCATACGAAGAATGACTTGTTTATTGTCAAATCCAAATCTCTCTCCCTCTCCCTCATCTTCCCTCTCGTCAGAAGACACCAAAACTACACGACCTCTTGTCTTAGGTGCAATTATCATTCGAAATTCTTAAAGCACATCATGTTCTTTTGCCCCTTGCCTGAGCCACAATAAACACTTCGGACTTTCATTATGACTCAAATTCGGTAGGATTTCATTCCTTTGCACAATGTTGAATTTTGGTGCAAAGAATACTTGCCTCAGGTTCTTCGCTCGATCCCGAGCTCATTAATTACATTTGTTGGGAGATACGGAAAGCTCAAAACACCGCCATTTTCAAAGGAGAAAAGATAGATCCGATTCAAGCTTGAAATGATGCTTTTGAAGGATTTTCAAACTTTCCCGTCATAAATCCTCAATCCTCTTTTTTTCCCCACCCCCAAAGGCACTTCAAAGGTTAACTACGACGTGACTTTACCTTCAACCTTTATTGTAAAAGTTTTGAAAACCTTAAAAATGAGATTTTTACATCCATTTTCACGATATTCATTTTTTTCATTTTTTTCTTTTAAATTTTCATTTTAATTATGCCAAATGAGATATGTGTCTAATTTTGTTGAGCTAACGATTTTAATAATGAAAAAACCTTATTGATATAACATCGATATTTTAAGGATGTAATTAAAATGTTTTAAAATTTGGAGACTAATTTAAAATAAAGGTCATAGTTTGGGGATGATTGATGTAATTAACTTTTTTTTTTATATACAAAAGATGTAAAAAGACACTCAAAATAATGAATATTACTTTTGTTTATGCACGCTCAGAATCTAAAATTTTAATTCATATTTATAGACCCAAAGGCAAATTTAAAGTAATTAGTAAAGTTAATCATAACAAACAAATACTCCTTCAACCTCCCATTGTTAAAAGGTTGTGTAACAAGGATCAGATCAACACCAATTCCAAATAAGGTAATTTTTTATCCCTAGTAAGGGTACATGCATTAAAAGTAACAAAAAACTATAATCCACCATTAAAAGTTGTGTAACAAGATCAACACCAATTCCGCGTAAATATAATTTTCTATACTTGAAAGAAAAATCAAAATAGATTTTTTTTAGTTTAAGCACTGTGATTCATTTGTATGTACTGAATGACATGCAAAAGAAAAGAAACCAACTGCCAATGCCAAATGTCATACAGAAGAGAAATCCAGTCGACTCACCAACACTCTAGCTTTCTACTGGCCTATTACTCACCGACCTGATAATAATAGTATACAATTAACTTCACCCTCAACCTCGAGCCAACTACCCCACAACATATTATCTCAATTTTCAATCTCAAAAGATGGTTACTCAATCGTGAACAGGTAGTAGGCACATACCTTATAAGCAACAACTGATTGAGAAGGTTAATGGGAATTCAGAAAGTTGAAACCAGAGTGGGTATAGTAAAGCACTATTTTCTCCAGTCAACCAAATGCACGTGAACACTGAACCAGGACAAGCTACATCAGAGATTTCATACCTTCAATTTGCTATTGCTGATTTAACACAGGAAGAGATGGACGTGGCCTAACAACATTCAGCACACCCCTTGCAGTTGCCTGTTCATAGAAACAAAACAGCGTGTAAGAATGGTACAGGATCCAAGTTCTTTAGTATATGTAAGACTGCATTTATCCCTACCTCAAAGAATGAATTAAAATTCATTCGCAAAAGGAAACGTCTAAGAAATGGAGCTCGCTGACTCCCAGCAAGCCTGCTACTGCGCAATATAGTGTATAAGGAGTTTGATTTCTTGTTAAATTCCTGGAAAAAAATGGTTCGGATCAATATCCTTTAAATACACAACCATGCAAATAGTAACATGAATAATAAAGTCCTGACAACAAGTTAATCAAACAACATATATCTGTTATTTCCTTTGTGGAAATTTGATCTATCTCAAGCGTTAGAAAGGTAGGCAAATTGTCACAACCAACTAATGCCAAGTTGTAAATGATGTTGGAAATTCAAAGCACATATCCATCATATTCACTAACTCAAAATACTTATTCTTGCCATGTTAGCTGCATAAGCAAATAAAAGATGCCAGATATGGGTACCTCAGTTATACGCTCTAGTTCAGATGTATTTTGACTACTTTCTTGGTTCTCAATGTTCCAGCAAAACTGCAGGCAAAGAGTCATGATGCTGTCCAATATCCTTGACACAGAGCCAATGTCCAAGAAGGACTGAGAGATTAAAGCTGACAAATACCTGTAATGATGCTAAGAACATGTAAGCATTCAGCCACATCATCAATATTTGGCAAGACAAACCAAAAGAATAAAAAGAGAAAACATCAATTTATATGGATTATTCTTTCTACTTAAATTATATATGGATTATGGAATGACTTCTATGAAATATACAATAGTGACCCAGAAGGCCAACAATATAATTCAAGATTATTTGTATGAAATTCACCTAAATCAAGTCCTTACTAATAGTAACAAGAAAAAATGATTCAATGTTTAGGTTGTTTGCCTTTCCGTTTAAGTTAGCAGATACTAGGCTGACATGGTATCCAAAAGTTGAGAAGGAACTCATCTTACTCTTGATGGAAACCCACAAGTTCAGTGAAGTCATGAGAATCTTGAATATGAGATTGCAAAACATTCCATTGAGATTCTATCACATCAACCTAAACAGAAAAGTTAAAATCTCTATTATGAAGATTCATGAAATGAGCAAAATATAAATTCATAAAGGGAAGAACACATCTACATTGAACAAACAAGAAAAACCAAAAATGGTATAACAATTTAAGAATTTTGGTTATTTAATTCTCAATGTCATTTTATCTTAGAGCGTCTTAATTCTAAAGGAATCTATATCAGAATTTGTCTATCAAACTACATAGGAATCTATATATCTGATTTCAGCTGCCAGTACTATTCTCTTGACTCGTTTCCACCAGGATCCATGGTGTTGGGTTTTTAAGTAATTGATCGGTGTAGAAGTTAATCATCCACCTATGATGCAACACTGAAGATGTCATTAAAAGACTTTGCATCAGATGATACTCTTCCCAACTGTTCAATTTGAATCTAGGTCACAAACTTGCACCAGAATACTGGCCAATCATTATGCATCGAAGAACTAACCATATAGAATCCTAACGGGAATTTCATGATTATGCCAGTATTTTGTCATAATATTTGAAATAACTGCAAGAATTGTTGCTAGCTAGAAACTTCAAGTGGTGAGGACCCCTTTGGATGATTCACAGCCCATTTAACACCTATACAAAATGATCAAACTATTTCAGCTACCAGTGTAACCATAGCCCAGATAATAGTCAAAGTATCAAAGATATAGTTTGACCCAAGCCTATAAATGGACAAACTCATTCATAATGCCTAGAACTAATATGAAAACCCTTCCTTTCTTTTGGGGGTTGGGAAGGGGGTGGGGAACCAACATTGCAGACACATTATTTGAACTGTATAGTATAAAGGACCTGAATATAAAATTGAAGATTTCTGATTAAAAATGCCATATGCTCTCTAACACGCCACATTGGTCTAAAACACTGCTGCGGTGGCTGAGATATTGAGCAGTTCATCTGGTCCTTGCGGTGTTTGGCAAAATATGTGTGCTCCTGATGCATAACAGAGGCCCAGGATTTTTCCAATTCCATTTGTGTTCGTTTAAGCCTCAGCAGGTATTGGAAAATTCTACGATACCTGGAGCACAATAATGATTAAAAATATTTGAAGTCTTTTAATCATATAGGCTAAGCCTATCAATTGTTTATACAGTTATCGTTTCTTATTTCAAAGGCTGCTTCTTGCCCAAAGGAAATTTAGCAATAAGAAAGATTCAAGGGACCTATAAAGCAATTGAATCTTACTTGGAGAGCACTTCTTGGGTAAAGAAAAGCTGTAAGGGCCAATCAACAGAATATTCAAGTGCAATACCATCCCAACCACCAACTGAGGTCTCTGAACTTCCATCAGTGTATGCTTTTGTCTTCGGTAAATCTCTTTGAGAGGATTTCACTGTGATCCCAAATGAAGGCATCCTGATTGATGAGAAAGACAATTAAGATCACATTCCTTATAGTTTCCAGATATGGCATAACTGAGTGAAAAACGACTAGATTCTTACTGCAAAGATACTCTAGAAAAGTACTTGTCTTCCTCCCCAATGGTCTTTATGGCTGCCTGCAAAGCAAGGAGCCGAGGAATTCATACAAACAGTTATTTCAATCTGAAACCTGAATAAGAAACCCTTATCTTTGTACACATTCGAGTACAACTAAATTTGTCATATATATTGGCCTCAAACAAGTTAATAGAAATAATCTCATACCAACTGAAATGGAACCATAAGATCAGCTTCAGCAGTTGACTGGCGAGGCGGTAGGCGCATTAACTGCCGGCTCTCCTCAAGGAAGCACTAGAGAATAATGAATATCTATTAACATGTTACGTATTTTCAAGAAGGAAATAACTAAAATTATTTTACCTGGTTGATCAAGTCAGAAGACTAGAACACATAACCTAAAGCAACATTTCACATGCAGTGCATTCTTTACCTGGAAAAAGTCTCCCTTTGCCAGAAGAAAATAGTCCTTTAGAGCTTTTAAGTGGCCATTCAAGTCAGCACGCACAACCACAAGCTACAGAATCAGAGCAAATTCAATAAATACGGGCTTCAAATACATCATGAAGCAAGTTTCACACAAAGCACCTGCCAAAGATGACTAGCTGCGATAGCCCGGATAGAGTCAACTGAGCATTCAAATGATCTTTTGTGAAATTCTGATGATTCCTACAAATAATAGATGCACAATTAACAAAAGCTTTATTCCATTTAAGGGCATAAGTAGATATGGTACTACGTAACTGTGGAAGAAAACCTTTAGATCTAGAAGCATAGTTTCAATCTTATCAGCCACTGATTGTGGGAGCAATTCTTCTCCAATCGTTTTTACATCCAGGAAAGCCTCCTTCTGGAAAGGAACACCCACAGCTGATCCATGAAACTTTTGAGAGCCTTTTTTTGTCTGCTGATTAGACAGAGCATCCTGAAATTGGATTGCAGGGCTTGGGTTCCGGAGAACCCTGATGGCTTTACCAGCAAAAAGAATAGACTCTGCTACACGCATATGGATATACTCAGGGAGCATATCCTACAAAACAACAGCCGAAGAATAAATAGCTCGCGACAACAAAACTAAAAACACAGAAAGAAGTATGCACGAAATCCTTTTTATCTGAGATTCATTTCCAGGTTTCTTTCCATTTAAGTTATAGGTTCACAGTAGCAGAACATAGATTACTGGTTTGTTGACATGCAGATTTAACCTAACAATTCCCACACACAAATCCCTGTTTCTTAATTGCTGCTAATGAAGAAAACAGTGACGATGTTATTCATCCATAGAAACTAATGCCTACAGCAATATCTGCTATCCTAACAACAATTTGCTAAATAAATGCTCAAATGTGACTGCAAGTATGGGAATTGACCACAAACCCTAGAATAGTGTTTCCCCATTCCAACAAGTTTATATGTAATAATTAATTTTAGCTAAAACAAGGAACAGAGGTTTGCAACAATGTCATGAAAAAAAAAAGAAACTTAAACAATTAGGAGATGGCTCCAAAAATACCAGAAATATATGAAAGCCCAAGTGCCAATCAGTTAAAGATGTATCCACAGTTGACAAGCGAGCCAATTTTTCTGATGTATCCGAGATAGATGAGCCATACTCCACATCCTGATCTTCTTGCCTGGAAATAATAGAATCATTAAACTAGTTCAATGTGTAAGGATACAAACCAAAGAGAATGTCCATGCGACTCATGAAATAAAAGAATTAAAAGACATTAAAGTTCCAAAAAAAAATCCTTGTATGAATTAAAAAGGGAAAATACATACTGTTTTAATCCTTACCTTCTAATGAAAAATTCTCCATGCTGGTCTTGTAGAATTCCATAAATCATCCATGATGAAAGTTGGTTATACAACACTTGATGACCATGCCAAAGAAGCCTATGGTTCAAGAAATAGTCTACAAGCTGATCATTAAAATCTTAACATTTTTAAGCAATGAACATATGGCTATAACCTAAAACCACATTTGAAGACAGTTAACTTATAACCAAGCATAAACATAGTCTCAGGCTCCCCAGCCATTCACAAGCAATTACATGAACACTGAAAATTAGGCATATAGAAGTTTGGATTGTAATAATTGATTTAATCTTAATTAATTATCACATCAGATTGAAGAATACAATAAATATGAATTTTAATTGCAGTATAAAATTTCACAAGAGACGCATAAGAAAATGGTGGTATTATTTTTAAGAAAACAAACTGGCATTTTTATAGGAGAAATGGAGACTACTTGTCGCATTTTTTGCATTAGAAGAGCAAAGCAAAGAAAAAGGAAACTCAATACCTTTGAATGCAGGCCTGCAATTCAGGCACCCCACAGTGGCAGCGTTTGTGTAAAAGGTTAAGAAGCTGTCCTCCACGTATATCATCACGCTCAACCTCGAGAATAAGCTCGTACAAAGGCGGCAATATAACAAAGAACTGCAACGAAATGATAAACTTATAGAACGAGAGTAAAGAGCAACTAGGAAATTCAAATCAGCGATACGACGTGCTTAAAATAACAAGAAACCTTATTGAGGCCCTGAGTGACAGTTGCCAAAATTGGCATGGTTTCCGACAACAATTTCTGCTCGAGTTGAAGAACAGCAGACTTGTAGACAGAGAGTATCTCCACCAGGCCATTAGCAATGGCTCTTCGATAAACGCTTGGCTTCTCGCTTTTAGGATTTGACAACTCAGAGGCTCTGTCCAAAGGAGAAACATCAGCCGCTCTTATCCAGCTTAGATTCCGGGATTTCGTGGCAAAGCGATCGAGCTCTCGGTAGTAAAACCCTAACGTAATTAGCTTCTCGATAAGATCCCTGGGAGAAAATTATTCGTATGAAACCCTAAGGAAAAAGAGAGAGAGAGAGAGAGAGAGAGGGTTTTGGATGTTTATGAAAATTAAAAATTTCTTTCTTAAGACCTTTCACTGGGGTCGATGAAGGAAATGTCGGAAGCAAGCTTGAAGGAACGTTGTTCGGAGATGGGAGCGTCGGGGGATAAGCAAATACCGAGAGATTTATGATGTTCTCGCTCGTCGATTATTAGATCTCCTGTGTAACCAACAAGTGCCAGTAAAAGCTCGTGCAACATTTCCCCCCTTCTTTATAGTCGTTTTTGTGAAATGAAAGACAATCAGAGAGAATTCATGGCTTATCTGTTCTATTCTCTCCAATAACCGCTGATTAAACTTTAGTAGCGGTATATAAAATTTTGAATTAAAAGTTAGTCTCCAAAATGCCGATTGCCGGGTGAAGTCCGGCGGCTGTATAACCTTGCCGGCTCACTCCACTACTGCACTAGACAGCATTAATGGATTGGGCCTTGCTTAATAAAGAGCCCAAATGCCGCACACCACCATTATAGTACCATTCCGGTTAGTGTCAGTCATTCTACTAATTACAGATTTATGGAAGGTTTCAAGTTTCAAACTTTCAAGCATTGATTCAATAAACAAATGAGGATGAAATTATAACAAGTTTATGACTTCTTCTAATGCACTCATTAAGCTCCGCAATTACAAATAACAGAATCGAACTCTTCATTTTTTTTTTTCTTTGAGGAGCGGATGTTTACAAAGACAAAACAAAATGCAATTACACATAGCATGAGTAATAGCCGCCCTGTGTCGTTTTGCTTCTTCATCTTGCCAACAGCGACTCCTTTATTTGTCCACATTGTTTAAGATCGTCTGGTTTTTTCATGTTGATTAGTTTTATGATTACACCAACACAAGCAGGTATTTCAAACATGAGAAGAGTCATTGTGTGCGCAACGAATACACAAGGGAGGTAAGGAGAATTGATCGTGAAGAGAGAACAGATGGAGAACAACAGAAATAACTATATCAACTAAATAGCGTAAAGGTAACTCCCCAATGCCCACATGAATGTTTCCTAGAATATTTTTCTTCTTTTCACCATCTACCTCTTCAACCCATCATTCCCTTCAACATCTTCATTTCAACTCCCCTTATTTCCACCAACATCAAAATCATTCTCCATGATGAAAAAAAAAATACTAGTAAACATACAACAAATAAAAGTAAACAAGGATACAGTGTGCAAGCTAAGATGGTTTCCTGCAAAAGGTTAGGAGATTGTGAGATTTGTGATAACTGCTAAAGCCGGTAAATATTTTGATGAGGAAGTGTTAGCAAACAAATAAACGACATGTACCTATAAAAAGTGTAATAGCCTATTTGTGCCAAAGCCCATACAAAAACCAAAAAAAATAATAAACCAAATAATGTCCCTTTACAGTCCAAATTTTAAAAGAGGCCCAAATTGTTTTACAAAGCCCAAACCGATATTAATCTAAACCCAATTACACTCAAACCCAACAAGACCCAAATCTATGGGGCCCAAAGGGCCCAATACCCAAATAGAATCAGAAGCCTAGGGTTTTTGAAACTCTAGGCGTCGCAGCTCCCAACACAGGCCCTTGGTGGCGCCGCAATCAGCGCGCAGATAGCGCTCCTCACCGCCGTGTTTCTCGTCGTTCACCTACAAAAGGAAAGAAAACACAGCAGAAACAGCAAGCATAGCAAGACAGTATCTTTGTATTTATGATTTCGATTTATTTTGGGCTATAAAAACCCTAATGCAATCTGTAAAAACACACATTCTTCGAATACAGAATACAATACACAAAAAAATCAAAGAACAGATGTGATTTTCGATTGTTCCATTTCGCTTAGTTTTTTTTTATTTTCATTTTCTTTCGATTCATGCAAATATTTTTTTTAAATATACAAATACTAATAAAAATGAATAGACGAGTTTACCTTTTCGATTTGCACTGAAAAACGAAGTTTCTTAGCCTTAGGGCCGCCGCGAACGACGGCGCGTGAGGCGCGTGCGAAGATTGCCGGAGGTTAGAGAACCTATGAAGGCAGAGCATTTTTTGGAGGCTCTGTTTGTTTTTTTTTTAGCTTTTTTTTTTATTATTTATAAAGGCCAGAGGAACGGCGTCGTTTTTGGTGTGGTCAATTAATGACCAAAACGGCGTCGTTTAAGGGCAAAGATCCGCGTGTTGACCCGATACCGGGGAGGATCCGCGCGTTTTGGTTAAAAGGTCTAATTACTCAATAGGCCCTTCCACATTATTGCAATTTTATAATTACATCCAATTACATCTTTCTTTATTTTCACTTTGGCCCTGAATTATGGCCATTGCTTCAATTTGGTCTTTAAAGCCATTCTAAAGGCAGAATATAGAACGGCGTCGTTTAGGAGATAAGGCATAATTGCCCGATAGGTCCCTACAGTGTGACATGCGTTCTAATCTGGTCCTTTTATATTTTTACTCCAGATTTTATTTTTATTTCGATTTAATCCCTGTTTCCTTGATTTTTAATTCTCTTTTATTTTTTTTCTTATTTTCAATTACTTTAGCATTATATCAAATTATTTCATTTTTTTATTCTATTAAATTCTATATTATTTTTACATTTTATAAAATTTGTATATTGTGTACTATTTAAATCACTTTCTCATTAATATAAAGTTTCTCATATATTGTATATTTTAAATATGTAAATCATTTATGTATATATATTAGATTATTATATTATATATATTTTCTTTATACATTTAAAGTTTTTATCTACGCTACTTATTTATTTTAACAAAATACATTATTTATTTTATTATGTGTGTATATATATATATATCCATTTTAGATTTTGCCATATCATTTTTTTTTTACATATATGTTTTTTTTTTTAAGAAATTTTTTTTGTAGTATCTATTTGTTATTTGGTATATGTCATTTATCTTATATTGTTATTTTACTTTTATACTTGATCTTGTATGTAAAGTTTCATATTCACTTCGTAGTTTTTATCTTTCACATTTTTTTGTTTGTTATTTTCTACTTTATATCTCTTATTTGTTTATTCATGTTCTTTTATTTGCTTATTGTTTTTATGTTTGCCTTATTATAATTATTTTATTTCCTGCATCATTCGCTATTTTACGTTATTCTTTCTCTTAATTATCTATGTTAGTATTAAATGTTCGTATATCATGTAATTTTCGTAAATTGTTTTTGGTATTTATATTTTGTAATGTATTAATGCAATATTTTACTCGAATCATTGTTTTAAATAAAAATACTTTTTGCTAAATTGTCACATTTTATTCAAAAGTTTTTGTTTAAAAAAAAAAATACGGCGATACTTAATATTTGGGGGCTTCGAGAAAAATTGTACCCTAACTCACTGGTTTTCGATTTTTTTCGTTGAACTTAAGAAATCAAGTATCCCTTTTTGAAATCAAAACCCATAAGTTTCAAATCAAAACTTATTCTCGGGAATTCGAGATGTTGTGTCCTAACTTATTGGATATGACGTTTTGTTGACTCGATGTAAGGATTTTCTACAAATAAAGGCAAGCTTAGTTTCGAAGTCTTGAAATGTTGCATCCTAACTCATTGGGTGTGACATTTTATTTCTTTGAAATAAGTGGGTCTTGACGTACAATTTGATTTATTCAAGTTTTCTTTCAAATAAAAAGGATCGTATTTTAAAATTTTTCAAATTTTCGACATTAGGACATTAATTTATCAATTAGGTATCAATTTTTGGGCGTTACGAGGGTGTTAACCCTTCCTCGTACGTAACCGATTTCCGAACCCGTTTTCTTGAATTTCGTAGGCCAAAATCAACATTTTAAATAAAACAAAAAAAATGTTTTATAAGGTGATCCGATCACACCTAAGCAGAAAAAGATCGGTGGCGACTCCCATTTTCATTTTTTTAAAGTCAATCCCCGTTTTTTTAAAAAATTAAAAATAATTTCGACAAAAAGCAAAAGAAAAAATTGAAGCAAATTTGGTATCACTAATTGTTAAGGGTTTATATTTATAGATCTTTGAAAATAAGAATTACAAAGCTAGGTAATTAGCACAAATAATAAAATTAATTTTTAGCTACAATTCTATTAATGATTAAGAAGAATGGTGAAAAGTTTTGTTGATTATGTGAAGAGTGACAAGAATTCACTTTGTTTTTGAAATGAGAGAAAAACATTTAACTATCTTTCATATTTGATCTACCAATCCAACTTCATTTCAAAGTTACTTTTCACTTCTTTTACTTTGATGAAGAAGCGGTACTATGTGAAATATTTTTCACGGAATATATCTTAAAACACAAGACATGGTTGTTTTTAACGAAAGTTGTTCCTAAATAATCATTATTTTAACTTATTCCAAACCTGAGTTGTTTTATATATAATTGTTATCAATTTAGAAGTTGTTTCGAACATGAGTTTTTGTGGTGATATTTTTTTTTGGTAGAACTTTTGAATAATGACCCTTTCGGAAAAATACAATTGTTCTAAACAATGGTTGATCTAGGAATAACTATTCCTAAAAACGTCATTATTCTAAATAAAAATTATTCTAGAGCTCTTCTTTGGATGCTACTTCCTTGTACTCATAAACATCGTTTCCAGTATTCGAATTAGAGTGGGTTTGGATGAGTGGTGCATTTACTTATGGTTAGTGTAAAAACAATTGTGGCGGTGAGATTAAATATTGTCGTGATAGTATAGCGTGAAACAAAAAGTAAGCTAAACACATCGCACTGCCTATCCGAATTAGGGGTGAGTATTCGATCGAGTCGAGTCAAATCAAGTCAAAAAATTTCGAGTTAGTTGAGTTGACGAATCCTATTTTAGCAACCGAACTCAATTTGATTTTTTTTTTAATCGGATCGAATCGAGTCAAAAAATTTCGAGTCGATTCGAGTTAACGAATCCTATTATTTATACTCAATGTTGCGTTTACATGAACCGATTATTTAACTAGTAAACGAAGTATAAAATTATTTAACTACATAAACAATATAATGGTTTTGCCTTTTAACTTAATGAGTAAACATTTATCAAAACAACGTAGTTTTACCTTTTAACTTAATGGTTTTGACTTTTAATTTTAGAAAAGGTAAACATTTATCAAAATGGCGTAGTTTTGCCTTTTCTTATTTGGATTTTCGGATAACTCGAATTGTGTAATTCATATTCGAGTTAAACCGAAAAACTTAATTTTTTATTCGAGTTGATCGAAATAACTTGATTAACTCAAATAACTCGAACTATTTAATTCAAAATTTAAAAATTTTATCGAATTTTTCAAATCGAATCAAATTTTGCTCACCCCTAATCCGAACCCACACTCAATCTCGTGATTGCTGAGATTTGTTAACGGGCTATACAGTGGAAGAGAAAGTGGGTTTACCAGGATTTGAGGCGGACGAAATGGATTGGTGCGAGTGAACTGAGAATCCGACGAGGGTTAGCTAGGCCCTTTATAAAATTAATGGGTCAAACTAACTACCGCTTAAGTCGGCTGAAATAAGGGCGAATAGCTGGAAATACCATTTGGGCTTAAAACGGGCCAATCGCCTACTTAAATGCGTTGGAGCACAGCTCTTCTAAATTATTACAACAACATAAGGCATATGTTTTACCGCTTTTGCTTGATTGATGTCTAAGGAGAGGAGCATTTATTTTGATAAAAGAATTCAAGACAACAACTTTTCTTTTGGTTACTGAAATTCTCAAACTTAATCTCACTTATAAGTACCCATTTGTTAATAAAAAGCAACAGTCAGTTTGTTGATATATCAAATTATCAATTATGGTAATATATTCTGCATTACCTGAATTGGAGTGAGAGTGGGTGTCGAAAATAGGTAGATATTTATTATAAGTATGCTCAATTTTTAAAATAATAGTAATGGAGTTTCCTGGACTTGGATGGATATGGACACACACATATGTATATATAATCTCCACCCACAAAGGGTACCATGCGTGCATTGCATGCTGCACGAATCAGAAGGCCAGTGGTACACTTGACTTAAAACCCCAGGGCACCAACATTGCTGATCTCCCTCCTGTATATCCAATGCGCTGCATGGCCCAGAAGATTATGTGTATACACATTACATATGTTGCAACCGTTTAGAATAGTGAATGAACTCCAAGTCTCCAACATATACTAACCGAATTAAAAAAATAAATTAGTAGAAAAAATATGATGAGTAAATGGGGATTGGGGAGTGGTAATATGTTTATCTGCTACTGCATTACTTACAAATAATTCATGAATAAGAGGAGCTTGCAATTGCAAAGGAGAGAGAGATAATAAGGTGAGGAACCCATGTTGGAGAAAGGGAGCACGTGCAGAAGGTGATATATATATATATATGATATATGTGGCACCAATTCAAGCACTTTCTGCACGTGCCCTGCTTCTCCAACAAGGAGCTACGCACCCATCACAACATCCATCACTCATATTGAGTTGGAAAGGTACGTTGAGAAGCTGTGAAAGAGATGCATGAATTGAAGAAGCTCAAGTACTTATATAAGTGCAAAGAGAGAGTGAAATGGAGGTGAGGGACAGAGCTGGCCCCCTTTTTTTTAATTATAGTTATTTTATTTTGTAACGAGCCCAAAGGCAATGGCCATTGGGCAACGGGTAAAGAAGGGGAGCAATGTGTAAGAAAATAAAAAGGAAAAAAAAATCTCTGACAAAATAAAGCCAAAAGCCAAAAGGCATGCGATGCAATCATATATAGTAGTTGTACGCAAAGCGAAGAAATTAAAAGTAGAGATATCTAAGGAAGACCAAGGCTCTGCCTCAATGGCTGGCTACCATTGGATCAAGAATCTCGTGCCATGATATCAGGTCCCACCACCATGTATGGTATGGGCCCATTTATTTATTTATTTATTTTATATGATGTGTGCTTGCTTGAGGCTGAATAACCTCAACCAGTTGTGTTGTGTTGGTGGAAGAAGCAGAAGAGAATAACGTAACAGTGGAAGTAGACGTAGGCTTTGCGTGTTGGGTTCAAACGTGCAAGCTTTCGAGTGTTTTGTATCAATGAGCATGTGAGGAAGGGGGCCTCCCTAGGTTGATATGATTCACTGTTGTGTAAATGTAGGCACCAGCTTTTTTTTATATATATATCGACCAACCATTTAAACTAAATCCGGATTCCCCGCAATTTTGATGGCCTTATGTCATACATGACAGGGATTTAGTGCATGTAAGCAAACCAAAGCTATGGTCGCAAGGTTTGAAAAAGAAGAGAAAGAAAATCATAATCATTTACCAAATCGTGCTAACATCAAAAGAATGGAGCAAAAAGTGTCCAAATACTCAGAGTTGTAAGACTGATGGCATATTGAACAAGTAAAACACCAAGTCGCATGTCTTCTCAAAAACCTCTTATTCCATCCCCTTCCTTTTAATAAATAAATAAAATTTATCACTAATACGATATCCTGAATTAACTTAAAATCGACTTTCAGTAGACAAAATAGTTAAAACTGAAGCTCAAAAGCTCTGTTTATCTAAGAAAACTATATGCACACACAAGCATAGTTGAAAGTCCATCTAAAATAGATTGCAGACAGTGGTTTCACCCATTAATAACACCAAATTTGTGTGGTGGAAGAACATAGATTCTGAGCAGAAGCCATCATCAAAATCTAATTTAGAGACATAAAGGCTAGCTAGCGTGTTGTGTCGTGGGTATTGTAGTAAATGCCTTATTTGGTCATACACTCAAAAAATTTCCAATTTGATTGATGCATATATTTGACTTTGCTTCCAACAACAAAGAAACAGCTATTAAACATAACGGCCGACGTATGTATAGCCCTATCATTTCAGTTTGACTATCGGTCATGCTATGCCATCACCTAAAATGAGATATAAAGATATTTTGAAAGCATTGGAAAAAAATCAGCACTTAATAAATAATCTAATGAGTATGTGGTTTTGTTTTGAAATTGGTACTCATAAATGTTTTCTATTTTATATATATTAATTAAATAAAAAAAATAAAAAGAAAATGTTGATTTAAAACTATAATCTTATACCAACCGATATAAGTTAACCAAAACACACCAAAATGGAATTTGAACAATCTAATATCAGTTTGAAACCAAAACAGAATGTTGTTTATACTGAAGTCAAAGGAAGCCTTTAATTTATTGTTGATAGAAACCTCTATTTATAGAAATAAAACGAGTTACTAATTCAAAAATACTATTTCAAAATAATTTAAATCCAAGTTAATGATAATAACAAATTTATTCAAATCTAAGACTACGCCTATGGGATTTCGAATTTCATAGAAGAAAAAGGAATGGGGTTCACTTTGTCTAAAACGTATGAAACAAGTCCCCTGCCTGGTATCATACACGGGCTACAGAGCAAATGCAAATATGTTTCGTACATTTACAACATATAGATTACAGATCAAAATTCTATCAAAACCAGGCAGTAAACCAACAAATGTGCGGACAACTACTTTGTATATTTGAAACTAACTTGAATCAAGTAGCGCATCCTTATCTGGTCGACATTGTAGACTATATATTCATTGTATAATAAAGCACCCTGCAAAGGAAATTTCAAATGCATATAGCAAACATAAGATATTTTATTAGTTTCAGAAAAAAATGATTGATTTCCATGAATAAATTTCTTAATCTTACCTTCCGTTTTTGCTCCTTTGGTTTTCCTAGGGGAACTACAACACCATCATCAAGTGACTGGGCTTCAGAGGGATCCGGTGCAGTTGCACCAACACCCTTTGTGCTGCAATACAGAATCAATGTCATATTAACATGTTTTAAAAAGAGAAGGACAGAACTAATGTCGATGTTGCTCACAAATGGTACAATATAAACAGGAGACTCTAAATGGCATGAGGCAGGAAAAAGCTCCTCATGGTTTTTAGTTGTGCATTTGGAAAGTCCTAAGTTATTAGAAACACATATATGCCAGTTATTGATGAGCAATCTGTTTAATTAAAATTTACAAACCTCAACTTCCCATCCGGCAGCTTATCAGCATCGCTTTTAGCTTGTAGAAGCTCAGCCATGTCGCCGAGGGCAACCTAAAAAGAGATATATGTCTTATGAGATACTAAGCCAAAGGAATGATTATAATACACAGAAGGACAAGGGAAAGCAGACATGCAGAAACAGGTAGCAAGCAGTCAATTTCTGATTTCCAAGAAAATTCAAATAAACAGCATCAAAATAATGAGATCATGATAGGAAACTAATTTTCGCTGAGTGAAAATTAATCAGTTTGAACCACTGATACAAAGAGTATCTGGTTAACTAGTCGCTATGATAAGGAAATTCTCGGATTGTAATTTCTGATAAAAATGCATAAACTTGACACAATAATTTAACACAGTTTATGGTGGAACCATCATTATATTCCAGGTTATTACCAAAATATAATTTGAACTGATTGAAGAACTACCTCACATAGAAGCAACACCCCAGTTGTGAAGGCAGAATTAGTATAGCAATAATTTGCACTTTTGGAGAACATATCAGCAAAGTAAACCCCCTTCCCAAACATGTAACCCGTGGCAGGCGCTTCAGGTGGAGCAATGCGCAAACCTGATGGATGATAAGTACGATACAGTTAGATGTGGTTATTGACAAACACATTCCACATCCCACTCAAACATCCTGGACAACATGCAAAACAACAGAGAAAAGGAAGGACCTTGATACAGAATGCCAATCCCAAGATCCAGAAACAGGAGAAAATAGGAAACACATGCTACCCACAAATCTCCATACATAACTACATTTAGAAACAAAAGAGAAAAGGGTAGACCTTGGGACAGAATGCCAGTCCAGTTAGTAAGCCGAGAACCATGCCACAACAGCATTCTATTTTTTGTTCCAGAAAACTGCTCAGGTAAGAAGCCATAAAGTTAGACCAATACTAATCACTTGGTAGAAAGGACATTCTACAGTTAACATGGAAATAATATTTCATGAGAGGCACCTTTCTAAAGCGTTCACTTTCACCGTCTCTTGTCACCTTGAATATTTGAACAACATCAACTGTATAATTTGAATGTGTCTGAGCATGAGTATTCTGAATATACTTTACAATCTGATCCGGGGAAGAAAAAATAACAGAGAAAATGTAAACAAGCTAGTTTCCAAAATGCATTGCTAAACTATTCTGCAAATTTAATTTTTTTTCAAAATTGGAAGAGGGCCCCAAAAAGAAAGCAGATAGTTACAAATTGCTTAAGTTTTATGTTGAATTCAAATTTCTAGTACTACAAAGATGAACAAATACCATAGCAAACTCCTCAGTATCATTGTCAAGAGGAAACAGTTCACAGTGAAGCTGTTGGTACCGATAATATAAAGGATCTTCCTAAACATTCCGCACAAAATTAAGTTAGAGGAAAATTTTAGAGCATACATAACCTAATGAGAAAGAACAGGAAAAACATAAACATCTCAACAATATTTGTGTATGTATGTATATATGGACACATCAGTATAACAAAAGAAATTAGAGATAGAAGAAATTTGGGTGCTAAAATTAACTAATACCCAAATTAAGCTCACTATAATACAACGATTGTATAAATTTTTAGCAGTTGACTAAAAAAAGAAAGAACTACAACAGTTCAAATGTTGATAGAACATAGTTGTAGCCTGCAGGCCATATGGTTTACAGGTCATACAAATACAGCACTCATAAATGAAAAATAAGCTCTACAACAAACTCAACTTTATCCACAATATTTATGTATGATGCATATGAAGAAAACAATATTGTCAATTGGCTAGCAAAATACAATTATGTCCCGCATGCAATGCTTGTTAGGCATGCAAAAACTTTTAGTAGTTTAAAACTCAACTTACGGTTCAGCTTATTTAAAGGGTTCACTGAAATGGGAAATTTAAAGAGGGGGAAGAATGTAGAAAAGAGCATCACAGAACAGGAGTAAAATACCTCCATCGTAATGTCATCCATTAATAATTTTGATGCGACCTCTATTTCTCCCAGGGCTTCAACCTTCAATTACATAAGAGGAACTGAGATTGCCCTTATTGAAGGAAACAACTAAAAAAGTTGGCACAAACTTGTAAAATGCTCAGGTATGAAAACAATACTTGATGTTACTAAAAGCTGCAAGGGCAGATAGTTAAAACAATAGAGGGTAGTTAGGTATAAATCACCATTTCCAACTTCTTTTTCAACTTCTGAGGTGTGTCGATGACAAAATCACCTGCCACATATAGTTCTGTGTCAGTTGTAATATTGTTATTGGGTATGGTTAGAGGAGGAGATGAAGAAGAAGACTCACGCATTTTTCTAAATCCAAAATCATGTGGAATCACAGTGTAAAATTCCCTGTAATTGAAAAGAAAAAACGAATGATATTCACATTTCAACATGAAGAGGTCACGGAAAATAAACATAAACCCAATATCATAAAGCATTTACTATTATGCATATCTAACAAAAGTTGGATAAAACTTAAAGTTCTTACGAACTTAATTGCTCAAGCTTGCTCCTGTTTGACTGGTCAATCACATCAGCAATTTTCTTTAAGACATCATAACCCTGAACATATCCAAGCATAATTAATATTTTATTTTCAATAAAAAAAGATACTAACTAACAAATGTAATGCCAATGTTACTGCAGGCTAGAGAAAACAAGCATGCAGAAGCACTGTGAAACAAAGACATCCGCAATAAGATCGATATCAAGAAACCATCGTAAGACAAAGCATAGCAGGAAGTTCGGGACCATAATGGATGGAAAAGGGGTACTCAACTCCAAACGTAGATTAAGGGGCAGATTAAAGAAGTAATCTGAACGCTCAAAAAGTTCAAAGCTGCCTACACTCACTGACACAATGACCGGACTAGACCTTCAATATTTAAAATTAGTTTAGAAAGGTATACCTAGCATGTAAATAATCACCAAAGTGGAATACTTTTTTACCTTCTGTAGTCTCTTATATTTTCTAACCACAAAAGATTTCAAAAAGAAATGTTTTGTGCATGTCTTGAAAAATCACCTTTAAAATTGTGGATTTGCTTAGCTTACCAAGAGGCAACTTGTCAGCATTGTATCCTAAAGACAACCACAACATTTATAGGAAATATTAGCAGGCAAGAATATAAATAAAAAGGATTTTACAAGGCTTTAGAAAACCAAATGAAGCAAACATGGCTTAAAAATTGAACCAGACATCTCTCATGTATATAAATAGTTCAGGTAACAATTGTAAGCTAACTAACCTATTTCCATCATTTGTTGCTTCATCATGCTGATATTGCATATAACAGAGATAAACTTAGCAACACGTTGTTCAAGCTTTGTCTCCCGCAATTGAGCACCAATGGAAGAGTTAGCCTTTCTTTTGACCTGAATATAATAATTAAGAAGTCAGAAGAAATTCAACAGGCAATTAAAGCTCCAAGACTAGCATAGATTATATGATGCTCCTTCTCTCCCATTCTTCTCATTTCCTTAAACATGATTTTAGGCAAGCAAATATTGTGCTTCATAAACATTAAGGCAAATTAGAAAGAGGAGGACAGTGGGAGAAGGTAGAGGAGTCAGTAAGTCATCTGTTTATGTGTTAAAATAACTCACATCAGATTCCTTTTCTTTTTCATCATAGTCCATCTCCAGCAAGGTGTAGCACTTTGGGTGACAAACAAAGTCTTTTCTGTTGTACCAATAGTTTTTGGTCTTGTTAAAGAACTTGGTTTGAAACTCATCAATTGCAGCTTGTCGTGAAGTAAAGGGGCCATGTAACTTAATTTGACCCTTCACACCAACTCTACCCCATCTATTATGAACCATGTATGTCTTCGAGTCATCAGATTCTGTGAGAAAATAATAAGGAAATCATTATCAAAGTAGAACTAGCAAATATCCCACCCCAAAAACTCCCCAAAAAGGAAGTGCATAGGTCTATACAAATGAAATTGGAAGAGAAAGATACTTAAAGCAATAAATTTGAAAACCAGTGGGGATAAAACGCATAACATTATAACGAATAACTAACCTAGAAGCTGGATCACAAAGAACTTGTTATTGTTTTGCCCAACATTCGTCTGATTTAACATGGCATCATAGATATCATCACCCTGAATCACAGAAATTAAAATATTAATTCTTCTGTTCTGTAAATGTATATTGTAACAAAGAATAAAGCAGGCAGGCAAAATATTTTTCAAAAGGCTCAAAAAATGGAATTCAAACAGCAAAGACTAGCCTTTTGTAGAACATGATAATGAGCCTTTATCTCATCTGGGATCCCTTGATCCAGAACAGCCACCCCTTTCTTTGTGGCCGTAACGATTTTCTCCTCCTTGCTACTTTCCTCCTCTTCTTCTTCTTCTTCTTCTTCCTCTTCCTCTTCTTCTTTAACTACCCACGCAACAAATAAAGAAACCCCTTTCAGTCTTTCACAAATGGAACTAACCAACAAAATGAACCAATAAAACCGAAAATCATCTTACCAGGAAGAGGATTCTTGTCGGCATCTTCACAAAGCCTCTCGAGAAGTTCCTTTTTGGTGCCAACAGTGGAAAGACCTCGAAGAGTAGCTTGTTCGCGTAATTGCTTGACATTCATTTGTCGAAACTCCTCAACGGCATTGACTTTGTCCGAATCCTCGTTATTACAGACATCCGACTCCCTCCCTCTTTTTCTCTTGTTATTTCCGATTGCATTATTAGCCTTGCCTCCATTTTCCTCTTCTTTCTTCCTCTCCTTGAGCAAAGCATCCTCCAGTCTCAGCACCTGTTATAAACAACTCATATCAATAAAAATGAACAAAGAACAAAGGGGCAGATAAAAAGAGTAAAAAGTAGATTGGGCAACCAGTAAGGGCTTGGTCCCGATTGTGTCAAGCCCACGCTGGGCGAGTTCGTCTCGGAGCTGGCCTACTTTCAGCTTACTTGCCATGTTCTTCGATGAGCAAAGTGCGGGAGAAATCGTTTGAGAATGTAAGAAGGAAATGGAGGGATACATTTTTTTATATGGTGACAAATGTGCTTCAAAACGCTGTCGTTTTAGTAGCTTTCCCAGCACGATATCCCCATTGGCGCCTCTTCCAGAATTGACTCCTTTTATTTGTCAGTTAAATATTTTTCGAAAAATAATTTTTAAAAAATAATTTATTTTTTTAAAAATGATTTACTTTTTTGCTATTTAGAATTTTCTGTTGTTTGACAGATTTTTTAAAAATATTTTTCGGAAAAGCTATTTTTACATATATTAATAAATTTATATTTTAATATTTTTTACATATATTGCAATGATTTATTTATAAATAAATAAATCAAATTAAATATATAATAATACTCAATTATTAAGCTAAAATATTAACCGTCATAAATTGAAAACATCCAAAGTCAAATAAATTATTTATAATTGTGTTATAAAAAAATAAAAAACAAGGATTGAATAATTATAAATTAGCTTCCAAACCATAATTAATACTAGAAATTAATAATATTATCCAAATACATAATTAGTAGTTCACCACATAATAACAATAACATTGTTCAAGTGCATAACTAATATTACACCACATTTAAATTGTAAAGGAGAGCTTGTATTGAAAACAATATAGCCGAGTTAAAGAATCGGGGTTTACATATGACTCGACAAATGAATTATCAACTGACATACACAAATAATCATCTCTCTTACATCATAAACAAAATTATAGCTTGAAGTTTCTTCATCTTGAATCATATAATTGGTGATGTAGAAGACAAATCCAGTCTCAAGGGGTTTCCAAAGTATGTTTTACATACGTAATTTGCAACCTGCAAGTTAGTGGCAATGGTTCATCTTCCTGGAATGCAATGGGTAAGAACAACAAATAGAAAAATGACAAGCAAGAATAATTTAAAATCGTGCAATGGTTGCAACCTGCAAGTTAGTGGCAACGGTTCATCTTTCTGGAATGCAAGGGGTAAGAACAACAAATAGAAAAATGACAAGCAAGAATCATATAAAATCATGCAATGGCAAATGTGATTAGTTAGTCTCATTCTGATTTCTTCATTGTTTAAACAGCAAACTAGCTAGAAGTATAAATTCACTTTGATTCAACTTTAGGTAAGTCTTTACACTATCTAGGAATTTTTTGTTGAACCTAATGAAAGTATCCAAGAAATAATTCCGACCTCGCTTGAGTAAGGCAGGATGAACAAAATGACAAAACCTGAGCTTTGATACTATGTTAAGCATCCAACTTAAAACTAATTAGAAGCCACAACTTTAGTATGAAACCACGAAAACCTGATATTTAGCAGGTATAACACCACTTAACACTGAACAAAGTTGTAACTAATGTACCAGCCAAGCCAGCATTTCAATTTTCTTCCAAAAGTGGAAGGGCTGTTACAGGTGTATTTCAATGCATCATTTCAAATCAATGACCAAAAAGCAGAATACGTGTTAAGTTTATATCTATGTAGGCTAAATTTTTTTATCCATATCTAACATTTATGTACATATTTGGACATGAATATAAAGTATGATGCTCTAAATATATGAAAAACTCTGAACAAATTGCATTTAGAAACATGAATGGTGCAGATACACACTAGTACTGGAGCAAACCGTTTCTTTAAAGTAAACCTAACACTGACCAATACATATTGCTGCTACAGCTGCAGCTTCAATTTTACCCTAACTCCTTAGGAAATTTGTCGCTAGCAAATACCTAAATAGTAACTTAAGGGTTGATCTCCTAAATAGGATTAGAAATTTGTGGTTTTTCATGAACTTTTTGGGGAGAGTCATGTTGCTTATAAGAACCTGACTCTTCAACCCATATTGTATTCATTAGGTCAGGCCTACAGGTCTACATCTTAGGTCAGTTCAAGTCCACAGCTTTGAGAGCTAAAACGAAATAATTCAATGGAATTTCCGAGCCAATCTTAATGATCACAGAACAATACTGCTTTGAAAAATATGACTCATAATTGTCTTAGAGACAGCAACTCTTTAAGATGAATCACACGCGGTTATTTGTTAGATACAAGTTTAAGCATAAAACTGAAAGCTTTTTAATAATGAGAAACGACAGACTTGTTTCCACACATATTAATTCATTTTTTTTAAAATGAAAAACCGGAAATATGAATCACATATAAAAAAGACTGAATAGGCATAACATGGTTTAAATAATGTTGGATTAATCCAATTTGGTACCTGTTTTGGGGCTCGAAACTGAATTGAAATTTTACAATAATGCTTCCTCATGGCAGACCTAAACAAGGAAAACAGTCTGATATGATGGATTCAGTAAAAAACAAGTTGGCAAGAAGTACCCTTTTATCTTTTCCTCACATTGCTTTGGCACAAATGAAATTCTATATCGTTGCAGTCACTAGAAGGGATTAAATGTTACAATGACGTAATGAAGTAATCTGCTGATTGTTTACTTACATGAGAATACATCAATCAATAGGGTGTTTGTCAGCTTGGCGAGACGTATAATGTCCAGAAAGCAAAATCAGAGAAAGGAAAGCACTAGCTACAAAAATTGCATCAAACCACCGGTGGTAAAAGTCAAACTGAATATCTCCACCCAAAGCATCTATTATAATCAACCTGCCAAGGGATACACAACTCATAAGCTACAGGTTTTAAACTGAAAAGAGATATTTAACATCCAGGAAATTATTACAAACTGAAGGGAATATTTTTCTTCCTTAATAAGAAACAGAATAGATATACAAAGTCATCGATCAAGCCATACCTGTACTCAGTCCTCAAACTTTTTCTTATCAGAAGAATTGAAGAGAGGAAGTACATTCCCATAATTTCAGAAAGGAAAAGGACAACATTGCTTGAAGATCCACTACCAACTCTGGAAACTGCAAAGAAGAACTGCATGCAACAAAACATTGTAAGTAAAGCTGCAGATTACTAGATACTAGGAACCACAAACTACTTCTAAAACAAATATGATTTCATTCAATAATGAAGATAGGGCACATAAGGTGGACATGATGCCTCAAGCTTGCTGCTCATGCATACAACAAAATGAATATATATAAAGAAAAAAAAAACAATATTCTCCATAAGAAGAGGTCAATTAATAGTAAGAACAAAAATAGCAATAAGTCAATGATCAATGATCAATGATGATGACAGTCATAAAAGCTGCCAAAGTAGCAACATAGAAACAATAAGATGTCCTGAATATTTTAAAGGTTTTTACATTGTTAACAAAAATTCATTGATTCTGGATCGGCAAAACAGAGACTTTTGGATTTTGAATAAAATGTAGACATAGCATATGGTAACTAAAACTGCTGAACCATATAAAAAACAGAACTACCATGACAGCCACCAAAAACGAACAAGATTTAAGAAACCCCGCACTGATATAGTGATCAAGATTCCATTAAACAGCAGGGAAATATACTGCAAATAACAAATATAAAAACAGTAAGATGCCAACTATTAACCCCAACCAAAAGACAGTATAGTTTAATACCTAAAGGCAACAAGATGGTTAACTTTTCCTAAATCACAAAATACTAGAACCAGCACTCACTGTACAAATGAATAAAATACCTAAGCACAGATAATTTGAAACAAAGTATACAAGTATAAAATGGGGAATCTGCCTGAGAGAGCTTTAGGAAAATGTCTTACGGAAAATGAAACAGTAAGATAATTTCCCAAAATGTAAGGAATTTTACGCGTGTTTTGGAAAATATTTTCCAAATGAAAAATGTTTTCCGTCAAACAAACACTGAAAAACTGGGAAAACAATTTTCGAAAAATATTTTCCAGCAAATAAACACGCCTTCCAATAATTCCCTGCCTACTACTGACTTCGTCCTCGTTTGCGTTAAGAGTAAAACCATGCCAAGCACTCCTTCCAATATAGGGCCGAATCCTGTGTGCCCATAAGAGAAAGCCCGTTGAGACTTGCAGCAAATTCCCGGAAGACTAATTAGAGTTGAAGAAAGGCCCTTGAACTTATTAATGATTTTAAGGCTTTTAGACTCCATTTGGATCAACATGCTTTTGGTTTCTGCGAGTTTTTTATTGAGTAGCTCATTCGTTTTTGGCATAATAATCAATTTAACCCTCCAATGTTTATACATTCTATCAATTTGGTCCTAATTCTAAAAAAATTAACAAATTTTGTAACAGTCCAGTTTAGACCCTAGTCGGAACAGTGGTTTCGGGACTAAAAATCTGAGGTCGGAAAAATATTTTAATATTATTTTTGATGTTTATAATATGTGATTGAGACTGTGTGAAAATTCTGTGTGAAAATTTTATTGACTGTGTGTTGAATTATGAAAAAGGACTTAATCGCGTAAAATGTAAAAGCTGTGTGTTGATTGTTGTTGTATTTATAATTTGGGGGATTTATGATGCAATTTGGCCATAAATGAGTATAGTGGATGGCATTAAATGTTAACATATATGTTTTTATATGTTAAATTTATAAGTTAAAAATTTATATTATTTTATATTATATTATAATGTTATAATAAAACAAAATAATAAAGAAAGCACTATGTTCATCTTCTTGGTGTCGAAAATAAGAAAATAAAAAGGGGTTTGAGCTCTTCAAACATTCGGCCATTGATGTCTTTGATTTAAGGTTAGTTTTTGTTCGGTTTTTGATAATTTATACGTTTTTGTGATCGTTGCTTAGTGTACTATCAAACCCATGCTTAAATTTTAGAAATTGATGGTGATTTTGAGTTATGCCATTGATGAATATGTGAGCTTTGTGTTGTTAGTTGGTGGAATATGAAAGCTTAATGTTGGGTTAACATAGTTTGTATTTGGATTTTTGGTGAAATTGAGTAATTTCGGCTAAATTGAGAAAAGTGTAAATTGGAGGACCAAAATGTGAAACAAATGAAATGTGTGAGCTTGTATTAGCATGGGAAGAATTCGGTTAAGCATATGTGATATGAAATTGTGTGTATTTGATGATTTTATGAAATAAGGACTAAAGTGTCGAAATGTGAAAATGTGAGGGATATTTTGTAAAATGCCCTAATTATGTGTGTTTGGACTAAATTGAATGAATTGGTGATTGAATGAGTTAAATTTAAATGTGTATAGACCAAGAAAGGAGAGGTTCGGAACGAGATCGAGGCAAAGATAAAGTGCTCGATTAATCGACCGTTTCGATATTTCGACGTCCGAGGTAAGTTCGGATATAATACCAGTTGTTAAATTATATCTATGTGATGAGAATTGGTTGAATGCATAGTTAATGAATAGAAATGTATTATATATGAAATCGAGTAATGAGGCACTAAGTGTGCGAATTTAGAAACGAGACAGAGATGATTAGCATCGTGTGTGCGAATGATGATAAGCTTGACTTATTGATCCGCATCTGTGTGTGTGCGATACCGAATTAAGTTCGGTTTTGTATCAAGGCACTAAGTGTGCGATGTTAATTAAGCTTCTGCTATGATTTGAGCACTAAGTGTGCGATTGAGTTGAAAAGATATCGAGCAGTGAATGAGGTATGGTATCGAGCATCGAAAAGCAAGTATGTTTGTTTACTAAGTGTTGGCAAAGGTATGTTTGAACCTATGTGGTTGATGTTAGTTGTAAAAATTGAATGAATGGATATTTGAGTATATGGTTGAGGATGATAATGTGCTTAATTGTGTATCTATCTATGTGATAGTTTATTTATGTATTGATGTTGCATCATTGAGAAGTATGTATTATATTACGAACTTACTAAGCTCTTAAGCTTACTGTGTGATTTATTTCTCTGTTTTACCGTGTCAGTAAAGCTAGCTCGGATCCAGGGATCGTCAGCATCTGTATCACACTATCGGCTATCTATTTTGGGTACTTTTGCAAGATGTGCATATTTGGTATATAGCATGTATAGGCTAGTTGATATAGTAAATATTTTGAGATGTTGGTCTATGCCATGTGATATGGCTTGAAAATTGAATGATGTTGGTGCATATATGTAGGCTATGAATGTAATAGGCCCAATTTGCCCGGGGCCATGCCATAAAAAAAACAAAAAATAATGTTTAAAAAATCCCTTTTTATAGTCCATTTATAGCCCAAAATAGACTATCTAATACCCCATTACACCCAAACCCAACAAGACCCAAAATAAACTAAACCTACGGGGCCCAAAGGGCCCAATATCCAAATTGAATCAGAAGCCTAGGGTTTCTGAAACCCTAGGCGCCGCAGCTACCAACATAGGCCCCTTGGTCGCGCCGTAATCAGTGCACGGATGGCGCCCCTCACCGCCGTGTTTCTCGCCGTTGACCTGCAAAAAAAAAAGGAAGGGAAAGACGACAGAAGCCAAAAATCCAGCAAAAGGATCAATGTACTTAGGCTATAAAAAGCCGAAAACAGCCAATGTAAGGGGGATTTGATTTTTTTACAAGTACAATTGTAACAGTCCGGTTTGTACCCTAGTCAGAACAGTGGTTTTAGGACCACAAATTCAAGTTCGTATAATATTTTAATATTATTTTTTGTGCCGTTGATAAGTGATTAAGCATGTGCTAAATTTTCGTAAGTTAAATTGCTCGTTTGTGTGTTTAATTTGATGAAAAGGATTGAATTGCATTGAAATGCAAATTTGTATGTTTTATGAAAATATGCTTATTTGTTATGTCTTTATAAGTGTGAGGACTTATATGGCAATTAAGCCATTATCATGGTTAGTGGACGGCTAAGGTCATGAATGACCTTGTAATTGTATGTTATAAATATATGAATGAAGGCTATTTTAGTAAATGAATTGTTAGCATTAAATTAATGAAACAAAAAGATGAAGTGTTCATCTTTTATTTCTTTTCATTTGACCGAAACAAGCAAGGAAAGAAAGGAAAGAAATCTAGCTAGGGTATTCGGCCTTTCTATTACAAATTAAGGTATGATTTTGAGTTGGATTTTGATTATTTTTATGTTTTTGAGATTGTTGCTTAGTTTACTATCAAGCCCATGTCTCAATTTGATGAATTGATGTTGTTCATGAGAAATGCCATTGATGTTATGTTGAGCTTTGTGATGATTTATGGTGTTAAATGGAAGATTTGAGCTAGATGAACATACTTTGTTCTTGAATTTTTGATGGATTTAGCTAATTAGGGCTAAATTGAGAAAACAGTAACTTGAAAGACTAAATTGCAAATTTGATGGAAAATATGGGCTTGTATGATATGTATGAACATTCGGCTAAGCATGGTTAAAAGATGATTTTGTGAATTTGATGTTTTGAGAAAAATGGACTAAATTGATAAATTGTGCAAATGTGAGGGTTAATTTGCAAATAGCCCTAAATATGTGTCCTTGGAATTAATTGAATGAGTTAGGCAATAAAAGAGTTAATTCTGAATATGTATAGATCAAGAACAGAGGAAAATGGACATAGATCGCGGGAAAGCGAAAGTAACCGAGTAGCCGTTTCTATTTCCGATAAATCGAATTCGAGGTAAGTCATATTACAAATAAGTGTAATCGTATTGAGTTGAGCATATTCATATGCTTGTAGTTGAAAATGAATGCTTATGAAATGTTATGCAAATGAATTACGAGATAAGATCGATTGGCGACAATGTCAAAAAAAAGTCCGTCGAACCCGAGGAATACATAGGTACATTGCATTTATCATGTAAGACCAGATCTGGGACGTCGGCATTGATTTGAGATTTCGTGTAAGACCACGTCTGGGACGTTGGCATCGATATGATCTCTTCGTGTAAGACCACGTCTGGGACGTTAGCATCGATATTATCTGTACGAATAAGACCACGTCTGGGACGTTGGCATCGATATTATCTTTACGTGTAAGACCATGTATGGGACATCGGCATCGTTTTGATTCGTGTAAGACCCTGTCTGGGACAGTGGCATCGATATTTGAATGCATGTAAGACCTCGTCTGGGAGGTTGGCATTGTACTATTATTCCGAGCTTTCTGAGTATCTTATTAGTTCCTAACGGTTTAACGGACAAGTCTGTGATATGAATGGCTAAGTGAATTGTAAATCCGTTTCAGGTACGTTGATTTATACACTAAGTGTGTATATAAGGTAAGTACCTATTTGATTATACTATGATGATTATGTATATTGGAATCACAATATGATATGTGAGAGTAAGCATGAATGAGCTATGTTTATATATGAATTTGAATTGATTAATGTGATAAATATGGTCAAGTACATGGACCAAAGTATATATGTGATAGTTGCTAAGTTTGTTTGTATTTATGACTTACTAAGCTTTTGGAAAGCTTACTCTGTGTGTATGTTTTCTCTGTTTTATAGGTCGTCAAAGCTACTGAAGGCTCGGGACCATCAAGGATCGTCATCACATTACTAAACTCATTTTGTTACACTTTGGATATGTATACAGCTAGATATGGCATGTATAGGCTAGTATTTGATATGAGTTTGTTATATGAACTTAGCCATGTGATTTGGCTAGCTATGGGTTGAGAATTTGCTTGAATGTATGTGATATATGAAGTATGTTTTTGACATGGTTAGTTGATGCATAAAATGATCAAGTTTTGATTAAGCAAAGGAATGAATTATGCTTGTGATGAGATGAGTTTTGGCCTTGTAATTTGGATGGTTATTTTGGTATGAATTTGGTTGTCAAATAGGCATGAGATGTCTTGATGATTTTACTAGTAGGTATGACCCATGTGGGTGGCATTTTGGCATTGCAAATGGCCTATTACGTCACAGTTGTTGGTAGCTGCAGGCGTGCCTAGTGACCGTGGGGCTAAGTCGATAGATTAGCCTAATAGCACACGGCCAAGACACACACGGGCGTGTCTAGTAGCCGTGTGAGAAAGTCAGTATATGGCCTAAGAGTACACGGCCTTAGCGCGGGGTCTTTGGGTGGTCGTGGGTGTAAAGTCAAGTCGACCACGACCAAGGCACGGGCGTGCTTGGTGGTCGTGGATGTGAAGTCGATTCGACCACGGCCAAGGCAATGCGGGTGTGCTTGGTGGCCGTGGATGTGGTCGATTTGACCACGGGGAAGACCCACGGGGGTGTCGATGGCGTGGGAGGGAGGCACACGGCTACACTGCGGGCGTGTAACCCACGAAACATAGAAAAGTTTTAAATTTCCGTAAAATTTTGTATGTGTTCCGGTTTAGTCCCGACCCAGTTTATAAGCATGTTTTAGGTCTCGTTGACCGTATTAAGGGACATTATGTTTGAGATTGATGGATGAATGCATGAACTCCTGAAAATGTTTTCGATCTGTCCGGTAACGCCTTTAACCCTAGTTCGGCGACAGATACGGGTTAGGGGTGTTACATTTGGTTGGTAATAGAGCTACGGTTTAGTCGATTCTTGGACTAACGTAGCGTGTCAGAGTCTAGCCATTAATGCCATATTTCTGAATTGTGATAGTGTGATGAATCCTGACGTATAAATGTGATTTTCGTATAGTAATGGATCTCGGAAGAGTCGTAGCTAACGACGTAGAAAGTAATGCGCCTGCTCCCGCGCAAGGGACAACGCCCTCTGATCCAAGACCGGCTACTAGCGGTCAAGGGGAAGAAGCTAAACAAGCTTGCTTCCAGATGATGAGTGAATGGTTCACTCAATTCGTAAAGAATAACCCGACTGTTTCACAACCCTCGCCCCCGGTTAATCCCCCTTAGACTACAGTTGTGCCTCCGGTGATGGGTATAAATCATTGAACAAGCCTCCGGTTGACAAAATCAAGTAAGTATGGAAATTTGAAGAGTTCGGGCTACTAATGATGATAATGCCGAGAAGGCAGAGTTTTGGTTAGAAAACACGATCCGAGTATTCGATGAGATGTCTTTGACTCCGGAAGAATGCATAAAATATGTTGTATCTTTGCTTCGAGATGCGGCTTATCAGTGGTGGAAAACTCTGATTCTGTTATTTTGAAAGAACGATTGACATGGGATTTCTTTCAGATCGAGTTCCGGAAGAAATATATTAGTGAGTGATTCGTTGATCAGAAACGAAAGGAATTTCTGGAATTGAAACAAGGCCGTATGACTGTTACGGATTATGAACGAGAGTTCGTGAGATTGAGTCAGTATGCTCGAGAATGTGTATCATCTGAAGCAATAATGTGTAAAAGATTCGAAAATGGTCTTAATGAAGATATTCGCCTGCTAGTCGGGATTTTAGAGGTGAAAGAGTTTGTCGTACTCGTTGATCGAGCGTGCAAAGCTGAAACACTCGGGAAAGACAAAAAGAAAGCTGAGTCAGAAGCTCGAGAAGTGAGAAAGAGATTTCAGAGTAGATCATTTTAGTCTGCTTCAAAGAGAATTAGAGATGATTAAAGCCGTTCGAGAGTTAATTTGGGATATTCAAATAGAAATCGAGATAGATCACAAATGAGCTTCAAAGCTCCAGCAACTTCAGTGGCAAGTGTTGGAAATGTACGATCCGAAAAACCAGAATGTAAGTATTGTGGGAAAAGACATCCGGGAAGCTGTAGAATAAATGAAAGAGCTTGTTTCAGATGTGGATCACTTGATCATTTTATCCGTGATTATCCTGAATCTGTCGAGCCAGAGACTGTTTAGAATCTGAGATCTGATAATGCACCTGTGAGAGGTAGACTTTCGAAGAATGTAAGAAATGTCAGTGGTAGTCAGAGAACTACGAGAGTGACTGTTGCGAGATCCGAAGCTAGAGCGCCTACCAGAGCGTATGCTATTAGAGCTCGTGAGGAAGCTTCTTCACCAGATGTTATAACGGGTACTTTTACACTTTATGATACTTCTGTGATTGCATTGATAGACCTTGGTTCTACGCATTCGTATATATGCATGAATTTAGTGTTCAGGAAGACTTTTCCTGTAGAGTCTACTGAGTTTGTTATAAAAGTATCGAACCCCTTAGGTAAAAGTGTCCTGGTTGACAAAGTATGCAAGAACTGTCCATTAATGTTTCGAGATATTTGTTTCCCTACTGATTTGATGCTTTTGCCATTTGATGAGTTTGATATCATTTCAGGTATGGGTGGTTGTTTTCGCATGATGCCATTGTGAAGCTGTAAAAAAAGAAAGACTATTGATTTGAGATGTCCAGAATGATGAAATTATGCGGATTGAATCTAATGATTTGAATGGTTTGCTTGTTGTGATATCTGTATTGAAAGCTCAAAGTTATGTGAAAAAGGGTTATGAGGCATATTTTGCTTATGTGATTGATTCGAAAGTGTGCGAGAAGAAAGTTGAATCGAGTGCCTATTATGTCTGTGAGTTTTTGATGTATTCCTGAAGAGTTCTGGGTTTGCCTCGATTCGTGAAGTTGAGTTTGGTATTGAGTTGTTACAGTACTACACCTATATCGATAGCTCGTATAGAATGACACCAACATAGTTGAAAGAGTTAAAGTCACGATTGCAAGAATTGACCGATAGAGGGTTTGCTAGACCGAAGTTTCCGCCTTGGGGTGCTCTGATTCTGTTTGTGAAAAAGAAAGATGGCACGATGAGAATGTGCATCGATTATCGTCGATTGAATAATGTGACTATAAAGAACAAATATCATTGCCCGGGATTGACGATTTGTTTGATCGGTTAAAAAGAGCTCTTGTATTTTCCAAGATTGATACGAGATCGGGATATTATCAGTTGAGAGTGAAAGATTCAAATATTCTGAAAACTGCCTTCAGAACGAGGTATAGGCATTATGAGTTTCTAGTTATGCCATTTGGATTAACCAATGCTCTGCTATTTTTATGGATTTGATGAACATAATTTTGGAATCGTATCTAGATCGATTTGTTGTTGTATTCATTGATGACATTTTGATTTATTCACGGGATAAGATTGAACATGCCGAACATCGAGAATTGTGTTGCAAACTCGAAAGAAAAGCAATTGTATGCGAAATTAAAGCAAATATGAATTACAGTTACATGAGGTTAGTTTTAGGGCATATTGTGTAAACACAGGATTCGAGTTGATCAGAGCAAGATTTACGCTATTGCGGATTAGAAACCTCCAAGAAACATATCGAAGTCAGTAGCTTTACGGGCCTATTTGGTTATTACCGTCGATTTGTGAAAGGATTTTCGGTGATAGCTACTCCATTGACTAGATTGCTTTGAGAAAGATGTTAGATTTGAATAGTCGAATAAATGCCGAAAAGTTTTGATCGGTTGAAAACTTTGTTATGAAGCTCGGTGTTAGTACAACGAGAATCGAGCAAAGAATTTTTGATTTCTGGTGATGCTTCATTAAAGCGATGCAGGATGTGTTTTAATGCATGAAGGAAAAGTTGTAGCTTATGCTTGAGACAATTGAAGCCGTATGAAAAGAACTATCACGCATGCGACCTTGAGTTAGGCTGCGATTGTGTTTGCACTTAAGATCCTGGTGCCATTATCATGCGGTGAAAAATGTCATGTATTTTCGGATCATAAAAGTCTCGAAATATCGATGACTCGAGAAAGATTTGAACTGCGTCAAAGAAGATGGCTAGAGTTGTTAAAAGATGATGAACTTGTGATAGATTATCATCCGGGTAAAAAAGCGTTATTCTTGATGCATTGAGTAGAAAATCATTGTTTGCACTATTTGCTTTGAATGTTCGATTAGATTTGTCGATGATAGCTCCGTGATATTTGAATTAAAAGCGAAACCATTGTTTATCAAACAGATATGTGATGCTCGTAAAATCGATAATGAATTGATAGTGAAACGAGCTCGGTGTGATTCGAATTATGAATCGAATTTCAAGTTGTCGATGATTACTTGAGATTCGAGATAAATATCTGTGTTCCAAAAATCCGGAGTTGATTCAGGTTGATTTTGAATGAAGCACATAATAGTCATCTATCTGTTCATCTGGGGAGTACTAAAATGTACCATGATTTGAGACGACACTATTGGTGGTCTGGTATGAAGCGTGATATTTCTGACTTTGTTTCAAAATGTTTAATCTGTTAACAAGTCAAAGCTGAACATCAAGTTTCGACTGGGTTGCTACAACCGATCCTGATTCCTGAGTGGAAATGGGATAGAGTGACAATGGATTTTGTTTTTGGTTTGCCTCAGACTCCGAGGAAGAAAGATACGATATGGGTCGTAGTTGATAGATTGATGAAATCTGCCCATTTTATTCCGGTAAGATCTGACTATTCACTTGATAGATTAGCCGAGCTTTATATTTCTGAGATTGTTAGATTGCACGGTGTGCCACTATCTATTGTGTCAGATAGAGACCCGAGATTTACATCGAGGTTCTGGATGAAATTGCAAGAAGCTTTAGGCACGAAACTACATTTCAGTGCAGCTTTTCATCCACAAACAGATGGTCAATCCGAGCGGATTATTCAGATTCTTGAAGATATGTTAAGATGCTATACACTTGAGTTTAATGGTTCGTGGGAACAGTATTTGCCATTGATTGAATTTGCATATAATAATAGTTTTCAGACAAGCATCAAAATGGCACCATATGAAGCTCTGTACGGACGTAAATGTCGTACACCTCTGTATTGGACTGAGCTCAGTGAAAATATGCTACACGGGGTCGATTTGGTAAAAGATTCAGAACAGAAAGTGAAATTGATTCGAAATTGTTTGAAAGTAGCATCTGATCGTCAGAAGTCTTATGCAGACTTAAAACGAAAAGATATAGAATTTGAGATCGGCGACAAAGTATTTCTGAAAGTGTCACCATGGAAGAAAGTACTTCGTTTCGAATGTAAAGGCAAGTTGAGTCCGAGATTCATCGGGCCATATGAAATCATTGAGCGAGTTGGACCTGTTGCCTATCGATTGTTATTGCCTTCAGAGCTAGAAAAGATACATAATGTATTCCATGTCTCGATGCTCCGTAGATATCGATATGATCCGTCACATGTGATTGCCCCATCTGAAATTGAAATCCGATCTGATATGACATATGAAGAAGAACCAATCTGTATCTTAGCTCGTGAAGTAAAAGAGTTGAGAAATAAGAAAATTCCGTTAGTAAAAGTATTGTGGCATCGACACGGTATAGAAGAGGCTACATGGGAGCCTGAAGATTCAATGAGACAGCAATATCCGACTTTGTTCAACGATAAGATTTTCGGGGACGAAAATCCCTAAGGGGGGAGAATTGTAACAGTCCGGTTTGTACCCTAGTCAAAACAGTGGTTTCGGGACCACAAATCTGAGTCCGTATAATATTTTAATATTATTTTTTGTGCTGTTGATAAGTGATTAAGCATGTGTTAAATTTTCGTAAGTTAAATTGCTCGTTTGTGTGTTTAATTTGATGAAAAGGATTGAATTGCATTGAAATGCAAATTTGTATATTTTATGAAAAGATGCTTATTTGTTATGTCTTTATAAGTGTGAGGACTTATATGGCAATTAAGCCATTATCATGGTTAGTGGACGGCTAAGGTCATGAATGACCTTGTAATTGTATGTTATAAATATATGAATGAAGGCTATTTTAGTAAATGAATTGTAAGCATTAAATTAATGAAACAAAAAGATGAAGTGTTCATCTTTTATTTCTTTTCATTTGACCGAAACAAGCAAGGAAAGAAAGGAAAGAAATCTAGCTAGGGTATTCGGCCTTTCTATTGCAAATTAAGGTATGATTTTGAGTTGGATTTTGATGATTTTTATGTTTTTGAGATTGTTGCTTAGTTTACTATCAAGCCCATGTCTCAATTTGATGAATTGATGTTGTTCATGAGAAATGCCATTGATGTTATGTTGAGATTTGTGATGATTTATGGTGTTAAATGGAAGATTTGAGCTAGATGAACATACTTTGTTCTTGAATTTTTGATGGATTTAGCTAATTAGGGCTAAATTGAGAAAATAGTAACTTGAAGGACTAAATTGCAAATTTGATGAAAAATATGGGCTTGTATGATATGTATGAACATTCGACTAAGCATGGTTAAAAGATGATTTTGTGAATTTGATGTTTTGAGAAAAATGGACTAAATTGATAAATTGTGCAAATGTGAGGGTTAATTTGCAAATAGTCCTAAATGTGTGTCCTTGGATTTAATTGAATGAGTTAGTGAATAAAAGAGTTAATTCTGAATATGTATAGATCAAGAACCGAGGAAAACGGACATAGATCGTGTGAAAGTGAAAGTAACCGAGTAGCCGTTTCTATTTCCAATAAATCGAATCCGAGGTAAGTCATATTACAAATAAGTGTAATCGTATTGAGTTGAGCATATTCATATGCTTGTAGTTGAAAATGAATGCTTATGAAATGTTATGCAAATGAATTCTGAGATAAGATCGATTGGCGACAATGTCCGAAAAGTCCCGTACGAACCCGAGGAATACATAGGTACATTACATTTTATCATGTAAGACCACGTTTGGGACGTCGGCATTGATTTGAGATTTCGTGTAAGACCACGTCTGGG